>VDFB02000017.1:63812111-63902111 GCA_007258455.2 Sequoia sempervirens
AACGACATATGCAACACATAAATCGTAATCACAAGCTCCCTATATCAAACCCGTCAATGAAGAACATACATATCCAATAACTCCCATTGCATTGGTAATGCCAAAGCATATCAAGTCTACCAATCAAAACTATATCAAGGTGTGATAAATGATCAACAATGAAGTACCAAGAACAATAAGAATGATCCACACATACAACCCAAATAGTTGCATAATCTCTCACAACATCTTGCCACCATCCTCCCAAGTCACATGAACATGAACCTCCAGGAAGAAACCATGAAGAGAGAAGACATGTAAACCATTAAAATTCCTTCTACCAACACCTAAAAGTGCAACGTTGTGTCAATTATGATCTCCTAACAACCCCAAATGAGATGCCTCAACATCACCCAAAACAATGTTCAATCTCTTCTAGATCAAACACAACATATGAATCAATGTATAATACCAACATGGATGTAAGCCTCTCTAACCAAGAAGATCAAACTCAAAGTATCAATTCTCAAACCAAGGAAATTAGCCCATAAAACATCTCCTAAACTCCTCATCAATGAATGATAACATAAACTCAAATGCATAAGGAGATAACCATGCCAAACATCTCTCAAAATGAATTCTCAAAAACTAACTAACCATAGCTCAAGATCCATGTCCATGAAAGATAAATCAATATAAAATCATGCTAAAAAATCCTCAAATGAGTCTCCAAAATCAATCACCATGACTCTATTCAATCCCATGAGAAATCAAAGCATGAAACATAACACATCTGAAAGAAATAATGGGAAAGTACCTCTTAAATGATAAACCACCGAGTAGACCAAGAGTGGGGAATGAAAATGCTCCTCCAAGATAACCAAGTCATCATGACTCACTCCAAGAGAAATCTCCTCTATCGGTCCATCATGAACTCACGTCCATATCTAGGTGAAAGCTCCTCAATCTTCTTGCCGAAACCTTCAAAGAGTAACTGTCTCAAGCAAATGTCTCTAATCCAAAGAGAACTCCAACCATCACCCACATCTCCAAGTATCCATGAGCACATATAACCAATCAATACATGGAAAACTCCAAATGAAACATAGCATCATCATGAAGTAATCAAGAAAATGATCATGTACTCAAAATAAAGACAACCCGAAACATAGAGAAATAGGAGGGTCCTAGGGTTTCCCAAAATGGAAAAGTGGATCCAAAGAGGGAAAAGGGGTCCCACTTCTCTAATTTCATTAGGAAATGAGATCCACACAATGAAATGACTATCAACCTCAAGGTGAATCAAGTCAAAGTGTGAATCTACAAATTTCCCTTTTTTGCAAGGACAGGGGTTGAGGTCAAACAAAACTATGGGGAGAAAGATTAAAAATATAAAATCAACTCCAAAATGCAATCTATCAATTGGATTTTGTAGATTAAACATAAAATTGAAGGAATCTACAAAGTTTCTGGAAGATCTGGAAAGGATAAATGTTGTGTACCTCTCACAAATGCTATTTTCAAAAGCTGTATGAGGACTCATTCACCCTATAGTGAATGGGTCCTAGGTAGGGCTCTTCAAAATCAGTTTCTGGATTCTCTGCTCCTGCGTTTGCACTTCTAGATTCTTGATTTTCATAGTTGGACAGTCAGAAATAAATCCAAGATCTGTATTTTCATGATATGACAACAAAGGTGACAACAAATGCAACTTTGCAATTTTACACTTTTAAGATCTTCAACTTTTCTTCAACCTGCAAATCCGCAACACACAAAGAGAGGGGGAAATGTTTGTTTTTGGGTGAATGGGGGTTTTCCTTGGTCAAACCCCGTTTTGGTAACTAAACCTTGTAATGAAACAAAATAGCATGAAAGGAATGATGAATGAATAATTCAATGTCACAACTCACCAAACCCTTGAATAAACTTTGGAATGTAAATATGCAACTTGCATGATATAGATTCAATCAATGTGGATCTTGATCTTGAAACTTGATTTGAAACAATGCCTTGAATTCTTGAATGGATCATGAACACTACATCAACATATTAGCTCCAATAATATGCATGATGCAAGAAGACTTTGACATGACAATTGGATCTTGATTGCTGCAATAATTCTTCAATAAATCTGCTCTTGAATGCCTTGAAATTCTCATGTGAAAGTACTCTTGATGTGTCATAAAAATTCTAGGTGAAACATAGTGAAATGACCTTATATTTATAGGTATGTAACATTAATTTCCCCAAATTCAAATAACACAATCCAACATGTGAATATGGATTTGAAATCAGTAAAATATCGCCCAAAACATAATTTAAATTTAGGTCTTAGGTCTAAGTGAGGACCCATTCACCCATGGGTGAATGGGTCCAAGGTCACTTACCTAGGACACACATTGCTCAAAGAGAAGTGTTATATTATGGAATTAATGAATGCCGGGTTTTTCCTCTTTGGAAAATGTGATTAATTAGGCTTGGATTTGAATTAAAGGGGCCAATTAAAAAAAATTAACCTCAATTAATTAAGGGAGCCCTAAATAAGTGTGAAAGTGTAAAGATGTACACTCTACAACACTATAAATAAGGCATAATTAAGTCCATTTTAATTAATAGGGCCCTAAACTTAATGTGAATATGTAAAATACATATTACAACACTAGATTAAGGTATAATTAAGTTCATTTTAATATTAATTCCCAGATTAAGTGTGAAAAAGGGATAGTTTTTCCTACACTATAGAACCAAAAAAGATCAATGTCACGGCTCCAACTGCAGAATCATGAACCTATCATGACAAAATGATCTAACCATCTCCTCCTAGGAGATCACATGCACTAATGCATGCATCCTGGTCTCAAGAGAACCCATATCATGCCAAAATCTAATCTAGAATCAAGAGTATATCTTGACATAATAAAAAAACACTCTAAACCAAGAAACCACATCTCTAATCACTTGAAGATAATCATCACCATGATGCATCCACATCATTTCCAACAACTACCACTAAACCATGAAACCGAGCTACATATGGCATCATGACTACCATATCCTCCATGAAGATCATCTAGGTCTACACACACAATTGGAATGTCAATAACATACAAGTGAAACCAAGATCTCCAAGCTAAGAAGATACATACAACCTCCATCAAACCATCACAAAACAATCCAACACCGCCAAGTCATCACCATCATAAGCTCCCATTGAAAGTGTATAACCAATGAATGTACCAAGCTATCATGACATTGTGATCAAACCGCATGCTACAAGTCCCATGAACTGACTAATCAGGTACTCTAACCATCCATCCTCTCATCCCAAAGAAACATACCAATGCAAAAATGACCACATGCAAGGCAAAAATGAAATTTGCACCTTCACTGAATCAATCTCATGGATATAGATAGTCCACACCGAGCCATTCCACTGCAACCCAATAGGCTATACGTACCTACAAGTTGCATAACTTAGAGATCCCAAACAATGAAGAATACAAACTCATCATCACATTAGTAACCTGCAAACTGAGATATCAAATAAGATAATCCTATAGACATCAAGACTCAAACACCAAATCAACCACAGATATGATTTTCCAAACATGTCCACACATGAGTAACCATAGTCAAGAAACAAAATAAGTATCAAGGAGATAAGAAAAACCTCCTAACACAAAACCAAAACACCACCAAACAACCACATACATGATCATTTCATGCCAATGCATCAACTATACCTGCATATCCATGACACCATAACTATATCCAATGTTGTACCTACACTCAAATATCACCCATACAAGACTCCAAGTCTCCAATCGTGTCAAACCATGTCCTAAAAATTGAAGAAAATCTATGTACCTGTCACATATAAGTCCAAATATGAAAAAACACCTATAAACCTGTACCAGGAAGCACCAAACTGATAATCAACTATACCAAAACATGTACTCCCTTGAGGTTTCACCTCTTGACTCATTTGGATGCTCACACAATCACACCCTAAATCACATGCACCAACAAGTGATCAAACAAGTACCAACCTCATCCTGTACCACAAACTAAAGATATGATCGATCCACTATGTAGTACGATGTACACTCTCTCCAATGCCTATTCGAAATCAAAAATCAAAATTATGAAATGGAGAACATCTGGCTTCTGATCTCAAAAAATTGATCAAAATGACAATATTAGGAAACCAAACCCATACCATTGCGTAGTTCTTAGAACCACCTTTCCAATGAGTATAAGAAGTTGAAATTCCAAGTTCTTAGGTGAAATTTATGCAAGTTTGAAAAAATAGTCAATTTTCCCATGTAGAAGACTAGGTGGTGCCCCCTGAGCTAAGCCACCGACGATGATGGCCGATCGGTGGCGCCCGAGCAGCGAAATTGAAGTTTCATTTAAATTTGGTTTAATTTTTTTATTTTTAAAAATTTTCTCACCACCCCTATGGACCCAACAAAATTATTAATTCGGGTTTAATTTGAATCAACGAATTTTAAATTTAACAAGGAAGATTTTAATTTTATTGCCAGTGACTTAAATTTTTCCAGCCTGAGTTGGGGGCTTAACCCGCTGACACTAGAGCCACTGGTTGGCTGATTGTACTATCGATAGTAGGAGCCGATAGGCTCTGCCACTGTCAGTACAACCTTCTAACTATCTGCAACAGAGCCTTATGGTGGTTTATTTAAAAAAAAAAAGAATTTGTAGGGTTTCAAATATTTTTTTAAAAATAAAAGCATTTGCAGGGTTTCAAATAATTTTATTTTTTGTGAAATATTTTTTTTCTTTCAGCACAATAATATATATTTATTTATTTTCTAATAATTTTTTTTGAAAAGGGCAAGTTGGACGGTCAGGAGGCCATATGAATAATTTTTGTTTTCCTTTTTGTTCAACTTTTCCAAAATAGGTCAAATTTTATGTCATTTTCATGTCTTAGCCTCCTAGATCCAATGGTGAGGTCTATTTCGTCTCAAGAGGTCATCCATGAAATTTTCTCTACAAAACCCTCATATGAAAACTCAAACCAAGAAACCCTTGTTGACCCAAATTTTGAAAGCTTTAGATTTGCAATCAACCCAAAAAATTTTGACAACCTAAAAGCTCAAATCTACAAAAAAACACCTACATGTGTTCCATATCTTGTAATGTCTCAAATCTAACATGCATGTCCATGGATTTAAATTTGTAAAAATATTTCAAACTAGGGTTGTAACAAAAACCTGTCAACCGTGAAAGCTCTAATACCACTTGTTAGGAAAAAATGCATTCAACCCACATATTTAATCCATTTCCTACATAACCCCATGAGAGAAAAACATGCATACAAGTAAACCACAATGCATAGATCAAATAGATAAGCCACACGATAACACAAGATATACCCTAGGAAAAACCAACCTCCAAAAGCATCCATACTCCACCCATTAATCAACAATAAAGAAATATAAGAGCTACAATGAATATCTCTGAAGCATCTAGCCTCTCAATGCATCCTCATGTGTCCAAGCGTTAATCCACATATCCCATGTCATGCTTCACATATGCACTCCTCAGAAAGAATCAATAATGATAGTCCACTCACCTAGCCAACCTTAACCACTAAACATGTGCTTGCATTTATAGATTCAATCTTACAAAAATACAACCAAGTGGTAAGATAAATCCATTTACCACAAAACCATGTGGATACAAAACCACTAATCCCTTATTTAATACTGGGTACTGAGTTTTCACTTTATTTAATATTTATCAAATATTAAATTATTATCCCATGTCTCCCACACATTAAATAATAATACAATGTTACAATACAACATAAAGTGGCCCTCAAATAATTACGTAGTGTGATTAACCACACCACCTAGGTGCATCACAACTAAATAATTATTTAATTACAACATTATAATATGTCAAATTATGCAATGGTGCTTTTCTCCAAGGAACCTTACTCTGATACCAACTGTTGAATGCACAAGACAACTCAGAGGGGGGGTGAATAAGTTGTACCTTAAAACTTCAAAACCCTCATACACATTTAGATCCACATACATTCATTAAACCCTTAAATATATTATGATGAATTAGCATGAAAAGAAAACAACAAAAACTAAAACTACTTAACATCATACATAAGAGAACACCAGATTTAAGTTGAAAACCCAAGAAGGGAAAAACCACGGTGAGGATTAGCTCACAATATAAGTAATATTAACATCAAATACAATAGGGCTCACTTCCAGAGGGCTCACTACCCAAAGAAAGAAAGGCTCACTGCTAGAATAGAAAAAAAAGATAGAAAATAAATATTACACAGAGAAAAGCATCTTAATGCAACAAAGAATCCACCACAATGTCACCAACACCTTTGCAGTATGATTGAAGAATTGTAGCCACCTTCTGCTCACTGCATCCAACATATTAACACATGAAATCTCACACTGTACTTCTCATTTTCACAATCTAACACTCTATAATTCACATCATTTGCATATCTCACATCTATCTTATCATCCGTAAACAACTCAACTCTTATTTATACCATCCTCAACCTTGAAACCTTTCTTCAAGTTTGGATATGCACATCAACCTTGCAAATTCAAACTATGTTGGCACCAAAATGCTTCTGTGGTGGATAGAATTGAAAGCACACAATGCTACAACACGCTTCTATAAACAATAGCTATCCATCACAAGTAGTCTAAACACTAGGTCGGTTGTTACCCATGTAAACACCATTAAAATTTTATGTACACGCTTCCTCAAATCCAAGGACGACTTGTAAATCACACATCACACTTGAACATGACCTAGAATATCCCTCAAACATTTTGAAATCCTACAAACTCCTTCACAACAACTTCCACTTGATGAATGTACACACTTAGTGTACTTAAACAACTCTGCCATACACTGTTACTTGAGAAACTAACTTCTAAAAAACCAAACCTCAAACCATATTGACCAAACAAAGATACCAACTCAATCAACACACCCTCAGATTTGCAAGACATGAAACCATTTTGTGGAGAAACATGGAGCAAAGACATTTCTTCCAAAAACCTCTATAATGCATAGTTCACACACCGGTGAACACAACTTCTTCTACACACTGATCTAGCACACCAAATCTTGGATATAACACCTCTAAACATCTCTAACAAACATATTTGAAATGCATAGGTAGATCTTCAACCTAGAAGAAATGCAAAGAAAAGCAAAAAACAACTCTGTAACCCAAAACAACACTACAACACATTATTTCCTGTTTTTATCAAATTTTATAAAAAGCACTTGGAAACCAAGCACCAGATAAATATCCTCATCACCTTCAACACTTCTCATTACCACCAAACCAACAACAACATAGTAACTCAACCACATATCCATAGACATAAGCTTATCAAAGCAACACTAGAGGTTGACACCAGTAGCTTTACTAATGTAACTAATCAAAGAATGGATAACATCAACTACTCACACTCTTGCAATAATATCACCTAGTAGTAGACATCAATGACAACATAGGATTGTTGACATGAATGACAACATTAATTGCTCATACTTGCAACAACATCCCCATTTGTCATTGATGGAAACACATGATGTGAAAAACATCAAAGACACAACAACTCTAGATACCAACATACTACGACACTTGAATTACTTCTCCCTCTTACTCAACTAACTTATTACTCTCTCTCCCTTTGAAAAATTGTTTTTTTCACATGGATTTCTCTCCCCCTTTGACATCAATAGCAAATGACCAATTTTTTTTGCATTGTTTATTCTCTTCCTTTGACATAAATCATCTTGCTTACTATTGCTCTGCAACATCTTTCCTTTACTACTCTGTATACTCCCCTTTAGGAGAACACACCAAACTACACCATATCGGCTACCACTGCACAATGACAACACACACTCTTCTAATTGCATCAGCCAACAATGCCACTACCTACTCTCCCTAAGAGGTAGCCACCAATATCAATCCAGAATAAAGAATGAATCTTGAGATACACTTGAATGATACATCTCCTTATGCATCTAGTTCAAAGAAGGAGGAGCAATAACCCCAAACTTCTCCCAAAGATACTAAAAAGTATCCTTAGGAAGAGCCTTAGTGAATATATGAACAATCTAATCCTTTTTCGGCACATATTCAAGCTTTACTTCATTCTCCACAACCTTCTCTCTCATAAAGTGATATCTAATTGAAATATGTTTTGTTATTCAATGCATTCTAGTTTTTTTGAAATATTAATTGCACTTGTATTATCACAGAAGATAGAATTTGGTTCATCATACACCACTCTGATATCCTTCCATGTTTGCCTCATCCATAGCACCTATGTGCAACAAGATGTTTCTACAATGTACTCAGCCTCTGCAATAGATAAATATACTAAATCTTCTTTCTCTTCTTATCCATGATACTAGTCTACATCCAAGAAAGAATGCACCACCACTTGTCCTTTTCCTATCATCAATACAACCAACCCAATTTGCATCTATGTAAGCACTCAAAGTGAAATTAGTATCATTTGGATACTATAAGCCATGATCCAAAGTGCCTATTAGGTATCTAAATATCCTCTTGACTGCTGCAACTGTGACTCTCTAGGATCTTTTTGAAAACTAGCCACACAAAAAACTACATGCATGATATCCAGTCTAGTAGTAGTTGAATATAGCAATACACCAATCATTGATTTGTATTTTCTCTTCTCAACCTTAGGCAATTCATCATTCTTGCTAAGTTTTCAGCCACTAACCATAGGAGTACATACCAGTTTAGAGTCTTCCATTCCAAACTTCTTCAACATTTCTTTGACATACTTTGATTATGAAATGAATATACCTTTGTTTGTTTGATTGATTTGTAGCCAAAAGAAGAAATTCATCTCCCCAAACATAGACATCTCAAACTCTTTTTGCATCTCTTGTACAAGCTTCTTACACATAATTTTATTCCCTCCAAAAATTATGTCATCAACATATACAACCACAATCTAGATTTGATCTTTTTCAACCTTAAAGTAAAGATTACTATCTACGGTGCCTTTATTGAATCCTTGTTGTATCAAATACTTATCTAAACTTGCATACCAAGCTCCATTAGCTTGATTCAATCCATATACTGCCTTATTCAATTTGCAGACCATATTTGGTTTTCTTGATAACTAAAATCCTTTTCGTTGTTCCATGTATACTTCTTTCGGTTCTCCATTTAAGAAAGAAAATTTTACATCCATTTGATAAAATTTAAAGTCCTTATGTGTTGCAAAATCCAAAAACATCATGATAGATTCCATTCTTGCCACCAAAGAAAATGTCTCCTCAAAATCAATTTCTTCAACTTGTGAGTAGCCCTTACACACAAGCCTTGCCTTGTTTCTCACTTCTCCATTCTCATTCAGTTTGTTTTTGAATACCCACTTAGTTCCAATTATGTTTTTGTTTGTAGGTCTTGGGATAAGTTCCCAAATCCGATTCTTTTCAATCTGCAATAGTTCTTCTTCCATAGCCTTTATCCAATGTTCATCTTTGCATGCCTCAATCACCGTTTTAGGTTCAAATTCAAAAAGTAAACAAAAAATTTCCTATTCATCAACAAATTTCCATCTTGTCAATACACCTTTTCTTTTGTCTCCATTGATCTATTCTTTAGAATTATTTCTCTGCACATACTTAGGGGTTCTAGGGGTCTTTTTCATAGCTTCTTCCTCTTCAAATTACACTTCCTTTTCCTTAGCTTTTTCTCTGCAAATAAGCTCATCTGATTCATATCCATATATCTCTTGGATAGGACAACTGAGAGGGGGGTGAATCAGTTGTCATGAAACTAAAACCTTTAAATCATTCACCAGAACTAATCCTTAATACTGCTTAAATGAATAAACATTAAGTACAAGTGTAAAAACTGAAAACCATCACACAAATACAACACCAGATTTACATGGGAAACCTAATAAGAGAAAAATGATGGTGAGGATTGACTCACACTATAGAGAATATCAAACCTGATTACAAAAGGCCCACTACCTGAGATACAAGGCTCACTTCCAAAACAAGCACTCACTGCCCAACAGGGCTAACAACTTGGAGGGCTCACTACCACAAAGATACAAAGAAGATAGAAGAGATATGTTATAGAGAGAATAAAATCTCAATGCAATAGAGAAATCCACACAATTTTGTCAACCACTCTAGAACCACAAGTCATAAGAATTCACCAAAGAGAAATCTAGACAAACAACTTTTCTCCTGGACCTCAACCAGAACACAGAAAACCACAGTTCACAACTGGTAAACATAACTCGCACTGTACAAAGAATCAGGAGCCAAAAATATGGATATAGCAGCTTCCAACAACCATGACCAACATATTTGAACTACACAAACATAGGAGCAAATCCTAGATCAAAACCCAGAGCAACCACTAAAAACTTGCAACCTTTCTTCAATACAAATTTCTCAGTATCCTCAACATATAAAACCAATAACCTACAACCATGACATCAATGAGAACAACAACCAGTTAACAACGAATTGACCAATTGACATCAATGACAACACCTTCATTCTTTTCTATTCTTGCAACAATCTCTCCCTTTGTCATTGATGACAAAACATGATGTGGAAAACCATCAAAGACAACATACTAACTCTAAATACACTTCTCAATATTTTTCTTTCTATTTATCTCCGTTAGTAGATAATATTTTTCTCATTCTTCCTCTTTTCTTTTTCACATTCTTCCTCTTTTCCTTTTCACATTCTTCCTCTTTTCTTTTTCACATTCTTCCTCTCCCTACTTGAAATCAATGGCAAAGGAAAAAGATATTTTACATTAATTTCCCCTTTGAAATAGAAAAAAATACTGATACAATGACAACACATGACACTATTTGATCCCCCTGAGAGGTAGCCACCAAAACATTAGTCCAAAAGAAAGATAGATCCATAGATCCACCAGACTGATGCATCTCCATATACATCTAGTTCAATAAAGGAGGGGAAATGACCCATAACTTCTCTTGGAGATGCTTAAAAGTATCTTTAGGAAGAGCCTTCGTATAAATATATCAAAAATTTGATCCTTCGTAGAGATATACTCAAGCTTTACTTCATTCTCCATGACCTTCTCTCTCAAGAAATGATACCTGATAGATATATGCTTCATCCTCAAGTGCATAATTGGAATCTTTGAAATGTTAATTGCACTTGTGTTATCACAGAAGATGGAAATAGGATCATCATACACCACTGTAGATAAGGAAATTGAATCTTGATTTTTACTCAACCATATACTCAACTTCAACAGTAGATAAGGAAATTGAATCTTGAGTTTTACTCAACCATATACTCAGCTTCAGCAGTAGATAAGGAAATTGAATCTTGCTTTTTACTCAACCATGCCACCAATTTGCAACCAAGAAAGAATGCACCACCACTTGTACTCTTTATGTCATCTACACATCCAACCCAGTCTACATCTGTATAAACACTTAATGTAAAGTTGATATCTCTAGGATACCATAACCCATAATCGAGAGTGTCATTCAAATATATAAATATTATTTTAACATCAACAACATGTGTTTCTTTAGGATCTTCTTGAAATATAGCCACAAGACAAACTACATGCATAATATTCGGTCTAGTAGTAGTCAAATACAACATTCCACCAATCATAGATCTATACTTGCTTTGATCAGCCTTACGTGAATCATCATCTTTTCCCAATTTGAAACCAATCACCACAGGAGTGCATACCAGTTTGGAACCATCCATCCCAAACTTTTTCAACATCTCTTTTACATGCTTAGACTGTGAAATAAAAATTCCTTTCTCTATTTGATTAATTTGTAGCCCAAGAAAGAAATTCATCTCTCAAAACATAGACATTTCAAATTCTTTCTGCATCTCTTCTGCAAACAACTTACACATAGTTTCATTTCCTTAAAAAAAAATGTCATCAACATATACAACTACAATAAAGATTTTGTCATTTTCAATTTGAAAGTACATATTACTATTTGTCGTACCTTTGTTGAAACCTTGCTGAATCAAATACCTGCCTAACCTTGCATACAAATCTCTAGGAGTTTTCTTCAATCCACATAAAGATTTCTTCAATTTGCACACCATTTTCAGTTGATTTGACAACTGAAATCCTTTTGGTTGTTCCATGTAGACCTCTTCTTCTAGCTCACCATTCAAAAATGGAGACTTGACATCCATCTAATAGACACTAAAATCATTATGAGCAGAAAATGCTAAGAACAACCTTATAGCTTTTATTCTTGCCATCATAGAAAAAGTCTCCTGAAAATCTATGCCTTTTACTTGTGAGTAGCCCTTACACATAAGCCTTGCTTTGTTTCTAACTACTTCTCCATTCTCATTCAACTTATTTCTGAATACCCACTTTGATCAAATAATGTTTTTGTTTGTCGGTCTTGGGACCAAATCCCAAGTTTGATTCTTCTTAATCTGCATAAGTTCTTCTTTCATAGCTTCTATCCAATGTTCATCATTACATGCTTCACTTACAGTCTTCGGTTCAATCTCAAAAAATAAACACAGACTTACTTCAGCAACAACTCTGCTTCTTGTCAATACAGCTTTTGTCTTATCTCCAATGATCTAAATTTCTGAATGATTCTTTTGCACATATCTAGGTGTCTTAGGGGACACCACTAGAGCTTCTTCTTCTCTTTCATTTTCTTCATTCTAATTTTCTTGCTCATCCCTTTCCTATTCTTCCACAATTTCTTCAATTCTTACACAATCAGGTTCATCTGATACATATCCAACAATATTAATTAAATTCTTCATTGTTTCATCGACCTTGACATTTGCACTTTCTACAACCTTTCTCAGTCTTTTATTGAAAAATTTGTAGGCTTTTATTTTAGTAGAATATCCAAGAAAAATTCCTTCATCACTTCTTGCATCAAACTTTCCTAAAGTTTCTTCATCTCTTCTAATATAACATTTGCTTCCAAATACCTTGAAATACTTAACAGTAGAAATTCTTCCAAACCATAGCTCATATGGGGTCTTTTTATTGTTTTCTCTTGCTTGAACTTGATTGAATACATAAAGAGTAGTATGAATAGCTTCTCTCTAGCAGACTTTCGTTAAACCAACCTTAGTAATCATTAATCTAGCGGCCTCTTGAACTGTTATGTTCTTTCTTTCAACAACTCCATTTTGTCGAGGAGTTCTTAGAGCAGATAACTGCCTTTTTATTCTATGCACTTCACAAAACATATTAAACTCATGGGAGGTTAATTATCCACCTCTATTAGACCTTAAGCATTTTATCCTCAAATTTACTTCATTTTCAACCATAGCTTTGAATGTCTTGAATCTATCTAATGCATTTGATTTCTCTCTAAGAAATGTAACCCATGTATATCTAGAATAATCATCAATCAAAAGCATAAAGTACCTTTCACCTTGTATAATTCTAACTCTTGTAGGACCACAAAGATTTGTATAAATTAAATATAGTAGTCCAGTTGTAGATTGTTCCTTTGATTTGTAATGGCTTCTAGCTTGCTTTCCAAATTGATAATTCTTGAAAATAGCATTGACAGGCTTTGTAATCCTTGGTAAATATCTCATGGTCTAAACCACACTAATCCTCACCAAATTACGAAAATTCATGTGACACATTCTCTAATGTCATAACCAGTAGTCATTAATCTAAGTCATAAAGCATCGCCCACCAACACCTTTAAGTTGATAGATATTTCCTTCATATTTCTTTCCTGTAGCAATCACTATTCTGGATCCTTTCTAGATCTCACATCTTTCATCCTCAAGCACATGATTATATCCTTTACTGTACATCTATCCAACACTCAAAAGATTATTCCTTAAACCCTTAACATAGTAGACATCATTAGTATTATGCTTGCCATCAAAACTTACTGAACCTGTCCCAAAAATTTTAGCACCAGTATCATCTCCAAACATAACCAAGCCTCCGTCATATTTTTCAAGTTTAATAAACTTACTCTTATCACTAGTCATGTGATGTGAACAACCATCGTCAACAACCCAATAGTTCTTTTCCTGTTTAGCATGTAGGGAAGAGATTACAATACCTTCATTTTTCTCCTTCTCCAGAGGGCATTCCTTCACCTATTTTTTAGAATTAGCAGAAGAAGGTTCATCCTTTATAGCCAAGAACAAGCATTCATTTTCATCAAGATCTTCATAATCAGAATGCTCATTAGATATACTAGCATTCTCGTTCACATAATATGCTTTGTTGATCTTCTTTCTTTCTTTTCTTTCTCATATATATTTTTATTCCTCTTATCTCTTTCTAGACACTTTACAACATAGTGACCTATTTCTCTACAACTAAAGCATTTAAAGGGTAACTTACCTTCATACTTGCTGGAGCCTTTCTTCATCCTTCTCGCAAATTTAGCTTCTATTTCATCAAGATTTTCTTCATCTGGATCTTTAACTTTTGTAGCCTTAAAGGCAGTCTCTAATTTGTATCCATTCCTCATATTCAATTTTCTCATCTCATAAGATGTTAGAGACCCTGGAAACAATAGATCTTTAGTGTAGGTCTTATAATCTATACTTTGTTCAATAGCACACACCTTTTCATTGTAAGCATCAAGGAGAGTTCTAAGAATCTTCTTTACAATCCTGATTTCATTTACAGTAGCACCAAGTCCTCGCATTCTAGCTACTATCTCATCCAATCTCTATACATAAGCTTTAACATTCTCATCTTCAGACATATGTAGGAGCTCAAACCGTGTTTCCAAATTCTATAATTTTGCCTCTTTGACCCTTTCATCACCTTCATGCACCCTCTCCAAAGCATCCCTAACTTCCTTAGAAGTCTTCAGATTCTAGACCTCAATCAACTCATAAAGTACAAGTTTGTTCTTCAAAATGTACTTTTCCTTATTGTCCGCTTCATGTGCCTTGATCTCATTAGATGTACTTAGACAATTAGCAAGAGGAGTGTAAGGGTTCTTGTAAGATTTCTCCACATCATATCCACAATACTCTATATATTCTTCCATCAGTATTTTCTAGATAGCATAATTAGTTCCATCAAACCTCAGATAATCATAAGTAACTTTTCCAGCCATTCTGGACCTTCTTGAAGCGGTTAAGCTCTACTCCAAGGAACCAAGCTCTGATACCAATTGTTGGATAGGAAAATTGAGAGGGGGGGTGAATCAATTGTCACAAAACTAAAACCTTTAAATCATTCACAAGAACTAATCTTAATACTTATTAAATGAATAAACATTAAGTGCAAGTGCAAAAACTGAAACCCATCACACAAACACAACAACACCAAATTTACGTGGAAAAATCAATAAGGGAAAATCCACGGTGAGGATTAACTCACACTATAGAGAATATCAAAACCGATTGCAAAAGGCTCACTACCAAAACAAGGACTCACTATTTAGATTAGGACTCACTATCCAAAAGGGCTAACAACCCGAAGGGCTCACTACCATAGAGATACAAAGAAGATAGAAGAGATATGTTATATAGAGAAGACAATATCAATGCAACAAATAAATCCACCATAATTTTCTCAACCACTCACAGACATGCATGAATGATAGAGTACACCTTCTTCTCATTGCATTTGAAAACTCAACATTTAGGCTTCACATTGATCTACCACACTCACATCACACACACTTATTGATTCACATAGATCTTGCATCTATCTATTCTATTTATTTTCACTTGTATCTCTTGTACTTCATTTCACCACTAACTCATCTTGGATTTATACCATCTTCAACTTTGAAACATATCCAAAGTCGGCCATCCAAAACTATATTCAAATTAGGTTGGTGCCAAAACATCCTAGGGTGGAATTAGAATGAGGCCGACCCAAACACACACTTGGTGAGGACCCAAATAGATCCAACATGCTACATCAATTCCAAACATAGTGTTCAACACAAGGTTAGCCAAACCAGTGTAAAACAAATAGAAAAATTAAGCACATATCTTCCAAATACCAAAATTATATTCAATACAAGCATAATAACTCAACTCTAGAACCACAAGTTATAATACTTCACCAAAGAGAAATCTGGACCGACAATTTTTCTCCTAGACCTCAACCAGAACATAGAAAACCACAGTTCACAACTTGTGAACATAACTCACACTATACAACAAATAGGGAGCCATATATATATAGCATCTTCCAACAACCATGGCCAACATATTTGAACCACACAAACATAGGAGCAAAACCTAGAGCAACCATTGAACACTTGAAACCTTTCTTCAATACAATTTTCTTGATATCCTCAACATATACAACCAATAACCTACAACCATGACATCAATGACAACAACCGGTTAACAACCAATTGACTAGTTGACATGAATGACAACACCTTCATTCTTTTCTATTCTTGCAACACTATCACCACTGAGTTTTGAAAATCTTCATCAACTTTGACACTTGCACTCTTAACAATATTTCTTAATCTCTTGTTGTAGCACCCGTAGGATTTTCTTTTAATAGAATATCCAAGGAAGATTCCTTCATCAGACCTTGCATCAAACTTTCTCAAGTTTTCTTCATCTCTTATAATATAACATTTGCTTCAAAGCACTCTGAAGTATTTGACAGTAGGGATCCTTCCATATCACAACTCATATGGAGTTTTTGTGTTGTTTCCTTTGGCTCAAACTCTGTTAAGTATAAAAACAACAGTATGAATTGCTTCTCTCAAGTAGACTTCTAGTAGTTTAGCTGATTTCATCATAGTCCTTGCAACTTCTTGAACAATCCTATTTTTCCTTTCAACCACTCCATTTTGCTGAGGAGTTCTAGGGATAGACAAGTGCCTCTTTATGCCATGATTCTCACAAAACATGTTAAATTCATTGGAGGTGAATTCTCCACCTCTGCCAGACCCCAAAATTTTTATTTTCATATCCATTTCATTCTCAATCATAACTTTAAATGCTTTGAACCTATCTAGGGCTTTAGATTTTTATTTAAGAAAAGTAACCCATGTCATTCTAGAATAATCATCAATCAAAATCATGAAATAACTGTCACCTTAAATACATCTTACTCTTGTAGGACCACAAATATCTCTATGTACCAACTCCAACAATCCAATAGTAGATTGTTCTTTCCCTTTGAAAATTATTGTTTTATTTCCAATCAGACAATCCTTGTAGACAACATTGATAGGCTTTGTAATCTTTGGTAGATATCTCACTGCTTGAACTAAACTGATTCTTACCAAATTATCAAAATTAATGTGACACATCCTCCAATGTCATAGCCAGCTTTCATTAATCCAAGTCATAAAATAGTGACTATCAACAACCTTGAGTTGATAAAAATTTCCATCTATCCTTCTTCCAACAACAATCATAGTTTTGGACCCTTTTCTGATCTCACATCCATCATCCTGAAACATAATATTATATCCTTTGCTACACTTTTTTCCAACACTCAAGAGGTTATACCTTAAACCTTTAACATAGTAAACATCATAAATATTATGCTTGCCATCAAAACTAATTGAACCTATTCCACATATCTTAGCACCTAAATAATCACCAAATATAACAAGTCCTCCATCATACTTTTTAAGTTTAACAAATATACTCTTGTGTTTGGTCATATGGTTAGAGAATCCACTATCAATGATCCAATAGTTCTTATCCTATCTAGTATGAAAGGTAGATACCAAAATACCTCCTGTCTTATCTTTTCTCTCCGAAGGGAATTCCTTCACACCTCTTTCAGAGTTAGCAGAACCAGATTCATCTTTTAGAGCCATGAACAAGCATTCATCATTTCCATCTTCATAATTAGATTCATCATCATAAATACTTGCATCTTTTCTAATATAATAGCTTTTCTTAATTATCTTATCTCTTTTCTCCTTGTTTTTGTCATTCACAACTCTATTTGGACATATTGAAGCATAGTGACCTATCTTTCCACAACTGAAACATTTGAAAGGAAACTTACCTTTGTACTTACCAATACCCTTTTTAATCCTTCTCACAAAGTTAACTTCCACATCATCAAGATCCTCCTAATTTGATTCTTCAGTCTTCTCTAATTTTCTAGCTTTAAAAGTAATCTCAACTTTTGTATCATTATTAGTACCAAATTCTCTAATTTCAAATGCAGTTAGAGAACCATACAATTGATCTCTAGAATACTGATCTATATTTGCAAATTCCTTAGTAGCATAAACTGTATGACTGTAAGCTTTAGGTAGGGTTCTAAGAATTTTCTTTACCACTTTTGATTCTTTGAATTTTCCACCAAGACCTCTGATGGAATTGGAAATTTCATCTACCCTCTACATGTAGCTTGTAATATTTTTATCTTCATACATTCACAAGTTCTCAAATGTGATCTTCAAATTCTACATTTTAGCTTGCTTAACCTTATCATCTCCTTCATAAATGCTTTCCAACTTTGGTTAGATTTCTCCAGCAGTTTTCAAATTCATAACCTTCACTAATTCAAAATTTGTATAACTACTTAAAAGAGTGTACCTTGCTTTATTATTGATTTCATAGGCCTTGATTTCAACTTCAGCGCTTAGACCATTTGTAGGTATAATATATCCACTATGAACTGATTTCCAAACATCATACTCGAGATATTTAAAAAGCCTTCCATCCTTGTTTTCCAAAATGTATAGTTTGTTCCATCAAACATAGGAATCTCTTTCTTATGCACCATCCTAGATCTACCTTAAGCGATTAAAATTTTCTCCAAGGAACCTTTCTTAACTGAGATGGGGGTGAATCAGTTGTACCTAAAAAATTCAAAACTCTCATACACACTTAGATCTAGATACATTCATTAAACCCTTAAATTTGTTATGATGAATTAGCATGAAAAGAAAACAATAGAAACTGAAACTACTTAACACCATACACAAGAGAACACCATATTTATGTGGAAAAACCAAGAAGGGAAAAACCATGGTGAGGATTAGCTCACAATATAAGTAATATCAACATTGAATACAATAGGGTTCATTGCCCAAATAAAGAAAGAGTCATTGCCATAATAGAAAAGAAGATAGAGAAGAAATATTACACAAAGAAAAGAATCTCAATGCAATAGAGAATCCACCACAGTTTCACCAAAACCTTCGCAGTATGATTGAATAATTGTAACCACCTTCTACTCACTGCATCAATAGACTAACACATGAAAGCTTGCACTACAATTCTCAATTTAACACTCAACAACTCAACTCTTATTTATACCATCCTCAACCTTGAAACCTTTCTTCAAGGTCAACTATGCACATCAATCGTGCAAATTCAAATTAGGTTGGCACTAAAAAAATTCCATGGTAGGTAGAAGTGGAAGAGGACCACATCACACCTTAGCTAGGAACCAAATCAACAACACCATGCTACAACACACTTCTATAAACAATAAATATTTATCGCAAGTAGTGTAAACACTAGGTTGATCATTACCTGTGTAAACACCATTAAAATTTCAAGTACACACTTCCTTAAATCCAAGGATGAATTGTGAACCACACACCATGCTTGAAGATCTAGAATATTCCTCAAACACTTTGAAATCCAACAAACTCCTTCACAAGAACTTCCACCTGAAGAATGTACACATCCAATGCGCTTAGACAACTCTGCCATACACTGTTACTTGAGAAACTAACTTTTGAAGCACCAAACTTCAAACTATCTTGACCAAACAATGGTACCAACTCCATCAACACACCCTCATATCTGCAAGATCTAAAACCATTATGTAGAGAAACATGGAGCAAAAAAATTTCTCCCAGACACCTCTACAATGCATAGTTCACACATTGGTGAACACAACTTCTTCTACATAGTGATCTAGCACACCAAATCCTGGATATAAAACCTTTGAACATCTCTCAACAACATATCCAAAATGCATAGGTAGATCTTCAACCTAGAAGAGATGCATAGAAAAACCAAAACACAACTCTATAACCCAAAACAACACTATAACACACTGTTTCCTCTTTTTATCAAATTTTCTCAAAAGAAATTGGAAACCAAGCACCAGAGAAACATCCTCATCACCTTTATCACTTCCTCATTACCACCAAGCCAATTGCAATATAGTAACTCAACCACATATCCATAGACATAAGCTTATCAAAGCAACACTAGAGGTTGACACCAGTAGCTTTACTAATGACAACATAATGCAACTAATCAAAACATGGATAACATCAAATACTCACACTCTTGAAAAAATTTCACCCAATAATATAAATCAATGGTAATGTAGGCTTGTTGACATTAATGACAACACTAACTGTTCATACTTGCAACAAAGTGTGTGCGCTATTTCTTCAGTTGAAGTTTGTATGAATGTGTTATCATTAGTGAAGTGAGTATTAAGGGATTTAATATTACCTATCAATGATATACTATGGATGAGATTGGTGGAAATTGCATGCTGGAAAAGGTAGCCAAGAGCATCCACAAGAAGGATAGATAAGGATGGAGCAAGAGGGAAACCTTGAGGAATGAATTTTTGCAACTTGGAAATTAGGGGGATAGGGAACCATTAACAACCACCTTAGCATTAGCATCAATAAATAGCATGTAAACTTGCTTACAAAATGTTGGACCAAAGCCAAGCCAACTAAGAATTTTGAGGATGAATGAACAACGAATACAATCATAGGCTTTATCAAAGTCAAGTTTAATAATAAGGGCATCTTGTGCAATTTGTTGTACCCATTCAGTAGTTTTCCAAGCAAGAACCAATTATCAAGGATGAACCTCCCTCCTAGAAAGCCAATTTGTTTAGGTGAGACAATGTCTTGTGTAACTTGTTTAATTCTCCAGGAAAAAGCTTTAGCAATGATTTTGTATGAAGTGTTGAAGAGGGTAATAGGATGCCATCCATTAATAGTATCTTCATCCTTATCTTTGGGAATGATTTTGATTAAGCCTTGATTAATAATAGGACCCAAGGAGCCAGTTTCAAAACATTCAAGATACACCTTATAAATGTCTTCACAAATATGAGGCTAAAGAGCTTGATAAAACTCAACAAGTATCCCATCTATTCCAGGAATTTTCTCTATTGCCATGCACTTAAGAGATTTATCAATCTCTTCTATGGAGAGAAGGAAATCAAGGAACTTGTGTTCAAGGTCTATTTTTTGAGGTATGTAGCCAACTACACAATCCTCAAGGATAGGCAACAAGTCATTAGCAGTGGATTCATCTAAAAATAAAATTTTGAAGTGTTCATAGAAATTTTGTAAACTGGCTTCATGGCTGGTATGGATGGAGCCATCAACAAATTTAATGGTAGAAATATACGTTTTTTATGTTTATGCTGTAGATAATGAAAGAAAATATTTATTCCATAGTCCCCCTGTTTGATCCATTGGAGTCGGCCTTACACTTGAGCACCTTTTTGTAATGAAAGCAGAGTGTGGAATATGCCTTCCTAATGCTAATCTTCAAGAGAAGATACAAAAAATCACTTTAAACTTTGCAATTGCAGTTCATTTAAGTGCACATGAATAGAATAGACAAATAAAACATAAAAATAGAATAAACACCATATTTATGTGGGAAAACCCTTTCGGGAAAAAATCCACACACCAAAGTAGAGATCGCTTGCATTACAGTAAAGTGTCAATTACATACAAGCTGTAGAGCTATGCTCTTTCAGGTGTCAATTCACAGAATCAGTTTGGCAGCACTGCATTCACTCTGATCTTCAACCAATTGCCCTCTCTGTCTGTTATAATGCAATACATTGTACTATCATGTTCAATACAATTCATCACCCATTACATTACAAATTTCTCTATTTATCTATCTCTTCATTCAAGTTGACTTAACCTACATTATCATATTATTGCCTCATTGACCAATCAAGTATCGAGATATCACAAGAACTTACATGGTTATTAGAGAATTCAATTATTGCCTTCAGGTTGAAATCATTGAGCCAATGAAGATGATGATTCACAATAATGATGTGTAATCAACTAATAGCTTCATGCCACGTATCATTATTTAATTCATCTATCATTACCTTTAGCCTCCAATAAAGTCATATTGGAATATCGAGGAGACATAGAACCATGTCCCCCCAAACTCTTACCATTACCTCGATATGAAGGTTACTGTTGTTACCACCTCCTAGCGGATTATTGAGGGGATGACATATCACCTTCCATCGATACATAGAAGTGCCATTGACGAAGCTTATATCATTACTTGTGGTCCCCATCGCCAACATATCATCCATATCACAACTGTCATACAATTGACATTACCTTTCATGCTAATGGTCCCACCTTAACGACGCACTATGGTTCCATTCTATCGACACATAGGGGGGACTACATTCTATGCCCCAGTGATGTTCTTCACTTCTACCGACACAAGTCCCCAACCTTCCATTAGGATGTCGAGGGGACAACATTCAAGGTCTTGGCAACAACAAAAAGTCACTTTGATGCAGTTTCATCGGACTATCGAGGGGACTGCTTAGAGACTCCCTCCAACATATACATGTATTTCTGATGATGCTTCTCTTTACCACCAATGCAACTCTAAAAGAATGAAGTCCTTTCATGGGTTTGAAATTGGGGTTTGTTAATACCTGATACCATAGACTCCCCCAGTAAAGCATACACTTAAACTATGAAGTCCTATTATCGAAAGTATTCGACGTTACTAAGTCATTTTCAACTGCATCCGATAAGCAATAATCTTGAAGGCTGATGCTTAACTACTTGTAAAAATTCTAAGGATTTTACCATGCATCTTGTAAGCAACAAGCCTAAAGCCCAAAATCCAAAAATGCATAACTTCTAAGAGTTTTTATTTTATTCCAAAGAGCCTTAACCAGTAAGTTTGCGACGCCCCTTTCTTAACATTCTCCCACTTGATGAAGAACTTACTGGCTCCCAATCAATGCTTGAAGTCACTAAATATCATAGGCTCCAAGGCCCATCAAATTAGCACACCATTTGAACTTATCCATGCTTATAGGCTTCATCAATGCATCAACAACATTCATCAGAGTATCAACCTTTTCCAAATTAACCTTTCCATCCTCCACCATATCGTAGACAAAATGGAACTGCATGTCAATATGTTTTGTACTGGCATAGAAAGTGGATTTTTTGCCAAAAAAATAACACTTTGACTGTCACAAAAAATTACAATTTTCCCTACATCAAAACTAATGTCAGAACACAAACATCTAAGCCAAACAACTTCCTTGTAGCCCTGAGTTGTTGCCATGTACTATGCCTTAGTAGTGGATAAAGTGACTATAGCCTACCATTTGCTCATCCAGCTAATTGCACCACCAAACAACATGAACACATATCCATTGGTGGATCTTATGTTGTCAATGTCCCTTGCCCAATCAAAATCCACATATCCATGGATGCTAACTAAATTGATCCAGTAGAGTGACCATGATAACATAAGGCATAATCAAAAGTACCATTCAAATACCTAAAAACCACAACATCCCAATTTGTCCTTCCTAGATTTTCATTAAATCAATGAAGTATTCCCACTGCTTGGGAAATATCTGGACTGGTACAGACCATTGCATACATTAAACTTCCAACTGCACTTGCATAAGTCACCTTGGTCATGTCCTCCATCTCAGTAGGAGATTTTGGAAAATCTTCAATAGAAAGTTTCATTCCCTGCAACATTGGAACAACTATCTTCTTGCAATCTGACATATTAAATCTCTCTAGGACAACCTTTATATACTTGCTCTAGCTGAGCCAAATTTTTCTATTTCCTCTATTCCTTTTGATTTCCATCCCCAAAATATACTCAGCTGCACCTAAATCTTTCATTTCAAACTATGCTGATAATTGAGATTTTAATTCAGAAATCATACCCTTTCTATTCCCAATGAATAACATGTCATCCACATATAAGGCAATAATAAGAAGACGACCATTTTTTAGTCTTGAAATACACACAATGATCAGACTTTGATCTCACAAACCCTAATGACAACACAAATGTATCAAATTTTTGGTACCACATTCTAGGCAATTGCTTCAAACCATACAAAGATTTCTTTAAATTGCAAACCAGATTTTTCTTACCTTTTTCAACGAAGTGCTCTGGCTGGGACATATAAATTTCTTCATTCAAATCACCATGAAGAAATTTTGTCTTCACATCCATTTTTTCGATCTCTAGATCATACGCTGCTGCAAGTGACAAGAGAAATCCGATAGATGTCAGCTTAACTACATGAGAAAATATTTTTCCATAGTCAATTCCCTCCACCTAGGAATATCCTTAAGCAACCAACCTAGCTTTATGCTTTTCAACGCTGCCATCCAAACCGATTTTCTTTTTAAACACCCATTTGCATCCAATAGGCTTTCGACCTTCAGGCAAGGGCACCAGATCCCAAGTATCATTTTTCTTTAATGACGCCATTTCTTCATTCACGGTTTCCAACTAGGAATCTACATCTGACATACCCATAGCCTCTCTAACAGTCTTAGGCTCACCAATGTTAGCAATCAAAGCATAGGAACAATTGGAATCTAACATAGAATATCCAAACCTTTTAGCTTTCGGCTTCACACGCGTAGACCTTCTCACAGGTTGAGGTTGAGGTTCTTCTTCTTGATCAAAATTTTCAGAGCTGCTTGAGCTCTCCTCATTATCAGGTCCACCAGGAGTACGTAGTTCATCCTTATTTGGACTAAAAGGAATTCCAACTACCTCCTTTTTAGCTTCTTTCACCTCTAGTTGTAGATCAAATGTAGAAGGTTTCAGCTCATAGAAGATCACACTTCTACTGTATAACACCTTCTTTGTAATTGGGTTCTAAAGCTTGTACCCTTTCACACCAATTCTATAATTGGTATATATATACATTTTACAACCAATTTTGATATTTTTTCACTAGGCGCATAAACATATGCCTCACATCCAAAGACTCTAATGTGTCTCAAAGAGGGCTTCTTACCAAACCACGCTTCCATAGGCATTTTAGCCACGAGTGCCAAAGTGAGAGATCCATTCATTAACATTTTGTAGCTACAACCTCAGCCCAAAAAATCTGCTCCAAACCAACATTGCTTAGCATACTTCTTTCCCTTTCCATTAGCATTCTATTCATCCTTTCTACAACTCCATTTTTCTATGGAGTATAAGGAGTGATTTTATGCCTTTTAATTCCATGGTCTTTGCAAAACTTATCAAAATCTGCAGAACAAAATTTACTGCCATCATCTATCCTCAAGCACTTAATTTTTCTACTAGTTTGATTTTCAACCAAGGTTTTAAATTCCTTAAATTGACTGAAGACTTCTATTTTACTTTTGAGAAAATAAACAAATGCCCTTCTTGAATAATCATCTATGAAAAAAAAGCACATAGATTTCAATAACGAAGGAACATTAACTAGATCAAACACATCAACATGAATATAATCCAAAATTTCAGAAGATTTATGAGGACTAGAATAAAATGAAACACAATGTTGCTTTCCATAAATACAATGTTCGCAAAAATTGAACTCAAGGTTACAATCATCAAGCCCTTCAACCAAGTTTTTATTTTTCAATCTTTTAAGCCTTTTTCAGCAATGTGGCTGAGCCTTTGATGCCACAACATTGTCTTCTTTGCTGGGAGCTTCACCTCCAAGGAATTAGCACCCACAAGAACAACATCCCTCTTCTCTACTTGGTCAGATTCGCTTGACTTTTCAGAAGCACTATTAAATTGCACTACACATGCATCCAACTTGTACAAAGTGTCAATTCGTGCACCCTTAGCCAACACCATAGAGCCTCTAGTAATTTTGAAAACACCATTCTAGAAAGAGACTTGTACACCAACATCATTAAGCTTACTAACTGAAAGCATATTTCAAGCCAAACCTAGTATATGCATCACATCATTGATCCCTTTTATTCTTCCATCAGGGAATTGAATTTTGATTCTTCCATGACCAACAATCTCTAGGTGAGAATCATCATCCAGATACATCCTTCCACCGACATACTTCTCATACTTTGAAAACCAATCCCTATGAGAGGTCATGTGAAAAGACGCACCTGAATCATCTCATGCCTGTGTCACTAAAGCTGCTATGAAGGCATCTGCATCACTCTAAGAGGATTCATTATTAGAAGAGCTATTTTTCTTTTTCTTCTTCTTCTCCTCTTTGAAGTCTTTCCGAATGTGTCCAGTCTGCCCACAATTCCAACACTTCACCATAGAATTTTTACCAAGAGACTTTGATCTCCCTTGTGACTTGGATCTAGATTTCTTGTCTTTCTTTTTGCCTCTTTCCTTTGTTCTGCCTCAAACAACAAGGGACTCCTTGGCTATTTCAGAAGAATTCTTTCACATTTCTTTTGATAGTAGCGAAGCAACCACATCTTCCATCTTGAAAGTAGTTGTTGTACTCCCAATAGCCATTACCAGGTGGTCCCATGTGTCAAGAAATGAATAAAATAGGAGCATGCACTGATCCTCATCATCTATCTTCATACCCACAGATGCCAACTGGACAATGATCATGTTAAATGCATTCAAATGATCTGTAATATATGCTCCTTCCTCCATTTTCAAAGAGTACAACTTCTTCCTCAAGAATAACTTATTTACCAGAGATTTCCCTTGATAAATATCATCAAGCCTCTCCCACAAAAGTTTCGTTGTCTTCTTTTCATGGACATTCAAAACAATTGAATCAGCCAAGCACAATCTAATCAAACCCTTAGCTTTTTGGTCCATTGCATCCCAATCATCTTGTGAGGTTGCTAATGGTTTTTTAGAGGACACTACATCCCATAACTCACGATCCACAAGAAAATATTCCATTTTGAGTTTCCACAACTCTAAATTTCCACCGTTGAATTTCTAAATATCTATTCTTCTAAATGTGCTCACCATCTTAAATCCACAATAAGTTTACAAATATATTTCTCTGCAAAACTCCCACAAGACAAGATCAACACAAAAAACTCACCTTACCTATAAGGAAAACAAAACTGGCCAAGCTCTAATACCAATTGTAAGGAAAGCAGAGTGCAAAAATATGCCTTCCTAATGCTAATATTCAAGAGAGAGATATAGAAAATCACTTTAAACTTTGCAATTATACAGTTCATTTAACTACACATGAATAACATAATAGACAAATAAAACATCAACACAGAATAAACACCAGATTTATGTGGGAAAACCCTTTCAGGAAAAAACCCACACACCAAAGCAGAGATCACTTATATTACAATAAAGTATCAATTACATACAAGCTACAAAGCTATGCTCTTTCAGGCGTTGATTCACAAAATCAGTTTGGCAGCACTACATATACTTTGATCTTCAACCAATTGACCTCTCTGTCTGTTACAATGCAATACACTATACTATTGTGTTCAATATTATTCATCACTCATTACATTATAGATTTCTCTATTTATCTATCTCTTCTTTTAGGTTGGCTTAACCTACATTGTCGTAGTACCACCTCATTGACCAATCGAGTATCGAGATATCACAAGCAGTTACATGGTTATCAGGGAATTCAATTATCACCTTCAAGTTGAAATCGTTGAGCCAATGAAGATGATGATTCACAACAACGATGTACAATCAACTAATAGCTTCATGCCACTCATCGCTATCTAATTCACCCATCATTACCTTCAGCCTCCAATAAAGTCATATCAGAATATCGAGGAGACATAAAACCATGTCCCTTCAAACTCTTACCGTTACCTCAATATGTAGGTTACTGTTGTTACCACCTCCTATCTAATTATCGAGGGGATGACATAGCACCTTCCATCAATACATAGAAGTCCCACCAACAAAGCTTATAGCATTACCTGTGGTCCCCATCACCAACATAACATCCATGTCACCACTGTCGTACAACTGACATCACCTTTCATGTTGACTGGTCCCACCTTAACAATGCACTATGGTTCCATTCCATTGGCACATTGAGGGGATTGCATTCTATGTCCCAACAATTTTCTTCACTTCTACCGACACGAGTCCCTAGCCTTCCATTGGGATGTCAAGGGGAAAACATTCAAGGTCTTGGTGACAACAACAAGTCACTTCGATGTAGTCTCACCGAAGTATCGAGGGGATTGCTTAGAGACTCCCTTCGACATCCTTTCATGGGTTGGGACTCCATGTGATTTTGAAAGAATGAAGTCCTTTCATGGGTTGGGACTCGGGGTTTCTCAATACCTGATATCGAAGAATCACCTAGTAAAGCATACAACAGAACTCCAAAGTCTGATTTCTGAAAGTCTTCGACGTTACTAAGTCATTGTCAATTGCATCCTTTGACTACTTGCAAAACTTCTAAGGCTTTTACTATGCATCTTGTAAGCAACAAGCCTGAAGCTTGAACTTCGAAAATACATAACTTCTAAGAGTTTTTTTATTTTATTTCAAAGAGCCTTAACCAGTAAGTTTGAGAAACCCTTTTCCCAACACTTTTCCTTTGTAAGCAATCAACTTTCGAAGAGCATTCTTAGCATTGATAACTAATTGTTGCACGCTAATATTTTGTGGTTGTGAAGCTAAGAGGGATCGAGCATGTTCAAGTTATCCTCTAAGATTTTTTCAAGTTTGTGTCACCTAACAACAACCTTCCTTCCATAATCCTGAAGAAAAGAAGTGCATCTAGCAATGGATCTCTCCCACCAGCTGATCCACCTATCTTGTTGAGGTTTTGGTTTAAAATTCCAAATGACAACTAGACCATCCAAACACTGTCGATTCTTGAGATGATAGGACATTTAGCTTAAAAGGGAGATCATGAAATAGGGAAGTGTGGTCAGAAGCATATAGCATGGTAAAGATTGGATGGTGGTCAAAGAGAGTGGCAACTAAGTCAAGATAAACAAGGCAACCATCACATGGTAAAATTGGGAAGTTAGGGGAGATGTAGAAATGGTCCAACCTACTCATTTTTTTGAAGCATCCTTCACGATAATTGTTCTACATATACCAATGAGGTATATGAGTATTGAATTTACCTAAAAGGGGATCATAAATTCCATGGGCATTGTGTGCCAAGGACCGGGCTTCAAATTCAGATTGGGACAAGTGAGAAGAGTTGTTCCAACTACGATCAACTGGGTGTTAAGCCATGTTGAAGTCACCCCACAAGATCCAATATGCATTAGGAAGGTGTTGATGAATCCAATTCCATAGTCGAGTTCTCTCATTGGAAGAATTAGGGGCATAAATGGAGTAAAATCCAATGAGAGAGTCATTAATAATAATAGTGACCCAAACACAACGATTATTAGGATCAAATCCATTAGCCACAAATTTTTAGTTAGCTAGGGAGCAAGGCCCAAAATAACACCTCCACTGCCATCATCATGATTGGTGTGCAAAAAAAGAGCCCCTTGCCAAATAACAACAAGTGTAGCATCTAGATGACAAACGTTGGCTTTCACTTTTTGGAGTATAAGAACATCGGGTTGATTCTGTTGAATAGATTGCTTGACTTCTTGACTTGATATATGCGAGTGGGGATCATCAAGCCCTGTACATTCCAAGATTAAATAAGGCACTTCATTGGGATGATTTAGGAAGGGTTTCCTCATTCACAAGCAACACATTGAATTGATTTTCCAATGGACAAGTTCCTAAGGTCATGGAGTGGTCTTGATGAGTGCAATCGTGAAATGACAAGAGGGTCCAATTTTTGATGGGGCTACTAGGCTAGGAGGGAGGTCTTGACGCTCAGAGTTTTTTTTTACTAGAGTAGGGAGTCTCTTTCAACCTTTTGGAAGCTCTATTTCTAGCTTCCACCTACTTTCTAGAATTAACCACTTCTTTGAAGGATTTGGATTTGAAGAGGGAGGGTGGTTGATGGGGGGAAGGTGGAATAGATGGTGAATTAGGCAGAGGAGAATGGGTTGTTTTCAAGGGGAGGTTGACTAGAAACAACAACATTCATAGGTTCTTCAACCATATAAGTAGTGTTGGGGTGGGAGTTGGCTAGAGGTGTTTGAATAATTCTTGGCTTTCGGAAAGGAAAATCTTAGATTAGGTGGCCTCCCTTGACCAACAATAGAAACAAATATTAGTTTTGTTAAGATAGGTGACTTGTTGGTTGAATTCAAATCTAGGACCAACCAACTTGATAGAATTTGGGAGAGACTAGGTGAGATCTATTTCAACACAAACTCTGGGATGTGCATGCAGGCTAGCCCATTTTTCAGAATGTTGTTTGCACCAGAGCACCCTCCCTAATTGGTTGGCAATATCTTGTAGAAAAGGATGAAAGGCCAGGTTAAGCAAAGAGAATTGAGCCCACATTGGGTATTTTGATTTAGTTATGCCTTTGAGGTGAAAATCTAAGTCCCGAGCTTGCAAGTAACATGTTTGACCGCATATGATCCAATATCCGTATTGCAGAGTAGCTTGGGCATGGTCTGGGTCAGAAAAAGTGCATGAGACATATCCATTGCCAAGACCCCTAAATGATTCTATAGTCCATCCCTTTAACTCCCAGTTATTACGAACCCATTTAAAGAATTCTTGCTCAGATGGAATGCCTTTGAGAAAGAAAAGAATGATTGTTTTTGCTCTACAATCTAAAATGACTTCAATAACTTCATCAGGTAACTAGGAGGAGATTGTCTTATCTTTAGGGTAGGGGTCACATGATTTTGGGGTTTGTTGGCCTTGGGGGTTGTATGCTTCTTTCCTCTGGGTTTGTGATGCGTTCATTTCAATAGTTTGAGCATCCACATGTGTCGTATTCTCCATGTTATCATTTATGGGGGTCATCACTTTATCTACTTTTGTTTTGTTGGAATCGGAAATGCCACACTCTCTCACCTTCTTCTTCATACTTTTCACGGAGGAGTGGGCATATTTCTAAGTTTTTCTCAATATGAAACTGATCCAACTCCAACCCAATCATTTATTTATAGTATATAAAATGATTTAGACATCTTTGATTAAATTTAATTAGGGAACCTTAAAATTACCATTATCTTATAAGGATATATGTACACATTGCAAGTAACAATCAATTCTAAGCAGCAATCAAGAGTAATTTCTTTTCAAGAAAATGCAACTTTAATTTCACCGAATTATCAATGGTCGAATTGGCTGGGAATGGAGACGAAAACTTCTGTAAATTTAATCGATTGTTCTTTATAAATGATATTTCATTGAAATTCTGAAAACCAAGTATGCGTGTACGGGCCTATAGCTCAGTGGTAGAGCATCTGACTGCAGATCAGGCGGTCCCTGGTTCGAACCCGGGTGGGCCCTTAACGATTCTGCAATGTTACTATATATGCAAGAATCCTTCGAATTGTTTTTCATACAATTAAACGAATTATTTTGTTAAAAAAAGCAATCAAAGTGTTTTAGGAATATGTTGTGCGATGACTCAAGTCTTGTGTTGGAGGCTATCCTCATACTTGTACTTTTAATAATTTTATAGAAAATAAGTAGTTTTGTTGGAGAGTTCGATCAGTAAAAATAATACATTTTTTGTGAGTATTGGTCGGGCTTTCATCTTGTATTTTTGTATTTGTTGCATTTGTTTTTAGTTATCTTTAATCTTATAGTGTGTATATGTTATAAGTAATCGGCTTTTGGCTATCTTAATTTTGAATTGAGTTATATGACTAGTAATATAATCTTATATAAATAGTTAAGTCACTATGGGTGACATCTAAGTCATAAGTATAGTATAGTGGTCAATTTATGATTATCATATTGTGAATTGTGTTTTTATTGGAGATTTTTGTAGGTTTATCCCTTCAAACAGGCTTATTATTCTCAAGTATTACAAAAAAGTTGTAGCATATTTCCTATTATATTTTTTTGATGTTAAAGTTTTTCATTACAAGTGGTAATAGAGCATGATCTTAGCATTCAAAAGACAAGAAACAAGGCAATTTTTTTGATTCAAGAGGTCAAACTGTGAAGCATATATCTCTCTCAATTTGGTGAGTTTTTTTTTTTAAAGGGCTGATTAAGAATATATTGAAGTTACTACAATCTATATTTGATGTCATTTGGAGTAGATTTGAATGAGTTATTGTGAAATTAGGTTTTCACCAAATACTTTTAAGAATAAATGATTTACCTAAAGAAATACTAGATGATGCAAAATTTTGGATTGTGCATACAAGGACCAATAGATCTTTGATAAACAAATTCTTAAAATTGATTGGTTTATTCTAAATTACAAGTTGGATGAGGAAAGGAATCAAAATCTGGTGAAGATAATTCTATCATGGTTGAGAAATAAGTTGAAATAACTAATAGAAAGCAAGGAAGGGTCACTAAAGAAGAAGAAGAAAAGGAATAAGAGGTCACCTAAACAAAAGCACACTTTCTCCACTTCTACATTTCTAACTACACAATTAGTTCTTGATAAAATAGTAAATGTCAAGGACTAGGGACATGGATCTTAAGAAGATGTAGAAGATAGTAAGGAAGAAGAAGATACCTAAAATCACTATCAAGTTTTTAGGCGGTACTTAAAAAAGTGAAAATGCACAAAACTGAACTTCCTCTTCTTCATATCTATAGAAGTCACCTCCTCCTCCCCTTGAGAAACCCTCATCTCCTAAAGAGCAACCTACTTCTTCTCCTAAGGACCCCCACTAGTACATAAATCTCCTCCTCCTCATGGACCTCCTCAACCATCTCCTTAAATATCTCTTCATAATCCCCATCTCCTTTGAAGGAGTTCCCAACTTTATAAAAGGACCCATCTATGTAGAGATCTTCTCCTCTACCTCTAGAAAAGAGTCCTCAAACAAAAGAAGTTGAAACTAAAACTATTACATAGGCATATGCTTCCAACTTAGATGCTATAATATGGCTTAGTCAAACATTAAAGAGGAGATAGTAGGTAAAAATACTAGGGGTAGAGAATTATGCAAGTGAGAAACTCTCTTCATGTCTTTGCCTCATCATAAGAGAGCCAACATAGGATATTCCATTTATATGGATGTACAAGGTATGATATTTGTTAAGATTGATATTCCTTTGTGTGATAAAGCAGAAGGATAAATGGAATAAAAATTATTAAATCTATAAGGTATCACTTGGGAAGCAAACAAGAGAAGGTGTGAAGGAAAACCTAAAATTTTCCATTGACACAATGATAGAAAAATAGAAATGAAAAAGAAACCAAAGAGAATCTTAAGGAGTAAGTGGAGAAACCTTTATTATAAATATAATTTATCTTGTGATTACTATCCAACTTTTTGTACTAATTCTTGCTATGTTATTTGTCAATATTGGTGACAAAGACATGGCCCCAACTAGAGATTTTGATTTCATTGTGAAAAGAAACAAAATATTAGATATATGAGATGATAATGTTGGGTATAAAGCTTATTGATGAAGTCTTTATCGTGTGTCACAAAATTCAAAATAAATTAAATTCTTTTGTTGATATAGAAAGTAAGTATGATGCATACTTATAGGAATTGGAATGGAACTTACCTCAAAGCAAGGAGATGACCAATGCTAATTTCACATATGGAAAGGATTTTTAATGAGTTAGATCTAGGTTTATACATTGAATGGTTTGAAGTTACTATTTTTTGTACCTTGCACACATTCCTCATTAAATGAGGACCCCCCTCTTTTCTTTTTTTGGTTTTCTCACTTTTTTGCACCTCAGGTTAGTGTGCTTTACTTTTAAGAATAAATGATTAACCTAAAGAAATACCAAATGATGCAAAATTTTGGATTTTGTAGACAAGGACCAATAGATGTTTGATAAAAAATTTCTTAAAATTGATTGGTTTATTCTAAATTACAAGTTGAATGAGGAAAGGACTCAAAATATGGTGAGTACAATTCTATCATGGTTGAGAAATAAGTTGAAATAACTAATAGAAACCAAGGAAGGGTTACTAAAGAAGAATACAAAAAGGACTAAGAGGTCACCTAAACAAATCACACTTTCTCCACTTCAACATTTCTAACTACACAAGTAGTTCTTGATAAAATATTAAATGTCAAGGGCTAGGTACATGGATCTTAAGAAGATGTAGAGAAGATAGTAAGGGAGAAGAAGAAACTTGAAATCGTTATTAAGTTTTTAGGTGGTACTTAAAAAAGTGAAAATGTCAAAAACCCAACTTTCTCTTCTTCATCTCTATAGAAGTCACCTCCTCCTCCTCCTCGGAAACCATCATCTCCTAAAGAGAAACCTAATTATTATCCTAAGGACCCCCTCTAGTACATAAATCTCCTCCTCATGGACCTCCCCAACCATCTCCTTAAATATCTCTTCATAATCCCCATCTCCTTTGAATTAGTTCCCACCTTTATAAAAGGATCCATCTATGTAGATTTATCTTCTCCTCTACCTCTAGACACAAGTCCTCAAATGAAACAAGTTGAAACTAAAAATATAACATAGGTATATGCTTTCAAATTAGATGCTATAATATGACTTAGTCAAACATTAAAGAGATGAAAGTAGGTAACAAGACTAGGGGTAGAATAATTATCCAAGTAAAACTCTCTTCATGCATTTGTCTCATCATAAGAGAGCTAACATAGGATATTTTATTTGTATGGATGTACAAGGTATGAGGTTTGCTAAGATTGATATTCCTTTGTGTGATAAAGTAGAAGGAGAAATTGAATAAATATTATTAAATTCTCTAAGGTAGCACTTGTGAAGCAAATGAGAGAGGGTATGAAGGAAAACCTAAAATTTTCCTTTGACACAATGATAGGAAAATGGAAAATGAAAAAGAAACCAAAGAGCATCTTTAGGAGTAAGTGGAGAATCTTATATTATACATGTAATTTATCTTGTGATTACTATCCAACCTTTTTTACTAATTCTTGCAATGTTATTTATCAATATTAAATTGACAAAGACATGGCCCCAACTAGAGATTTTGATTTCATTGTGAAAAGAAAAAAAATATTATAAAAATGAGATGATAATGTTGGGTATAAAGCTTCTTGATGAAGTTTTTATCTTGTGTTACACAATTCAAGATAAATTAAATTATTTTGGTGATATAGAAAGTAAGTATGATGTGTAATTATAGGAATTAGAATGAAACTTACCTCAAAGCAAGGAGATGACCAATGTTAATTTCACATCCCCATGGTGGAAAGGATTTTCAATGAGTTAGATCTAGGTTTATACATCAAATGGTTTAAAGCTACTATTTTTTGTGCCTTGCACACATTACCCGTTAAACGAGGAACCCTTAAGATGTTCTTTTAGATTGGTACTTATTTGGTTTGAAGTCTTGGTTGCACTTTGAATTCAAATTTTCGTGGGAGCACAAAAAATTAAGGGTAGCTTGGATGACTCCTATTTTTTCCATAAGGTTATGTGAGAGTGAGTTCTCCACAAGATTGTGTGTGTATTCGAATTCCACAATAGATTAGGTTACTTTAAATTTATGTAGTGCACTTTGCATTCATGGGTATATGGGATTTCTTTTGATAATGATCATTCAAACATGAGAATACCAAAAATGAGTAAATGTGGAAGGATTTTCTCTTGTTCCAAGAAGGATCCCACCATGGATTTGTATGGACAAGTTGATCTTTGATAACGCTAAGATATTTCATGGCTTCCATTGTCAGGTTTTAATTCTAGTCTCTCAAAGGGCATCACTTTGTTAAAATAATGGATTGATGATGAATTTTTAATGTGTCCTTGTGCCTTGGTGGTCCCATGTTAGCCTCCTCAATGATGCACTTCCACCCATGTAGCTTAAAATTTCACAAAATTAGTAATTGAGAAGTTTTTATATATCCATTGCATTAAGAATTTCACCACAAAGTGTCTCATAATTGTAATTGGTAGAATGCCAATATTTTCCAGCATATCTCTATAATTATGTTGACAACTTGCAATAACCCTCATATCTCCACAAATTCACACACACTCTATTTCTACACCACACTATTCACTTCTAGGTTGTGGGAATCTTACACTTATTGTAGAAATTTTTCTCTTGTGGGACTTTTTATTCTTGTCACCAAAGGTTGATGACTATATGGAACTCCAAAAAAATATTGTTATGCTCATGCTTTGCAAGTAATGCATGTCTTGTGAAATGATATTATATTTTCATCTTTCCATGACTATCTATTCCTCTCACTTACGTGAGCTTTCTTTGTTGCCGGAGTATACTCATTGTGAAGCCTTCCTCATCGATGGGATATGCTTAATACTATGAATATTGCACACACTTGTCCTTATTGTTGTGTCTTGTTTAGTCATTCCAAAATGCTTCTAGATAGAGGGTTCACTGTTCAAGCATTGATATATATTGAAAGAACTGCCTCTAACATTTGGGTTATTCATCAAGGATTGCATTATATTTGAATACACATGGACATTATGGCGGGGATAACATTTGGAGTCTTATGAAGGGATATTATGTAATGATACAATACCTTACTTTTGCACTATGAAGAATTTAGGGAATTCACTTTAAGGAATGTGTCATGGGAGGAAATACAATTTCAAATAAAATGATAAATTCTTAATAGTCATCATATTCTTTCTTGATGAATAGGCAACTACTATCTATATTAATAATAAAGATAAAGTTACATATTCACAAAAAAAGGGTGGGTGGTAAGAAGGAACACCCTAAGAGTCACATGGGCAGAGCCCAAAAAACCAAAAAACTAGAGTCACTTGGGCCTAGCCCAGAAGTCCATAAACATTACAAACATATAAAATAAAAATGGCCATCAAGCGACTAGAGTAGTTCCAGCAGACCCAAGAGGGTATCTATCATCCATGTGTTTTCCCCATACATAAGTGGGGTCTGGAGTGGCGTTAGGAGGAGGGCCCCATCCATCATCAACATCTTTCTCTTTATCTTTATCTTTATCCTCGTGTCAGGGCGATATTGCAAGTGCCAGGCGCGAAAAGATTTTACTACAGTTTGGCCAACCAAAGCTAGTAGCAGGAGTATCATCAGAGGGCCACTTGGAATCGCCACTACAGCTCCCCGTTGCTCCTCCAGAGGGCCACCCCTGGCTAGCCCACAAAGAAGGAGAATGAGTCTGTCGAGGAGGGTAGGAACCACGTCGAAGAGGAGGTTAAGAGCAAGGGAAAACAAAGCCACTCCGCTACTGGCCTCGAGAGGGTGACTAACCACAAGAGGAAGTGAGCAAAGTGGGCACCCAAGCAATAGTACACAGGGCATTGCCCCAATGATCCAAAAGCACCTGAAGGTTAGCCACCTCAAGTGCAACCTTGTTGGCTTGAAATTGAATCTGCAAGAGCACATTAGAGCAAATAATAGCTTTAGAATACAAAGAAATATTTTTATCCATTTGTGTGTGAGCAAATATGCAGACATTTATATCTTTCTAGATATTGAAGAGGATTTCCACCCTAAAAGTGTGCCAAATCTGGGTATATTTAGTAGGAAGTCTAGGCGAGTCTCCCAACAAAATCAAATGCCAAGAGAAGGGCTCCGGTTTGAAAGGTCGAAAGAAGTCATGAATCCAATTCCAAAACTATTGAGCTCTGGTGCAAAACCAAAAGAGATGCTTAAAAGTCTTAGCTTGCCCACAAAAAGGGAAACGAGGGTCCTAGACCCCCAAGTGAACAAGCTGAGAACCCATAGGTAAGTCTTGGAAAATAATACACCAAACAAAGTGGGAAAATTTTGGCTCAACACTTGCAGACCAAGTGGTAGAGAATATTTTTCGCCAGACATGAGCAGGGGATTGAAGAAGCCACCTCTGGTTCAAACTTTCAATCATAGGAAAGTCTGGTGAAAGCCATCTATAACCAAGCCTAGGCTTGTAATTCCTGAAAGGGGTGTCTGGGTACCCCTTCTAGTCCTTCCACCAGGGCTTGGATCCTCAAATTTCCACCTTATGAAGCATTTTTGCAAGAATAGCATTCACTAGACCATCATAAGTATCATGATTCTAGTTTTGAAGCCTGTAAAGGGCACAAAAATCTTCCCATGGTATGATGCGCATTGTGGGTTTGTGAAACACCTATTGCAAAGTTTAAATGCCTTTCTTGTGGAATCTTAATGCTTTAAGCCAAGGAAAATTAGCCAATGATTGATCATTACTAGAAAAGAGAGGTGACCACCAAACATTATGTTGATTGAGTGAAATCCCATCACGGAAACCATAGCTAGCCTAGTGGAGCTAGGGATTAACCACCTCCCAGACTCTCCAAATGCTCTTGGCCACGAAAGTCCCCATAATTTGAATTGGTTCCTTCATGACCAGAAGGGTTTGAAAGCCAATCCCCTTCCAAGCAGGTCTATGAATAGGAAAATCAGACTGAATGTAATGCTTGAGGAGAATCTTCCAAGCTTCATCTCCAGTAAGAGCATGAATTAACCATTTCACACACAAGGTAGTCCCTTGTCATTGAGTGGAGAGCAACCCAAGTCCTCTAGAGTCTTTGGGAAGGAAGAAAAACTCCTAGGCAACATGGTGAAACCCTCTGTGGGACGCCACAGAGGCCTAAAAAAAATCCTAAAGTAACTTTTCAAGCTTGGAATATCAACTTTCGAAGGGTCCCAACAAGAGGAGTAGTAGACATGTGTGGCCGCTAAAATCTTGGAGCACACTTAGAATTTCCCTACTAGAGAAAGAGGCTTGGTAATCCAATAGTCCAGCTTTTTCTCAATCCTGGAGAGGACAAATTTCCACAACTTAGCCAAAGAAGCTTGGAAGGCAAAGGGAATGCCTAGAAATCGAAAGATTTCCCTTGGCCCAATCCATTTCCAACTGTACTATTGAAGCTAGTGAGGAGTGAGCAATATAGATTATCTATAGCACAAAGTTTTATGCCACTAAATGGTGAAACCAGACGCAGGAAAAAAATGTTAAGACATTCAAGAGCCGCCTTAATATTATTCTCTTCCTCCAAAAGAGTGAGGAAAGAGTCATAAAAAAAATGGCCATTGACCAGTTGAGCCTAGGAGTTAGGTAGAGTAATGCCTTTGACACGTTGTTGAGAAACCGTATTAGCCAAGAGAGCCAAATCCTTCAGTAGCAAGCACGTAAAGAGAAGGAGCAAGTGGACATCCTTGCAGAATGGAGCAAAAAATCCTAAAGGCAAGAGATTGGCAATCATTAATGGTGATACAAGCAGAGGTGTCTGAGAAGAGCATTTGGACAACCTGAATGAAATTAGGCCCAAACCCCAAGGCTTTCAACATGGCCAAAATAAAAGGGAATTCAATGTGGTCATAAGCTTTAGCAAAGTCTATTTTGAGAAAAATAGCTTTATGTTCCGAATGCCTGGCCCACTCCATGCCTTCCCACAGAACAATAATATTGTCTAGGATGAATTTGGACTTGATAAATCTAGTTTGCTCCGGGCACACAATTTGAGGAAAAAGATGGCAGATCTTCATAGCCAGAGCTTTGGCAATGATTTTGTAAGAAACATTGAGGAGCATGATAGGCCACTAGTTATAGATATCCTGAGGATCTCCAAACTTAGGTATGAATTTAATATTTTATTTTTTTAAAATTACCTAGGGATTTGGAATGAAAAGCCTTAGGATAGACTTTATGCAAGTCGTGCCCAACATAGTCCCAAAGGGCCTTGTAAAATTCACAAGGGAAACCATCAATCCCCGAGGCCTTGTCATCAACCATGGAATGATCGACTTCCTTTAAGTCTTCAACTGTGAGTAATTTCTCACAAAAGGCTTTCTGGGCTGAAGATAGCCTATTTGGCACAACAACAAGACAATCCTGAAGGGCTCGCTGTTGCTCGGGCGTAAACTCTTGAGCAGTGAAAACTTGTTCATAATGTCAAACAAAGGCTTGGAGAATGTTAGGTAGCTTAGAGAGCACCTGAATTCCATCTTTAATTTTTTTAATGCCTGGAGATGAGTTCCTGGCATGTAGGGACAGAAAAAATCCTTGGAGGCATGGTCGCCAATTTTTAACTGGTGCATTCTGGCTTTGATTTGTGCACCTCTGGTAGCATAATTGTCTACAACTTGCTTTTTATGTCTGAATTTTGTCACCTTGACTTGTAATGATGGGTAGAAAGAGCTAGCTGCTAGAGCCTCGATAGCTGAGCGCATGTCAGCTGTGGTAGCCTCATAAGACTATTGATGAAAAATGGCTAGCTGGTGCCCATAAATGCACAAAAATCTTGTTGTACAAGTGATGGAATCATTCCACCAATTAATACAGCCTGTATTGTGAGTTGGCCTACACTCAAAATTCTTGAATCTGTGAATGTGGGCCATTGTGGGTTGATGACAAAGCAAATACGTGTTAAAAAAGATTTGTGTATTGCAAGCCTAAGGTTGTCTTGTCTCCCATTCAATACTAAAAGAAATGGCGAAATGATCTGACAAAGTCACATCCACTAACGACTTAACTGGGAGTGAAGGGCTGCTAAAAGAGAAAACATATTGAGCTGAGATCATAGCATGATCAAGGCATTTAAATATCCTGTCAGAACCAGCCCTGTAATTACACCAAGCGTGCCAGAGGGAATGAGAATGGCAGCGACCAATATTGGGATCAAATAGCCCCAATTTATTACACATGTAAAATCATGCCTCCCTTTTTCCAATTGCCCATCTGAATGGAAAAGTGTCATCTTTATCATAGGCCATCTCAACCATATTGAAATCCCCACACAATAACCAAGTAGTAATTGGAAATGAATCAACAATCCAACGCCAAATCATAGATCGTTCCACAACATCATTAGAAGCATAAACATTAATAATCCTAAAGGAATTATTATCAATGTTGAGAAGGATCCAAATGAGTTGATGTGTGGGGTCAGACCCGTGGTCGACCACACAAACGTGCCACTGCGGGGACAAAAGGGTGACAACACTGTCACACCCAACATCATAATCGGTACAAAACATTTGACTGGTTAGCCAAATAGAACGACAAGTCGACGTGAGTAAAAAAATAGAAATTTTAACTTCTTGGAGAAAAAGCACTTCAATACTAGAAGATTTCTTCAAATTATTCCTAACATAATACTTTTTGGAGAGGTCTGTTAGACCTTGAACATTCCATGAGAGGAAATTCATGAGTGAAACTCCTCCATATCATCAAAATCCGACTCCTCTTCATTCAAAGAAGAGAAGCAATTTTGCAAAAAATCTAGTGGAACTGACCCAATCTGAATATTCAGAGAAGAAAATATTAGTTTCTCCTACACAAATTCACCTTCTTCCAATGGTGGAGAAGGACTGCGAGACCGCCTTTGAGCTCCTGACACGAGAGGAGAAGCATTTAGCTACGCTATCATAATGACAACAAGTTGCGGTGTAGCCTTCGGCCTAGGTTGTGCTGGAATATTATCAACCTCGATCTAAGCCTCTTTCCCCTTCGTCAAAGGGTTTGAAACATTTTTTGTTGGCTCAAGGGTTTTAGAAGCCGACCCAGAGCCACTAGACTTATTTTTACGATTTGTAATCGTGGTCCATTTTTCATCAAGTTTGGCAACAAAATTATCTGCTTGACAAGGCTTTTCAGACTCTCGTGGCGAAGGTGTATGAGGCACCACCAAAGGGCAGTCCTTGATCTTGTGGTCTATGGATTGACACCTATAACATGTGTTAGACAAATTAAAATAAGTGACCTTCTGGGTATGCCAGAGAGCTCCAATTTGAATGTCAATAGAGTCCTTCAAATGTTGTGAGAGGTCCACTTCAACATAGACCTATTTTTGGGGTCGAGCCTGAAAAAACCTATTTGGCTCAATGCAAATGACCCTCCCCAGAGAGGATGCAATATGATTCAAGAAAAGGCACACAAGGAAAAGGTAAACCTAGAAATTCAATCTAGACTGGGACCCACAACTTGGTGTCATTTGAGACAGTGAAGTCCTGGGTCCACACTTGGAAAACCAACAAAGAAGACCTGACATACTAGGGACCATGGTTCAAGATTTTTTGAACATGATTGACCTTCGCAAAATGAAACAAAAAGAAACCCTTGGTTAAATTTTGGACCATATCAAGGTGGACCCCATGAGGGACCCAAGCCTTGCTGATCCATTCTTTAAGCACACTTTCAGGGGGAGTCCTCCCAACAAAATACCCAACAAGGGTATGTTGTTCAAGCCATTGACAAGTAGAATCAAAATTAGGAAAAGGTAAAACCGCATCAGTTGGGGAGTCAAAAGACTTACCTCGTGAAACAATTTCAGAATAAATTTTTGGGGCCGTTTGTTCGGAGGAGGAGCCATTGAGCAGAGCTGTTAAACCGCCAATACTAGCATGGACTACTAGGTTAGAGCCAGTTGAAGGCATATTAAAACAAAAAAAACTGTAGTAAATGTGGTCATACACATAAGAAAAGAGGAAATTCCCGCACAGTAAGCGCAGTATGACGCAAGAGAGGCCAAGAATGATCGCAGACACAAGAAAACCCTAGCAGAGCTCATACACCGTTCTCCTTCCATAGCCATCATATTTTTACTTTTGATCACACAATGAATTTATCAGATATATATTTACAAGGGAATAAATGGTTAAGGGTGAAATTTTCAGATATATGGTTTAAATCAAGATCCATGATAATAATTTGTGCCTTATAAATTATTCAACAAACCTTGTGCATGTAGATGAGATTGGGTAAAATGTAGAAATTGATGAGTTCATAAATAATTATATTTGGGGTGTTGATTTTTGTTGTGCCTTTAGCACACATGCCCCATTCAAAATGGGGACCCTCTTTTCTTTTGCTTTGCTGGGTCGTTCTTTCGCTACCTCATTTTGCATGCCCCCCATTTTTGGTGTCCCGGATGGTCAACATACCTTCGAGCTCCCCTCTTTGGTTGACCATGTCTTGTCCCCTTCATCCTAGTAGAGTCTTGGAGCCATTCAGACTCTCCTTAGCAGTTCTTTTCTTCCAGTGGCCTTGGGGCCTGGCGGGCCCGCCTGCCAAGGTCTCCCTTGCTGGGTTTCCCTGGGGTGTTCGTCATTCCAAACGACAGAAGGCTCCCGCCTTCCTGAACCTTGGGCCCCAGTTCCCTATTTTATACCAGTTTAAAATTTGCAAAGTTTCAGATTACCTTCACCTGCGCCGGGTCCGGTCCACCAGACTTCTATCCCTAGAATTCCCTTCAGTCTTTGTTGTTTCCGGCGGCAAAACTTCGACGATGCTCCGCTATCCAGACTTCGGGTCTCCCTTCGTCGTCCGCTTCCAAAGTGCATTTTGAAACAACCATCGATCCACGTCCTTCTGGCCCTTGGGCCCTAGACCTCTTGCCGTTGTTTGTAAATTTGAAATCTACCAACCAACAGACTGGCCGTACAGGCATTAAATGAGAGAATTAAATGCATATGAGGGTATAAATATAGGGCTGACCTACCATTTTCATTGTTAGGTTTTCCAGAAGAGATCAAAGTGCTTGCTAGTGGATATTAGTGCACCCCTCGCCTGTCGCCTTCGCGTCCGAGACCATCATTCGAACACCCTTAGTGGATTTCACGTCTTCTCCCATCAAAATTTTGAGGTAGGTTTGCTGTCCGCCCTCCCAAGAGGTTTTTCATGATTTTTCACTTAAAATAATGAACAACTTTGGCTAAAAGTACATTTAATTAATAAAACATAAGAAAACCTACCAAACCCATGTTTCCAAATTTTGAAAGACCTCCACAATCACCTCCTAAGATCGGGCTAGAACCTAACCATGTCGCCGCCGTTCTTCACGCAAGGCGTTCGCACCCTCCGGGCCCGGCCCCTCCAAACACCATTTAAAAACTTAGAAAATGAAAACTTTTCAAAGTGGTGAAAGGCTCTCTTGGGCTCGTCAGCCTAGATCGCCACCAGCCAATCACCATTAGACTTAACGAACAAACACTCGAATCAGCCTCCACCTCAGCCTCCCGGGCTCGCCTCGTTGGGACTCCCTTGCTGGGTTTCCCTGGGGTGTTTTCTGTTCCAAACGGCGGAAGGCTCCCGCCTTCCCGAACCCTGGGCCTCGGCTCATCGAATCCTGCCCATTGAAATTAGAAACATTTTGAGACTGCTCTCACCCATCCCGGGCCCGTCCCATCAGACTTCCATCCTCAAGACTCTGCCTCACCCTCGTCATTCCCAAACAACGAAGTAAGTGCACCTTTTCGCCCTCTAGGGTCCGTTTGCTTATTTGTTGTTTGAGGATTCAAACTTAAAGGGCTGTGCAAACACTCCGTTGGGTCCTGGTCTGCGAACTTCTGTCCGTGGGCCGCTATGGAGTCTCTACCATTTGAAACGGCTGTGGGGTGGCATCCCCCCGTCTCTTAGGTCCCAACCCTCTATTTGTTGTCCCCGCCTACCAGGCTCTGCTTGTCGGGGTTCTGTTCACCTTCGTCTGATGCAAAAGGGTGAAGTGAGCCCATCTTCCCAGCGTTCGAGTTCCGTCCCCTCATTCGCCTAGAGAAACTTTACTATGACAACCTGCAACCAAATGCTTTGCGGGGTCCGGTCTGCCGGTCTGCTCCTTCTGGGCTTCTGTGCAATGACCACTATTTTGAATGACAAAACTCTGATGCCTTCCCACTCCCCCGGGCCCAAGCACCATGAATTCTGAAGAAAATCATTGGTTGTCTTTTGACCTTTCAGGTCCCGGACCCTAGAGTTTCGTCCCCAGAACTCCATTTCTTTCATGTCATTGTGAACAACAAGGTCCTAACAGCTTTCTGACCCCGAACTTCTAGATGCTCCAAATTGACCAAAATGACCTCGAATTTGAAAACCAACCTCGACCCACGTAGTTAAATTCAGCACTCTTCAACATAAGCCTTTCAAACCATCAAAATGTAAAGACGGAAAAAACCACCCGGATTGCCCTAGGCTGTTTGCCCTTTCAAAACAACATTCCTGCCAGGGAAGTCCAACCCCTTGGGCCCAGTTAGTCCAAAATCCCTTTAGAAATCACTAACGACATCTAAAAGTAAAGTTTTAACTTCATTAATCATATGATGTCTAATTGGATTTTGTCTAGGAGATTTTGGCTAATTTCTAATACTTTCGTAATTGGTTGTACTCATTACGTTTATGTTTGCAGGATATATGGAATCGGGTGCAGGTCCCTCAGGGGTAGCTATAGAAAAGGACAAAGGAAAGAAATGAGGCAAGACTCCTTGGGGAAGAGAGGACAAAGACCAAATGAAATACTAGTTCCAGGGTGAAGCTCTACATTCAAAAATCATCACCGACTAGAAGGAGATCATAGACACCAATATCGGCCACGTTGATATTGATGAATTCAAACAAAGGGTTAGAGTCCACCCAAAGAATGACAATGCAAGATCAATCAGATAGAGTGGGATTGCAAAAGCTGCAGGCTTCCCCCCGTCTCTCATAGCCCCTGAATTGGTCATGGCTTGTCGGCAGGCCTACCAGCCACAGACAAGAACCATCATCGATAGGGACGGGAACATCCTCGCTGATATGTTGGTTGAAGGAATTACTAGAAATTTTCACATTCCTACCTTTGAGGAGATGGAGATGCCCACCATGGAGGAAGGAAAGACAACATGGGATGAAAACCTGATGGGCTGCAAGAAATTAATAAATCAGTACTAGTTCAAGGAGAAAAGAGTTAGTGCTACGAAGGTTCCTCAAGAGATCTTTCGCAATGATTTCTATGAGGGCTACCACGACCTAGTAACCATGTTGAGAGCTGATGCAAGAAGTTGGGTACACAAAAAGGTCAAAAAGTGGAAATGTTTTTGTTGTTTTTCAGAATTTGTCACACTTGGACCAAAAATTTGAGACACTTACACAATGAATCTTAAAAAAGTCAGTAATACAAAATTTATAATTTTGAATCTAGTTTCCAAATATGTAAATTATTCAAATACCCAGATTATATAAATTAAATTTTGATAGGGATCTATAAAAACCACTTTTTAAAAGTCCCTTTTTTTTACCATACCAAGCACGTGTACGGACAACACTTTTTGACCCAAATAAAAGTATTTTGCTAATTCCTTTTGGGAAAAGAGAGCTAACAACATGAAGTTTGGTCTGAATTTTTTTTTGTAATTTTTGGTTGAATATTTTTTTTTTATTAAATTTTTGTTAGCCTTAATTGTTGTTTTTAAAAATCAACATGTACGGACAACATAATTGGACCTAAACTAAACATTTTTTGAATCTTTTTTTTTTTTTCATTTTGTAGGGAATTGTCTGAAGTTTGATGCCATATAATTGTTTTTATAAGAAACTTAACCAAAAAAAGTTATCAAAAAACAAAAAAAGCTTAATATTTCAAGTTTAAGGACTAGTTTGCTTAGAAATTAATTAAAAAATAGAAAAAATAATCCAATGTTAATAAAAATTATATATTTGGAAAGTAGACATCGTGTTCTCTAATGGGTTTTAATTTTATAGATTGATTCAGAAAAAAAGTCCATCAGTCATATTGCCAAAGTTGGAAATTCTTCTTCAATTTGCCTTAGTTTTTTAGTTGCAGGTCAAAGGCTAAGGCTCAGATTGCCAACCCTTTCCCGAGCCTGAAATCGAGGCAGCATGTGGGTTAGGAATTTTGAATTTTAAAAATGCGTACACATTACAAAACACATATGCGTTCTTTATTTTCTTGATTATTTAAAAATAAAATAAAATTTAGAAACGCGTACCCGTTTTGTGTTAAAAAATGCGTATGCGTTTTAAAACACATACTTGTTTCTAAAAAGTATTTATTTTTTAAAATAATCAATTTTTACATGTTATAAAATGTGTATGTGTTATATAATGCGTATATGTTATAACGCGTACGCGTTTTTTAGTGCATACACATTTTTTAGACTTGGGTACGCGAAGCATAACACATGAATTTTTTTAATAACGTGTACGCGTTTTCTGCAAGAATTTTTTTGGCTGAAACTTCCCTTCTTCATGTACCCAACTTCTTGCTTTTACCCTTGAGCAGGGTGATGGGCCTCCCCACTGCTACATTTTTTCAAGAATGGATGGTGTATTTTATTGAGCAGATCCTCCGTGGGGACGAAGATGTCACCACAAAAGCCTCATTCTACTAGGGAGGCATCATAAGTGACTGCTTCCACAAGCAGTTTATGAATGTGAAAAAGATCTCTAAATTTTACATGACCTCCTATCTGGTCTACTCATTGGTTGAGTAGAGGCAATACAACCAATTATTTGTGGCACTCGATGAGGAGCTAGACCGAAGATTGAAGGCCTATGACCGATATCCCCAGCTACAATTCAGAAAGTTCAAGGAGTACTACAGGGTGAATGACACCTTCATTGGCCACATCATCATGCTGCTAGGAGGAGACTTTGAGAGAAGGGTCTCAAACAACACACAAGAATTCTTGAAACAAGACGCATTCCTGTTCATACAGTTCCCTAAATTCACATATATTCGTGCCTAGGGTTTCACAAAAAGGCCGAATAAGCTTCCCCAGTACCCCAATGACCGGATCATATTGTTATAACTTTCCTGACAACTACAACATATACATTCAGTCCTCAGTGGTAAACACTTTGCAGGGATCCCTTATCCCTTAGCCTTCGGTCAGGGGATGTATAAATTGCAAACTTCCTAGTGTGCTGGGAATTCTAAAAAGGAATTGGCAAAGTACCATTTCCTCCTACACACTGCTCGCCTACGGATGGACCCATATGGGCATATAAGAAAGGCACTAGGACTAGGGTATGCCCACCTATATCACGTTGAAAATTTCTGGGTAGATTGTCAAGACGACAAGGAGGTGAATGCAAGGCATTACATATGGATGAGCACATACTTTGTAAGAAGGGTGCAAGTGTTTCCCATACCAGATCAGGTCGAGGAGGACGAGAGCACCATCATGGACCCCAGGTACGCCGCAGTTGCTAATTTCTCGCTACCAATGATAGACTGGGATGAACAGGAGGTTGATGACCTCAACATTGTAACTAAACCAATCATGGCTCGAACGAAAGAATGGATTGATGGACAAGTAGACTAATTAAACCAACAAGGGGTTGTCTTGACATATGAAGGGCTCAAGAGTGAGCCTAGTGCCACAGAAGATGTCGCCGCTACAACATCAATAGGTGGGACATCCAAATCTCCTTCGATCACAAGATTGAAGAAGAGGAAAGGGATTGAGGCAGAATAGTCTCGAGACCCCAAGGTTTATTCAAGGAAAGACTCAGGAGACTCACCTTCTAAGAGGCCCAAATGGATGGGAAGCATCGCAAAGCAGCCACCAATTCAGGAAGATCCTTTTCAAGAGGGTGAGGAAGGGTAGACAGATCAGCCAAGACCTCCTCCAGCTCTCCCTATCTCCGCCACCCTTACACCTATTTCCCAGGCCATGGTCGCTACATCCCCACCTGCAGTGGACATCTCAGTCCATCTCGCCTCCTCTCCCCTAGCAGGGCCCATAATAATGATTGACTCTTCCTCTGCCACAACTTCTCCACCTTCCTCCTCCGCCATGTCACCTACTACATCACTCCCATTGGAAATAGTGACAACGCTAGTGCCTACACTAGCATTACCAGAGGATTTCTCATAACACATGCAAAATGTGCCCTTCAAAATTTCTCAGATCTTTCTGGATCCCACCATTCAAGCTGCCATAGCGCAGGTCCTCGCCAGTGCAACATCTTTGCAACCTCTAATGAGATTGCCAACAATGGAAGCCACAATGTTAATCTATGAAGAATGGGAGAGGTAGGAGGAAGAAGCCTCAAAGGAAATAGAGGAGGAAACTGATGAGTACCATGAACACCTGGAGTATGAACATCGACAAATAGACAGGGTGGTCTATGAGGAAGAAGGAACAGGATCTTCTAAAAGTGGAGATGAGGAGGGTACATGTGGTAGAACTATTGTACAAACCTTCGATGATGATCTCAAGGAGGAAATGGCCAGACAACTGAAGCATGATGAAGAAGAGACAGAAAGGTCACCACCTAGAGAAGAAGGGCAAGAAGGTGACAGGGCAGTAGAAAATGTGGAGCTTCCTATGGGGGAACAACAGGAGGATGTGTCATCTCCTCATAGAGAAGAAGGAAACGTGGAAGAAGACAAGCCAAAGGAGCATGTACACAAGGATGAACAAATTGAGGAAGGAAAGGGGAAAGGAATTGAGATAGAAGAAAGCCCACAGAAGCAATTTCCTACTAAGCCTCCCATCAAGCACCGCATGTTTGTCCAAGACTCCGATGAGGAAGAAGGAGACAAAACTAAAATGGAGGAAAGGGTTCCCATGGGTGAGCAAATGGAGATCCAAACAAGGGAAGGTGAGGGTGATCGAGAATCACCCAAGGGAAAATCCACTATGCCCGAATGGTTGGAGAAACAACTTGAAAAGAAGACTCCTGCCCCGATGGACTCAAGGACAAGGCTAGAGGCTATCCTAGCCTGAGCGCAGATCTCAACCAAGAAGGAGAAGAAGCCCAAAGTTAGATCCAAGGTAATGATGGACGCTTCCAGGTCCCGAACTGTACAAATAGCAACACCGGTGGTAGGCCAAGAGGGAGTAAGCTACAATGTCTCCACCATTAACTTGGGTACTGCTAAAAGAGAGAAAAAGGTGGAGCATCTCGAGGAGTCTATGGCTACGGTGGTGCACCTAATACAACAAGACAAGGTCTCGAAAGACGAGCTCAAAGAACAAGTGGCCGCCTTGATAGATTACATCCAACAACGGTCTTCAGTTGAAGACATGCCTACCACGTCCGCTGCTCCACCCCAATTGCTATCTAAGGAACAAATTGATAAACTGGAAAAGAGAAAGAACTTGGATAAAACTACAGAGAGTTGGTTCTGACAGGTTCTATACATCGGGAACATGGGTATCAGTCAGGTTGTTCGAACAACCAACAAGTTCTTGGATTTATCGTAGTCCCTTGAGAACACAAGAAGGCTCTACACCAACTTCCCTGCGAGTTACAAGTCCACCTATCCAAAGATCGAGGCTATCCTTCGGCTGCCAAGCATGACATGGGAAAATGAGCTCGTGTTCAAAAGGGACGACCATTGGCTAGTGGATGTGTGGAAGCGATACTTTGATAACATAAGAGAAAGGTTAGAGAAAATAATGGATAAAGTGGATCCAGATATTGAATGGGTCAAAGAAATTAGGGCGGATTGCATCTGATATTTGAAGCTAATGATGAGATATGACATGCCCACAATACAAATTGATCCAGAAAAGATAAAACCTTATTTCCAGAAGAAGATGGAGGATGGGATGTCAGATGAGATAACGACGGATTTCATGAGTTTTTTCGCTCGCGCCTTCACCCAGTCAGAGCTGTTTGGAGATCACACCACCAAATATGATGAAGATTGGAAGAGGTTTGAAGAAAACTCCAAGGAATGGAGTTATCAAGTGCTATGGTCTGAGATTATAGAAGTCGACAAGCTCCAACCAGTAATCTTGAAATTCATGGAGTATGCAGCTTTGAAGAAGCAGGAGGGCGACCCTATTGTTAGTGAAGATCTTTTGAAGGAATAGCTACAACAAAAAGAGCAATCAGTAAAAGACAAAATGCTACAGTGCTGTCACTAGATGATGAAATAGGGATGAGGACAAAACTGCATTTTAAATTGTAATATATTTGGGGGGTAGGTAGAACCCTAGTTTGTAGTGAATCTTGGCCACACAATAAGATTGAATCTTGGCCATTCATTCTACTTTTTCGACACTATAAATAGGGGGTCTCCTCTCATGTTCAAAGAGAGTTGAGTTGTTGTAAAGACATGTTGCTGGAATTTCTAATGAAAATACATTGAATTGGTGCATTTTCTGAGTTCTTCACATGTTTCATGATTCAATCTCCATTGTTAGATGCTTTATTTAGATTTACATTATTGTTTTAAATTAGATTTGAAATGCTTAGATGGATTTTGGTAATGTTGTTCTGTAGTTGTGAAAATTGTTGCTATGTAGATGCCTTCCTAGCCCATACTTTTTTGCTGTTTGTTGCTGGTAAATAGCTGTGCAAAGTTAGTCTAGGATTGAATTCAAAGCTGCTCCACACTTTAATCTTTCTTCATGCATGTATATGATGAATGAGTGGTGAAATACTTGCAGGCCTTAGAAGATAGCACAAATTTCATGAAACTGTGAATTTTCTGGTTAAGTGAAATTCTGTTTGAAGGAAGTTGTCCATGGCAGGAACTCCAAGATTACTATTCACAGTTAGTTGCAGATCCAGGAACCTTCCCTCTTCCCTGCTCTTTTTCCCTTTTTTTTTAGAAACATCCTATGCTAAGGTTCATTGCACATTGTAAAGCCAAAACTTGAAGAAAACATTGAAGTTTTAGATTGCTGTCCAAACCTACAACAAAATGCACCTTGATTCCCATCTTAGAAACTTTAGATTTTAAGATCCACTCCACATCTAACTACGTAAGTTTGCCTTGTGATTACTAGGAAAATCACATCAAACATCAACTGAGGAGTTCCATGCAAGTCATGACCTGACACCCGAGATACCTTGGGGAGATTTTCAACAACTTGTTGTTGGAGATTTCCTTTCAAGAGAGGTAGTGCACATATGCATTGCCTGTGTTGAGAAAGTGTGCGAAAACACCCATCAACAATTTTGAAATTTTATTGTTTTTCATTTAAGGTTCTTTATTTTTCAAGGAGGTTATGCTAAGATGTGGCCACACATTGTAAATTGTGCCTAATTTTTTTTATTTGTTCAAGATTTATAAGGGAAGATTTTTTCCAGAAGTAGTTACATTGAAAGTTGTGCTAGGAACTTGTGAATTTCCATCCTATGGGATATTTTATGTTTCCCAAGGAATTTAGAGGGATGTTGTTTTATCTTATCAAAACAAAATAACTATAACTGAAAGAGAACAAGAATTAAATGCAATCCTAGTAATTTAATTATATGTCAGATGTGTGTTAGCTCTATGCTAGCTGTGATATTTTGCAAAATGACTTACAAGTTGTAGTTGTGTATCCCAAGGAAGATTGTAATTGAATTTAGTTGGTGATAGATGATGAATATGTGATAAACATTTAATGCACTCCAAATATTAAATGCTAATGTAATATTGACCTTTTTGGTGTTGGGATGATCTCCACCATTGGTTGTGTCCTAGGTTTTGCTGACCTTGCTTATAAAAGGGAAATGCTATCTCATTGTATAGGTGGTTGAAAATGGAATTTTTTTAATCAAAACATTTGAAACCAATACAAGAAAAGCATTTAATTTTGGTGTTCTACTTGTGGTTTCTTTCATTTTCATGGTTCCTTTTCTTCAATGTGAGATAAATTTTTGTTTTGATGATAATGAAGTGTGAAGATATTTGATAGATCTTTGGTTGATACCATTTGTATATTATTTATTGTAAGTTTCTTTATATGGTTAGCCTTATCCTTATTTGATATTAGTTCAATTGTGAAGATTTATATAAGTTATGCCTCTAACATAGAAAATGAAAACCATAAGTTTAATGTCTAAACCTAGGATTATTTTTGCTCCTTTTTCAAAGGTACATTAGAATACAAATCAACAAGGTGTTTAGATTGAATTTCAACCATGAAGTTGAGTCAATCGGACCTTGATCTGATCCTTTTGAGCCTTAGAAATGAACTTGAATTGAGTTGCTATGATTAACCTAATTCAACTATGTGCCTTAATATGAAAATTACAATACTAAATATTCCAATGATTGATATATTGAAACAAAAACTTTTAGGAAGATTTGGGAAGTATTGAGTGATGTGTACCTATCACAGAAAGTTGAAACTAGCATGAAATGGAGGTTAGAGTCACCTAGGGGCGTATGGATCATTGTAGGCCTTCTCTGAAACTTCAAATATGATCTTGTAGTTCTCTATCTACTCTCTGATGTCTACCTTGAAAAACTTCATATTCAAATCTAGACCTGCAATAAATCTACAAAAGAGATGGTGGGGGTGGCTATATAGGAGTTTGTCATAGTCAAAACCCTATTTTCGTATTTCTACCTCCACAATAGCCAATAAATTTGATTGATAATAGTGTGTGTGCCCTAAATTTTGGAAACATTTTTTTTCATTTATGTCAACTCAATATGAGTTGTCATTAATGTCAAATGTGTATGATAAGGTGTGTATACAATCCAGAGATAGTTGTTGTACAGTTTATATGTGTTGGTGCTAGTATGCAATACTGTATATGATGAACTAAGTGTGATGCAGAGGTTGGAAAACATGTTTTGATATGATTACAACATATTAACACCAATATCATCCTTGTTTGGTATACCACACATAATGATAAGTTGCAAAAGCTTTGCTATGATATTCACTAAGAAAGAGTCATAGATTTTTGGTTTGCATCCTTTCACAAAATAAGTTTTTGTCTTTTGGTTCAAAAGATAAGTTGGTTGAGTCAAGTGAAGGTTCTATTTCTAAGAGATCAAGTCTTTACACCTTCCACAAAAAGAGTTAGAGTTGACAATGTTTCGGTCTAATCAATATAATACTATGCATAATATTAGAGTTGACAATGTTTCGACCTATGCAATATAATACTACACATAATATCTGACAATGTTACTCCTTCTACAGAAAGAGTTAGAGTTGTCAATTATATGGGATATACTATGCATAATTTCTATTCCTTGTTCGTTGTCAAGCATTTTCCTCATGTTATCTATGACAAGAATGACAGTACCAACAATGTTTTCAACACTCACAAAGTTTTGAATTTTTTCTAAGGCTTCATCCATTTGTTTTAGCTTCTCTTGAGGGACATTAGCAACCATTATTTCAACATCAATTATATTGGTTGTGGGTAAATTAATCATGGAAAATGTGGTATCAAAGCTATGGTCCATAATGGGTTGACTAATGTCAACACTATGAGTGCAAGAGTTAGAAAACTCAAGGTCCACAATGGATGTACTAGCATGGGATGGCATGCGTCTTGAACTATGTCTCATTATAGTATTGGTAATAGGACACTAGGTTTTCAAGCTCATACAAGTTTCACCAAAACAAAGTGCACCCAATATGGAGAAAAAGGCACTAGACAAATGTAATAAACACCCAAAAGTAGGAATCACAATGCAAGTGTGTAAAAAGATTTTGCAATTTTTAAATTGGAAACACGATAATTTATTGATTATGCTATGCAAAAACTTGAAATTTATGTCTTTTAAATTATGCCAATTATGATTTCAAATAATGCACTTAATTTGACCAATTCAACTTAATGTAAGAAAGTACAAAAATTTCTATTTTCTAAAACTGAAACAAACATTTGACAAAAAAATGAAATGAAGGAAACAAAGACAAAATGAAGCCCAAAAATTTGAAAAATAAATTGTACAAGGATAGGTTCACCCAAGGGTGAATGGGTCTTTGTACAGGGGTTGGAAAATTAAACTTTGTGTTTCTAGTTTGATGTTTGAGTTCTCTATTTTAGGTTGCAGACTGTGAATTTTGTGACAAATTTTTCTAGTTTTAGATGTATTAATGCAAGTGCAACTATTGGAAAATAGTGAACAAAGTGACAACTTTTGGAATGCAATTTTGAATTTAAATGATTGAAAGACACTCTTGATGCAACTACAATGCAAGATGTATGGCAAATTAATGCAATTTTTTTGATTTTATATGAGTTTAAATGATGCAAACATGCAAAATTAAACCCTAAATGTAATGCAAAGCACACTAATGCAAACCTAGTTCTAGGGTTTTGAATGTCTCCAAATTAGGATTTAGGATGTACAATGTTAGGTTCACCAAAATGAAACATAGGAAAAGGGGGAGTGGATAGGAGACCTAAAAATAGGATGTGAAATGAGGGACCTATGCCAAAAGCAAAAGGGGGTGTCTACCTAATCACAAATTGACCTTTTCCATGTTCATTAGGAAGAGGGATAGTGCCACAAATGATTAGAATTGAATTAAGGTGAGTCAACCCCAGGTTTGGACACTATGTTGCACTGACTTCCTTATCACATAAATGATTAAATAGTGGTTTTGGGAGAAGAATAAAAACACATTAAAAATAAAACCTATGATATCTAAAACTTGGAACACAAAGTATAATGATAACACTGATAGAAACAACCATTAACCAATAGATCTGAGAAGGTTAGGACGGTATGCATCCGACTCTAAAAGTGGGTTTTAGGCTTTGCTAAAGGACATATTCACCCAAGGGTGAATGGGTCTCTATATAGGGGTTGAAAATTATTTTTGCAATCCTCAGATCTTGGACTATGAGTCAACACTATGAGTGCAAGAGTTAGAAAACTCAAGGTCCACAATGGATGTACTAGCATGGGATGGCATGCGTCTTGAACTATGTCTCATTATAGTATTGGTAATAGGACACTAGGTTTTCAAGCTCATACAAGTTTCACCAAAACAAAGTGCACCCAATATGGAGAAAAAGGCACTAGACAAATGTAATAAACACCCAAAAGTAGGAATCACAATGCAAGTGTGTAAAAAGATTTTGCAATTTTTAAATTGGAAACATGATAATTTATTGATTATGCTATGCAAAAACTTGAAATTTATGTCTTTTAAATTATGCCAATCATGATTTCAAATAATGCACTTAATTTGACCAATTCAACTTAATGTAAGAAAGTACAAAAATTTCTATTTTCTAAAACTGAAACAAACATTTGACAAAAAAATGAAATGAAGGAAACAAAGACAAAATGAAGCCCAAAAATTTGAAAAATAAATTGTACAAGGATAGGTTCACCCAAGGGTGAATGGGTCTTTGTACAGGGGTTGGAAAATTAAACTTTGTGTTTCTAGTTTGATGTTTGAGTTCTCTATTTTAGGTTGCAGACTGTGAATTTTGTGACAAATTTTTCTAGTTTTAGATGTATTAATGCAAGTGCAACTATTGGAAAATAGTGAACAAAGTGACAACTTTTGGAATACAATTTTGAATTTAAATGATTGAAAGACACTCTTGATGCAACTACAATGCAAGATGTATGGCAAATTAATGCAATTTTTTTGATTTTATATGAGTTTAAATGATGCAAACATGCAAAATTAAACCCTAAATGTAATGCAAAGCACACTAATGCAAACCTAGTTCTAGGGTTTTGAATGTCTCCAAATTAGAATTTAGGATGTACAATGTTAGGTTCACCAAAATGAAACATAGGAAAAGGGGGAGTGGATAGGAGACCTAAAAATAGGATGTGAAATGAGGGACCTATGCCAAAAGCAAAAGGGGGTGTCTACCTAATAACAAATTGACCTTTTCCATGTTCATTAGGAAGAGGGATAGTGCCACAAATGATTAGAATTGAATTAAGGTGAGTCAACCCCAGGTTTGGACACTATGTTGCACTGACTTCCTTATCACATAAATGATTAAATAGTGGTTTTGGGAGAAGAATAAAAACACATTAAAAATAAAACCTATGATATCTAAAACTTGGAACACAAAGTATAATGATAACACTGATAGAAACAACCATTAACCAACAGATCTGAGAAGGTTAGGACGGTATGCATCCGACTCTAAAAGTGGGTTTTAGGCTTTGCTAAAGGACATATTCACCCAAGGGTGAATGGGTCTCTATATAGGGGTTGAAAATTATTTTTGCAATCCTCAGATCTTGGATCTAAGCTTTTGATTCCCCCAAGCTTGATTGCTGGAAAGTTGGAAATAAAACCTATAGGTGAGTTTCTGTCTTGACCACTTTGATAAATTTGAAAATTTTCACTTTTGATCTAATTTCAATCCTTCTTCACCTATAAACCTGCACATGCAAAGAGAGGATACTTTTTTTTTTGGTGGATAATGGTTTTCCTTGGTCAAACCCTAGTTTAGTAATTAAACCTTGATAATGAAATGGTGATAAAAATGAAGGAATTGATGAATGAACGAAGCTTGTTACACCTCACCAAACCCTTTAATGACTTCCCTTAAAGAACTAAAGTCTAACACATCACTCCAAGGATTGGATATTGCATGAAATGGCTTGATTTATTGATAGATCTTGATGCTTGAATGCTTACTTGAAACTTGAAACTTACATCACAATGTTAGCTCAAAAACATGCATGAACACACACAAATCTTGACATCATGATAGGATCTTGAATGCTGCAATAACTTACTAATAAATTTGTGTTCCAATACTCTTGACAAGAATATTTTCTCATGTGAAATTTTCCTTAATGCTAAATGTTTTGAATTGATAAAAGAGCTTGTATTTATAGGCATTTCGTTAATTACTTGATAATTAAACATCAAAAGCCTACCTTTGCAATTTGAATTTAGATCATTAAAATTTCGCCAATTTTTTTTTAAAAAATGGGATCCAAGACTTACAGAGGACTCATTCACCCTTGGGTGAATGGGTCCTGGGCCCTAAACCTAGAACACACATTTTTCAAGATGTGTAATTAAGTATAGGCATTGATTAAATGCGGGTTTCCCTTTCAGAAAATGAAATTAATTAGGCTTGTGAATGCATAATTTGGCCAATTAAAGGCTTAATTAAATCCAATTAATTAAGGGGATGCAAACATAGTGTGAAAATGTAAGGGTGTACATTTTTCTACACTAAATATATATAGGTATATTCTCTTTTCTTCTCTCTCTTCTATCTTATCTTATCTATTATATGTATACATGTATATATTATCTCTTAGAGAGATACGACCCTTATATAACACCTCATACTTAGCCTCCTATGTCAACCTCAAGTTTCGCAAGTCCTATGCAATAGTTTGCAATAGGATTTGGTGCTACCTTGTGACCCTACTAAGACCATTTAAATGTGAGTTTTCTTCTCTTATTTCCTAGTATTGAATTATTTGAAAAAGGTTTGATAATTCCAAGATGATCACATGAATAAAAGGTATTTGAGAAAGAGGAATGGATGATGAAACTAAGTTAATCAAAATGATTCTCATAACTATGAATGACTAATGGTCCATAAATTAAGTATATGTTAATTTTCCTCAAAATACCTCCTCATTGAGCTTTGGTATATTTTTGAAGACCAATGGAACCCCAAGAAAATGAAAAAATGATTAAAATCCCCAAATTTAAAACCAAAAAATGATTTGGAGCTAATGCACCCTTCCACCCATAAGAAAACTCATCTTAGAAAGCACCATGAGAAGACATTTCCTATTGAGATAGTCACAAGTAGTAACAAACTCAATTTTATATCTCATTATTCTAATTTTAGCACTTATTGCTAAATATATTACTTCCTAAGTAATTATCACTTTATCAAATATTTGACATCCTTTGACAACTCCACTTTGATTTTATCAAATAATAATAGGAAGATAAGTTTGCAACCTCAACCATCATCTTTAAGATACTTTTATAATAAAAATTACAAAGAGAAATTGACCTAAATATAAAAAAATATCATTATATTCTTTTAGAACTAGAACAAGAAAAGTGGAGCTAAGAGTTTGTTGAAATTTACAACCTTTACTAGATTCCCCACCATAGAGAGGTCTCATTAGCAATAATTTCTCATGATCAAAAATATTTTTTGTTAAAATTCATTTAGACCAAGTGACTTGTCTAGTTGAAAGGAAAAAAATGATTCTTTTTAACTCATTAATAGTTATTTCCTCCACCAACTGGTTATTCATTTTATTTATCACTAGATTATGTATAATCTCAACTAACTCTTATTGAGCCTTATTTATATTAATATTTTTTTCAAAGAGTAAGGCCTAAAATAATCCTTAACAACCTTTCTAATTTCCTTACCATTAGTTACATCCTCCTCCCCTTATCTTCCACCCAAGGAAATACAATTTTTCATTTTATAATCAACCACATTTTTGTGAAAAGAATTGGAATTAGCATCACATTGTTGAGCCCATTAAAGATTAGATATAAGACATATAAATAAACACTTTCTTTTTCAATCTTCTCCAACTAAGAAAGTGATTCATTTTCCTTCATTCTACTAACCTCATATTCTAACCCATTTTGAGTCATGCTATTTATCACTTCCAAACTCTTATAAATTTTACTTGTTTACTCACTCTCAAGTTTCAATGTACTTGTATACCACTCCTTTACCTTACATTTTGTATGATTCACTATTTATGATATATATACATATCATTCCCTTCCATATTGAATTTATTCAACCACTTATTGATATTCATAGAGAAATCATTATGCTTAATGAGGAGGGGATTGAATTTGAAAGGATTTTTTTGGGTAGTTAAAATCCATGAAGTTTTAATACTACTAGAGCACAATCTAATATTGTCTTAGAAAAAATAAAGATTCAAGATCATAATTGGTTCCGAGAGAGAATCATCAATAATAAATATATCTAATCTCTCCATGATTATTAATCAAGTAAAACCATCATTTTGGGAACTACATCAAGGGTCCATTCTTTTTTATGGTGAAACAAACATCAAGAATTTAGATCCAAGATGAATACTCCCTGCTTTTTCTCTAGCCTCAAAGTCAAATGAAAACCATCATCAATGATCTAGTTTTCCAACCAATTTAAAGATCCATCTTGTATAATATTTTGCTAGCACTCTTTAGTCAAGGAGTAGTGTTTATGCACATACAATTTTTTTATTTTAATTTTTTTTGGCTTGGTATTAAAAGGATACCCTAATCCAAGACACATTCGTAAAAACTTCTAATAATTTCCACTTTCTACTATCCTGACATGTGGCGATGCCCTTAGATTGACCTCTAGGACCAATGCATGTAACACCATACTTATTGATAATCTATATATCAACCATTCCGAATTACACATTTTTAGATGTTTAGTTTCTTGCAAAAATATTGCATATAGAGAAATATATTGAATTTTACCTTGAACAATTCATATAATCAAGGTGGAACCTAATTCCTTATGTTCTAAGAGAGAATAATCATTTTTCAAGACTATGAGAGAAAAAATTCTTTGATTTCCACCTCTAAATATATAAATGGTTGTTCTCTTCATCGCATATATTTTTATCCTAGAAGAGATATTTTATTTTTGGAGTCCTTAATTATATTTTTAGAACAATATTGTAACTATTGAGATTTGGTGGTTGATCTATTCTTCTCTTTATAGATGTGTCAAAACTTACTTGGGTTTCCATTTAACTCAAAGATAGTAAGCCTCTAGGAATCACTACTTCCTCATTTAATATTTTATTATTCCTTTATTAGTTAGCACCCTCTAATATCAAGTCCACATTCATTCCCCTTTCCATCTCCCGAATCGACTCCCTTTCCTCACCTATAGTGGTGTCTTGACGTATATCATGTTTATCATGTATTACATCACAATCTTCAATGATATTTATATTTTTTATTTTCCTTCAATATTTTTTTATAATAGAAGTGTGTGCCACTTCCTCAAGATCTTAATTTTCATATTATCACACAAGTTAATTTTGGGTAAATAAATTAGCCTCCCCACTATCCACATCTCTATTTTCTTTGTTTTATATCTTTCTTGTCATGATATAAATCCCTTCTTTATTAGTAGCCCTAGGATTTTCATTTACACATGTCCAAGAGCTTTGACATGTAGTTATGTACATAATTTTCATAATCATTACAATAATTTTTCTTAAATGAAATTTTCTCATAACCTAGTTCTTGTTTCTTTGTTTGATCTTATAAGATGATTCAACACATTTGGGTAGGCCTTCAAAGACATCAATATCTACACAAACTAATGCAAACAAAATTAGTTTTTATTGGGAAGTTATTTTGGAAACATTGATAAAATTTCCAATAGATTCTCCTATTATTTTGAGGGATTTTATTAGTAACCAAACATGTAACTTCACAAATCCTAAAGACTTGCACTATCATCTAGGGATAGGGGTATGCTATCAAAGGTGAAATATTAAGAATATATTATGACATGAAAGGACCAATTGATAAGGATTGATGCTTTCTTCTTCTTATTATTTAGGACTAAACTAATGGGGTTATTCCTTGAGATGCGATCCTTGAAAATAATAAAGAAAAATAATGATGGAATAAACCTTAAGGCAAACTATATCCAAAACAAATGAAACCTCTATTTAATTGTCACTAAGTATCAATTTATTGGTTTATGTTGAACCAAGGGTATAACACCTCTATAATTAGATGCAAAAAGTATGTGGAGACTAGGATGTATTCGTCTTAACCTCTTAAAATTTGTGGTACTTTATCTCACTTCACACATGGATGGGATGTCAACAATAATGTATGTTTCATTGTGAATGTCCTTTACAAGGTTTATAGTAGTAGGGCAATGAAATCAAGTAGTATAGTGGTTCAACTAACTCCACTTAAACTACAAAGGTTTATTTTTGATGTATTCTATCAAGTGTAATAAGGTGATAGCTCATCAAAACAAATTGTGGATGGGTGTTTTTATCTAGTATGAGAAGTTGAGTCGAGTTTTCATCAATAAAGGACATTATTGAGGGAAAATACTATATGATACCTTAAATAAGATGGCATGGAGGATTATGTTTGGGAAATGTCAAAAATATGCTAGATTTTACTTTCAAAGATGTGAAATATATGATATTGCAAATCAATTATATAAACATGCCCCACACATTCATCAATAGATCCTGGACAATAAGAAAATTGGGGATGCTTTATGGCCTAGGTCATATAACACCACTATTCTCCTATTATCATTCAATAATGTCCTAGTAGGAATCCAAATTGGATCGACTATCAACCTCAACGGTGAGTCAATTCTCAACAAGGAAGACCCAAGAAGGGGTTATTTAAGCTTTGAGGGGTTCACCTCCAAACAAAAGCTTGGAAAAGACAAGTTAGCATTCAACTCACAAAACCTAATAATGCAAGCTAAATGATGAGTGCAAATGATGAAATTATACAATAGCAAGTTAGGATGTGTGTACTTGGGAAGTATGGAAATGTGATTAGGATTCCAAAATGCAAATAAGTTGTTAGAATGTGCTATGGATGACAAATACGCCCTTACTATCTTATTAGTCCCACTACTATTTTTCATGGCAAATGCAGAATCTTCAGATGCCGAAATAGGATCCAAAAGAATCTCTGCAAAATTCCACTTGAAGGACTAAGAAAACCTTGCTACCTTCTTAGTCCCAATCTGAATTAATGGAATCTCTAAAAGTGATCCTGAGGCTTGATGTTTGCACTTCCTTCTTCTCTGATCTTAGGTTTTGAAACTTCTAAATTTGGCCTATAGGTGAGTTTTCGTGAAGATGACAAATTGCAATGAAACTTTACAACTTTTCACTTCAAATGATCTTCAAGTCTTCAACCTAAATCTACAATAAAAAACACACAAGGGAGGAAAAACTTGTTGATTGTTAAAGAATGGGGGTTTGCCTAGGTCAAACTCCTTGTTGGTAATTAAACCTTTAAATGAAATGATATGGAGGGAAATGATGAATGAGCAACATGCAATGTTACAACTCACCAAAACCTTGCTATGAAATCTACAAACTTGTATGAAATGGCTAGCTTGGATATGGATCTTGAATCAAATAAATTCTTGATAGATATGAACTTGAATTGCTTGCTTGAATCAAAACCCTACATCACAAATATTAGCTCAAAAACACACACGACACAAGAAGATCTTTGATATGATGCTTGAATCTTGATGATGGCTCCAAATGCTTGATGAATTGCTATTGAATGCTCTTTTGAATTCAATCATGTTATGATGAATCCTCTCACAAAAGACTTGATTAGAAATGAATGAAAGAACCTTGTATTTATACTTATCTATGCTTAATATCCCAAAATTACATGACAACGAGCCAACATATGAATTCATTAATTAAAGGAGGACAAATCTTTCCATAATTTGAAATTAAATCCCAAAAATTCCTTAAGGGGGACTAAGAAACCCTAGGTGGCGTCTTAGTCCCAAGGCATGAAACTAGGGAAAAGACTCCAAAAAGGGGCCCATTTAAGGCACACTTGAAATCAGGGTCCCAAGACCTTTGGGGGGAAAAGATGCCTTAGGTGGCATCTTAGTCCCGACCTAAAAATTAGGGACACTCATACAAAATCATTAAATTATCATTTATCCACTGATGTTTGTCAGGATTAGCCATAAAAAGATATAGTTCATAAGGCTTGTGGATGAAAAATAGGACCAATCAAGACACATTTATAAGGATAAACAAAGCAAGGTAGGCCCAAACAAGTGTGGAAATGCAAGGGTATGCATTTTCCTACACTACATTTAGCCCCCACTTTAGCGAGAGGATGAACTTGCTTCAAACTCACACTAAAATAGTCAAATAGGCAATCAAGAGGGGATGAAATGTATGAATGCTAGTAAGATAGAATGATAATGACCAAGAGGGTGGCCAAGCCCCCAGGATCAAGATCCTCTATAACACGCTTGCAGATGATATATGAAGCCATAACCATATCGCAAACATACACCATCAAAGATAGAAAAAGGGAAAAAGAAAAAGAAAAGAATAATGTAACAGATCAATCTTCAACTATCTTTCCAATGTGCTATGGACCGGGTCAGGTTATTTGTCCAAAAAGGTCTACAAGTGGAATGCACTATCCACTATGCAAATAAAATACATGCTCACAAGGGCTAGTGAAGCTAGTTGTCCACTAGGTGAGCCCCAGGAAGTCCATATCAACATCATACCCCCATGAATATGATAAGAACAAAAAGAAAAATGCATGCTCACAAGGGCTAGTGAAGCTAGTTGTTCACTAGGTGAGCCCCAGGGGACCATATCAAAGCCATACCTCCATGACTTTAATAAGGTACAAAAATGCATGCTCATAAGGGCTAGTGAAGCTAGTTCACTAGGTGAGCCCCAAGGAACCATATCAAAGCCATACCTTCAAGAATTTAATAAGGTATAAAAAGAAAATGCAACACAACAAGAAATAGGGATGTTTGAAGGGATTTTGCTTAGTTCATGCAAGGTCTTAATTGTAGGGGACATCATTCCTACTGTCTCCAAGAGGACCAATCGAAGGATAAAAGATTCACAACTTAGGCAATGCAATACATCAAATCACCACTAAGAGGAATGCAATATGCTAAAATAGATCAAGCTCTTGAAGGAAATTACTTCCAATGTCACCACAAAGAGAAAACACATCGCATGAAGCAAGAAAATCACATCAAGGAACATGAAAAATAAAAATGCAAATGAAATCATGCAAAAACAATTCCAATGTATGCCCCCACTTTAAAGAAATTTCTAACACCATGCTATGAGAAATTACTTTAAATTAGCCAAAACATAAAAAAGGAAAAGAAGGTTGCCCCCCAGAAACACACAAGGGATCTATGAATTCAGGGTTAGTATCTGTCTTTGCTGCAATGATATTAGAGAGCTCATAACTGCCATCATTTCCCAAATACACATAGAACTGGAAGAATGACACAAAGAGAGTGAAAACAAAGAAAATACTTTTGGGTGGACATGGAAGAGACATAGGGTGTCTCGATGCCTTGCGTCATCCCCAAAAGGAAAAAACAAGACAAAAAATGCAAATTAAAGAAAAGATAAGGAAAAATATTTTGGGTCAACATGGAAGAGACATAGGGTGTCTCGATGCCTTGCATCATTCCTAGAAGGAAAACACAAGACAAAAAGGAAAAATGAAAATAAAAGGTAAAGACCAATGAAAAGGAAAAAAGCTTATGACATATAGAAGAATGAAGGTACAAATAGAGGAATGCACATAGAGAGAGAAAACATAGAACAATACGGGGGATCACAATACACATATGCAATCAAACAAAAGAAAAGGAAATAATGTAAAATACTAGTAATGCATAGGCAAGTCAACCTAAAGTAGGTCATGATCTACCTCCCCATCTCAATCTATATAAGTAGAAGGTAGACAATGATAAATGCATTACTAGGACAAGGCTATCTACTTCTTGCCCCCATTGAGTGCAAGACAAGAATGAGCTGAGACCTAGGTGATGAGAAAGATCATGTAATAGTGAGAATATAATGTTCTACGACTATTACATGACAAAGGGGAAAGGGAAGGGTATGCTAAGCAATCACTTGATAGCAATCATTTCCATCGAAGTGAAAGTTTTGTAATACTAACTTGAATGCATGACACTTAGCGTTACTGTGTTCAAGAGTTTGGTGGTATTGATAGTGTGGAACTTTTTCATCTTTAGGATATAACACTAGTCTATCTTTCATTGGTGGTAATGTTATGAGTCCTTTGTTTAGAAGCAACTATGGCTTCCTTTCACTTTCAGGTGGTGGACGAGGGGGTTACAACTTTTGTAATTTGTAAGGTCTTTTGCGTTTGATAGATTCACCAATTTCTCGAGTTGGAGGTTGAGGAGGAGGACCTAAGGTGATCCTATCATCCTTGTCATTGTTGTGAGTCATTGGATGTTCTTTAGGAGGAAGGAAATTCATATCAAGAGAAGAAACTAAGATAACTGTACCATCACTATAGAGCCTTAGGTATTCTTTAGGAACACGTTTGTTATGAGGAGGATCTTGATATGCTAACCCCTTTGTGTTTTTGTTAGTTGGTATTTGCTCTAGCACTTGATGAATTTCATGCTCACTTGTTGTGTCGCATCCTTGTTTACTCAAGATTTTGAATCCTTTACCATATGTTTCTTCAAGATTGATTGGAGTGTTTGTTACTTTGTTATCATAAAATGGTTGAGTGTTTGCTTGTTTAGAAGAGCTAGGGAACTTAGGTTCAAATTTTGTCTTAGTTTTAGGATGTAAGTAACCAAACATCTCAAGAGGTGGTATTGTAGGGGGATTTGGTTGTTTCATGGATGGATAGAAGGATGCATTAGCTTCAAGTTTATTAAGACAATCATTTAAAAACATATTCATACTATCATCATCTTCTCCAATAATGTCAACATCACGAGGAGGACATGCATTAGGAGTTGTGTGAGCATTAGTAAGTTCAATTTCATTAGGATCATTTCCGAAAGCACAGTTTGACACATCTACCAAATATTTCAAGGACATCCACAACTTTCCAAACACATCCATGATGCAAAATTGAACAAATACACTTGAAATGAAAGAAATTGAGATAACGACAATTCTAGAAACTATAATAGAAAATTGAAAGTAGTAAACAAAAGCACAAAAGAGAAATTTCAAACCCTAAAAAATTGGAAAGTCAAAGTCAATAGGGACTAAGATGCCAATAAGGACGTCTTGGTCCTATTGGTGAGATTTTGAGGTTCTAGGGACTGAAGCAAACAAAAAACAACAGAGACAAGGTTTTGAGACAAAAACCTATAGAGGGAATAAGATGCCAAGAAGGGTGTTTTAGTCCTAGCAGAGGTTTTTCTTAGAAAAACAACAAATTTTGGATTTTTTACAGTGTTCACGGGTTTCATATTCAGGGAGTTGATGTTTAGAAATAGGAAAATGTGCAAGTGAATGCAAGAAAAGTAACTAGTGACTAGCAATTGAATGCAAAGTTGAATGCAATTTTTTTCAATTTTGAATGCAATAACAATGTTTCTAAATGCAATTAGGATGATGAACAATGCAATTTTTAGTTTTTCAATGAGATAAGATGATGCAAGAAAGCAAAAGTGCAACCTATATGCACTTTCACTAATGCAAATATGAGAAACCCTAGATGTAATTTCACTAAGTATGAGAAACCCTACATGCACTTTCAATAATGCAAGATGGCAATGCAAGAATGAACACAACCTAGATCTAGGAATTTAATGGACTCCAAATCAGAAAGTGAATGCTCAAAAAGGTCGGGTTCACCAAAATGAACAATAAGAAAATGGGAGATGCGTTATGGCCTAGGTCATAGAACATCACTATTCTCCTATTGTCATTCAATAATGTCCTAGGAATCCAAATTGGATTGACTATCAACCTCAAGGGTGAGTCAATTCTCAAAAAGGAAGACCTAAGAAGGGGTTCTTTAAGCTTTGAGGGGTTCACCACCAAGCGAAATCTTGGAAAAGACAAGTTAGCATTCAACTCACAAAACCTAATAATGCAAGCTAAATGACGAGTGAAAATGATGAAATTATGCAACAAGAAGTTAGGAAATGTGTACTTGGGAAGTTTGGAAATGTGATGAGGATTCTGAAAATGTAAAAAAATTGTGAGAATGTGCTATGAAGTACAAATAAACCTTACTGTCTTATTAGTCCCACTGCTATTTTTTGGGGCAAATACATAATCTTCAGATGCCGAAACAAGATCCGAAATAATCTCTACAAAATTCCACTTGGAGGAATAATATACCCTTGCTACCATCTTAGTCCCAATCTGAATTTTTGAAATCTTTGAAAGTGATCCTGAGGCTTGATGTCTGCACTTCCTTCTTCTCTAATATGAGGTTATGAAACTTTCGGGTTTGGCCTGTAGGTGAGTTTATGTGAAGATGACAACTTTGCAATGCAACTCTACAACTTGACAACTTTGCAATTCAAATGATCTTCAAGTCTTCAACCTAAATTTGTAATCACAAACACACAAGGGAGGATTTTTTTTTTGATTGTTAGTGAATGGGGGTTTGCCTTGGTCAACCCCTTGTTGGTAATTAAACCTTGAAATGAATTGAAATGGAGGGAAATGATGAATGAACAACATGCAATGTTACAACTCACCAAACCCTTGCTATGAAATCTACAAACTTGTGTGAAATGGCTAGCTTGGATATGGATCTTGAATCAAAGAAATGCTTGATAGATATGAACTTGAATTTCTTGCTTGAATCAAAACCCTACATCACAAATGTTAGCTCAAAAATGCACATGATGCAAAATCTTTGATATGATGCTTGAATCTTGACGATGGCTCCAAATGCTTGATGAATTGCTCTTGAATGCTCTTGTGAACTCAATTATGCTATGATGAATGCTCTCACAAAATACTTGATTAGAAATGAGTGAAAGAACCTCTTATTTATAGTTATCTATGCTTAATATCTTGAAATTACACCACAACAAGCCAACATATGAATTCATTAATTAAAGGAGGCTAAATACCTCCATAATTTGAAATTAAATCTCAAAAATACCTTAGAAGGACTAAGATGCCCTAGGTGGCGTCTTAATCCCGAGGCATGAAACTCGAGGCACAAACTCCAAAAAGGGGCCCATTTAAGGCACACTTGAAATCAAGGTTCCAAGACCTTTGGGGGACAAAGACGCCCTAGGTGGCATCTTAGTCCTGACCCAAAAAATAGGGACACTTAGACATAATCATTAAATTATCATTTATCCATTGATGTTTGTCGAGATTAGCCATAAAAAGATACAGTTCGTAAGGCTTGTGGGTGCAAAATAGAACCAATTAAGACATAAATAAGGATAAAAAAAGCAAGATAGGCCCAAAAAAGCGTGAAAATGCAAGGGTATGCATTTTCCTACATTATAGATCCTTAGAATTCTTATATCATTTTGAAAGGATACCTTATAAAAATATTTAGAAGGGATTTTATAGTCTTTGTAAAGACAAACCAATCAAAGGAAACTCTCAAATTAATAAATGATGATTAAGATAGTTTTCTAGATGATCAAAAGCATACAAAACATTCATAAAGGTATTCAAACAATTGATGGTTGCACTTTATGTTCATTTGTTTGGCTAATTACAAAATCAAAATCATGATGATGCAATGAATACTAGATTTTTTATTAATTATTTTGTTAAAAAAAATAAAAAAAATAAGTCAGAGTCTACACACTCTCTTCTCTTTTCTTTTTTGTAATAGTGTCTATCAACAATCTACCAAGGAACCGACCAATATTTTTAATCTCTCTAACTCATGAACATATAGTTTTTAAATTCAAACCTTAGGAGTAACTTCAAAATTTTACCATATTATCACCATGAAGGGATAGAAACAATGACCTACCATAAAAATTGCTTAGGATCATACAAGATCAACCCAAAGATACTGTGGATCACAAGAATGCCCCATGAACAATGAGAAAGCAAAAATCTACATGGAAAACTACTCCAAACTCACCCATCAATGAGATCAACATTATACTTGCCACCATGAAGGGTGGGAAAATTGAAAGAAGTGAGTGTGCCATGATGCACACAAGGATCGAGATGAAAATTTGATCCATGTTGTGTAAGAGCACATCTACTTTTGAGGAAGATTAGGGACAAATTGTTAAATGTTTAAGAGATAGCCAACCATCCATTAGGTCATCTTTAGGTGCTTAAATATTAGGAAATAACCCATGAACTCGACGCACATGTCATAGTAGGTAAGGATGAACAATGAACAATAGGGTAGGTAAACATTTAACCTCATTTGAATATTGGTCATCCATGAGGAAATAAAGAACATCAAATGGTAGATTGGTGTGGGAGACAAATAAAGTGCATGAAAATGATGAACAACTACCTTAGATGAATGGAATGTTAAGGTGTTGTGAAGTCACCACTACCACACTGCTATTGGGAAGCTACAAATCCACCACAAAAGGCACAAATCAATTAGATAACATCTACAACAAGAACATGAGAAACAACACCAATCATCGCATGCCTATAGGATCACCACTAATCAAATATGGACCACGACGTGCAAGGATTGGATCATCAGATTGAAGGAACACCATCACAAGATGAACTAAGGCACTACAACAACTGTAGAGTGGAATAACTATCAAGAGGGGCATTATCCATTGTGACTCCACAAGATATACTCATAACAACAAGAGTAGTCACTACAAACCAAAAAAATTCATTACACAAAGGAACAACCATTGAAAAGGGAGAAACAAGATTGACAATTAGATTGCCAACCCTTGTAGTAATAATAACACGTGCAGACCATGTGACAATAACTTATAAGTAGGACAAGTGACCAATGGTCACAAGGCAAGGGAGAAGCACCACAACATAAAACAAGGTACTGCACAATAGAGGGAAGAGGCAGGAGATTTCACAACAACACAATAAAACACCACAATCAAATGATATCACATACACGCAACTTGCAGTTTTCAAAATTAGTAAAATAAGGCATGCAATAGACATCTAGGCAAAGAAAAATATAACACAATCCATAAAAACACCAAATTTAATTAAGAATTTTGGCCACAACCCAGCAAATTCTTCCTTAGGAAAGAAAGGCAACTTAACCCAAATAGAAATAGAGTTGATATCTCCTCCATTGGATCAAAATTTTCATCTTAGTAGTTAGAAAAAATAGCTTCTAGCCATGAATTAGGGATATTTTCAAATATTGTTTCCATCTCTTTTATCAAGTGAATTGTCAAGAAAAATGTCTTCCCATAAAAACAACTCTCTAGTTTTTGAGAAATCAATGGAATCCATTTGTTTCTAACCCACAATTGGATGCCCTTGGAGATGAGCAAGGATTTAAAATCTACATATCAATTTGTATTCTAAGAGATCAGTATATTCTTAATGATGCTTTACGTTTCAAAATTGTTCTTTAAATTTGCTCTCTTTCTTAACAGAACCATCTTTTTAATAGGATAAATATTCTTCATTTTTCTCCTTTACGATTTAGTCATACCTCTAATAATATCATTTTGTCATTTTCAAAGAACCTTAGGATCCACCTCTCAAAGGGCGATCCCTATATAATCATTCACACAAAAAAACAAAAAAACACTTATTTGAAACATTTTAATAATTGATAACCTAATATTTCCCCACATACAAGTTAACACTATCTTTGATGAGCGCTGAGACATCCATTATTAAAAAAAGAATGGAACCCCATAATTATAATCACTGAAAAAATAGATTAACTTAATGGTACTGTATCCCCAAATGCTTTGATTTTATGTGGTTGAACACATGCATTAATAGATCACCAATATTTTTAAGTTTTTATCAATATGAAACTGATCCAACTCCAACCCAGTCATTTATTTATAGTATATAAAATGATTTAAACATTTTTAATTAAATATAATTAGGCAGCCTAAAAAACCTACCACTATCTTAACTGAAAACATTTTACCGGCTGGGAATGGAGACGAAAACTTCTGTAAATTTAGTCGACTGTACTTTCAAAAAGATAACGAGTATAGTTCTGCAGAAACCTCTTTCACGTACGGGTCTATAGCTCAGTGGTAGAGCATCTGACTGCAGATCAGGCGGTCCCCGGTTCGAACCCGGGTGGGCCCTTTTAAGTATGCAATTTTACTGCATGGAAGAATTTCTCTCGAACGGTGTTTTGATAAAATGATACCAAATTATTTTGTTAAAAAATGCAGCCTAAATTTTTTAGGAATATGTTGTGTGTTGTTGGAGAGTTCGATGTGGTTTTGGAAAGTCATAAGTTTTATAAGTATTTGTTTTCTAAGGTAAAAATAATACAATGTTCGTTGGGTTTTTTTGTTTTGTATTTGTGGCATTTGTTTTTGAGTTGTCTTTAATTTTCTAATGTGTATGGGTTACGAGTAATTGGTTTGTGGCTATCTTAAGTTTGAATTAAGTTATATGGTTAGTAATACAATCTTATATAAATAGTTAAGTCATTATGGGTGGCATCTAAGGTGTAAGTATATTATATATGGGAGTTAGTGGTCAATTTATGATTATTATATTGTGAATTGTGTTTTTATTGGAAAATTTTGGAGGTTTGTCCATTCAAAGTGACTTATTATTCTTAAGTATTATAAAAAATATGTACCACATTTCCTATTTTATTTTCTTTGACAGGAAGCATTTAGCAACGCATAGATCCAACATTTCAAGCCTTACTCACTCGAGAAACTTAATCTTCCTCTCATTTAGCCATGGATGCATAATCATAAGTATTGGTTCAGACCTTAAATTGGGTATTTGCCTATTGTTTTCAATAAACAAATAAAAAATACAACTAACTTGTTTGAGAGTTGCATTGAAGGTTATTTATCTTGCAATTCCTATTATATTTTATTTTGTTAAAGTTATTTCATTACAAGTGGTAATAGAGCATGATCTTGGCATTTGGAAGACAAGAAACAAGACAATTTTTTTGATTCAAGGAATCAAGAGGTCAAATTGTCAAACACATATCTCTCTCAATGTGATGAGCCTTTTATTTTTATTTTTAAAGGGTTGATTAAGAACATATTGATGTTCCTACAATCTATATTGATTTGAATGAGTTATTGTGAAATTAGGTTTTCACCAAATGCTTGTAAGAATAAATGATTTATCTAAAGAAATACTAGATGATGCAAAATTTTGGATTTTCCATACAAGGACCAATAGATCTTTGATAAACAAATTCTTAAAATTGTTTGGTTTATTCTAAAATGCAGAGGAAAGGACTCAAATTGTGGTGAAGATAATCCTATCATGGTTGAGAAAATAAGTTGAAATAACTAATAGAAATCAAGGGTCACTAAAGAATAAGAAGAAGAAAAGGACTAAGAGCTCACCTAAATAAAAACACAGTTTCTCGACTTCTACATTTATAACTACACAAGTAGTTCTTGATAAAATAGTAAATGTCAAGGATTAGGGACATGGACCTTAAGAAGATGTAGAGAAGATAGTAAGCAAGAAGAAGGCTAAAATCACTATCAAGTTTTTAGGTGGTACTTAAAAAAGTGAAAATGCACAAAACCCAACCTCCTCTTCTTCATGTCCATATAATTTGCTCCTCCTCCTACAAAACACTCATATCCTAAAGAGAAACCTACTTCATCTCCCAAGGCCCCCCACTAGTACATAAATCTCCTCCTCCTCATGGACCTCTTCAACCATCTCCTTAAATATATCTTCATAATCCCCATATCCTTTGAATTATTTCTGACCTTTAAAAAGGCTCCATCTATGTAGATATCCTCTCATCTAGCTCTATAGAAGAGTCCTCAAAAAAGTTAAAGCTAAAACTATAACATAGGTATATGCTTCCAACTTAGATGATATAATATGGATTAGTCAAATATTAAAGAGGAGAAAATAGGTAACAAGACTAGGGGTAGAAGAATTATCCAAATGAGAAACTCTCTTCATGCCTTTGCCTCATCATAAGAGAGCCAAAATAGGGTATTCCATTTCTATGGATGCACAAGGTATGAGGTTTGTTGAGATTGATATTCCTTTTGTGTGATAGAGTAGAAGGCGAAATGGGAACATAAATATTATTAAATCTCTAAGGTAGCACTTGAAAGGAAACAAGAGAGGGTGCGAAGGAGAACCTAAAACTTTCCATTGACATAATAATAGAAAAATGGAAACTAAAAAAGAAACCAAAAAGCATCTTAAGGAGTAAGTGGAGAAGCTTATATTATATATGTAATATCTTGTGAGTACTATCTAATCTTTTGTACTAATTCTTGCGATGTTATTTGTTAATATTGGTGATAAAGACATGGCCCCAGTTAGAGATTTTGATTTGATTGTGAAAAGAAACCAAATATTAGATATATGCAATGATAATATTGGGTATAAAGATTATTGATGAATTTTGTATCTTGTGTCACAAAATTCAAGATAAATTAATTTTTTTTTCTAATATAGAAAGTGAGTATGATATAGAATTATATGAATTAAAATGGAACTTACATCAAAGCAAGGAGATGACCAATGTTAAATTCACATCCTGATGGTGGAAAGGATGTTTAATGAGTTGGATCTAGGTTTACACATTGAATCGTTTGAAGCTACTATTTTTAGGATTGGGATACTCAAGGAAGAAAAGACCAAGTTCAAGAAAGTGGAGATTGTAGCTCACGATACAATGTGTGATATATGATATTTCATAAAAAAATTGTGTGGGTTATGTGCTACCATAATAGTGTGTTTCACTTTTGGAACATCCTAATTGTTGCTTGAAATCACTTATTTTTAGAAAACCTAATGATTTAAGCCTTGAGAGGTTCCATCTAAAGGATTTTAATTGAAGATGGATAAATAAGACCCCTTAGATCAAACCCCCTTGGATAAAACCCCTCTAGTATTAAATCATACCCACAATGGAGTCTCCTTTGCACCTATCAAAATGTTGGAAAAAAACACTTTTTCTTTACCTTTTGAGGGATTAAATAAAGTCATTTATAAAATATATTTTGCAAGATCATAGCCCTTGAAACGATCTTTCCAACAAGAATAATTTTGATATGTTTACATTTTATCATGTATTTAATTTTCATTTTTTACTAAATATAGATTTTTCACCGAACATCAAGTTATTCATTCTATAGAGGTGAAAACATAGTAAACCATTGTAAAAATTTTCAAAAATACATTTTACCTAAGTATTGATGTCCTTGGTTCACCAAAAAAAATTGGATTTTGATATATACACAAGAAGTTATGTTTGATGACATACACCTATGCCCAAATTATAGTTACAATGACTTCAAAAATTAATTTTAAGAAATTGTAACAAAAAATTAAGAAAAAATATCCTTGCCCTAGATATTGATGTTAAGAATCTATACTTTAAAAATTAGAATTTTATCCTTTCTAGAAAAAAAAGTTATGTTTGACGACATAAATGTTACTTTATGAAAATGTTGTTTGCTGTTTAAAACTAGTTATTAAAGGAGATGTTGAAAGATTCATGATTTATTTCTATATATATATATATATATATATATATAGAATCTACACACAAATTGCCACAAATCACTAGTTTGCATCATCTTCAAATTCTTAATGGTTTAGCTACTATATGTCTTAGAAGGTGAAGATTCGGTTAAAAATGTTGATATAAATGTCCATCTTGGCCAAAAAGTGGGACACAATATTGTGATTTCACCTGGCCCCCACCTTTTATGATGTCTATGATTTTTGTGAGTAATTTACTAAAGTAATAAAAGATGAACCATCTAGTTTCATGCTATAGCAATAGCTAAACTCATGAAGTTTAATTTTTTATGCAAGGTGTTTGATAGAGAATTGATTGTGTTAGAGGACACCCTCCAAAGTGTTGGGAATCCATATGTCTTGAAATGTGTGTTACAATTATTCTAAAGGTTTAGATATGGAAGTATGAAAATAAATAATTGATAAATTTAGATATGATCTATTGAATGTTGTGGTTGTGTTGCTGATATGTGGTTGTCATTGATGTCAACACTATTAGTCTTTAATACATCAAAAGCTGTATATGTCGAGGATATTGAGAAATTTTTTAAAAGAAGTGTTCCAAGTTCTCTATGGAGTTGTGAAGGTCGTGAAGGTATCTTGTTCTGTACGTTGAAGATCAGTTGGTGTGGATTAAAGGGTTTTCTGTTGAGTATATCTAGTTCATCCATCAAAAGTTTTAGAGGTCTGTGTGAAGATTTGATCGTGTAGTGAATAGTTGTGTTCTGACAGTATTGTTGTGTGTTCTATCAGTGTTCCTGAATGAAGTTTGTATGTTTCTAGTGATGCAGATGTTTCTCTGTTAGTTCTTGTTGTTTTTGGATGCTTCTAGATTGTGCTCTATCTTTGTGGTACGTCCACATTGATTGATGTGTTCGTGGTTGAAGATTTTTTTCTTTGTATGTTTAGTTTTTCATGTTCTTGGCCGACATGATGGTAGTAGCGTGTCGTGGATCTTGGAGGTGAAATTAATTGAAATACTTTTGTGTTGGAATTGTTAATTTGGGTCTCCATTATGTTGTGGTTGACCTTGGTGGATTCACATTGCAAATTTATTTGTGATTTGGCCAACTTTGAAAATATGCTTTATATTTTCTAGCCAACTAAGTTGGTGAAATCTCATGTTGTGGATATATAAGAGCGATTGTTTGAGCAAAGTTAGTGTGTGCATTAGAGAAAATGTATGCTAGAGAAAGTGTAGATGTGTGAATAGTGTTCCTATCATTCGATTGCAAAGCATAATGAGAAGAAGGTTGAGCGAAGAGTGAAGAAAGTTTTTTTGTGCTTAATTGGAACTATAATCAGGCTTGTGTAGAAGCTATTCTTTCAGTTCATACTTTGTGGATCTAATCCATGTTGTTGTATTGTTGGGAAGTGATCCCTCTATATTTGAGTAGTGAGCTCTAGGTAGTGTTCATGAATGCATGTGCATTCCCATTATTTTCTCATTATACTTTTAATAGGGTATAATATTGTGGACTAATATCCACCATGGTTTTTCCCCTAACAAGGTTTCCACGTAAAAATCTTGGTGTTCTCTATATTTTTGATGTGTTGATTGTTCATGGTTTATTATTCATTCATTAGATTTATGACTAAGTAAAGTAAGGTTTGAAATTTTTTAATATTCAGTGACAACTAATTCACCCCCCCTCTCAGTTGTCTATCCTTGTTTTTCCAACAATTGGTATAAGAGCAGGTTCCTTTGAAGAAGTTTAAAAGCTTGAGGTGATCCGAGATGGCATCATACAAGAAGGACATCCCTAGATTTGATGGAACAAACTACTCATTATGGAAAGCTAGGATGGATTGTCATTTGAAGTGCATTGGTGAACTTTTCTGGAAAATTACAAAAAATGCATATGTTATTCCTCAGAATGGTCCTTCCACTCCTGATGAAGTTAAAGAGGCTAAGAATAATGTTCGGGCTATGGAAGCTTTGCTGGGTGCTCTAACAAATTCAAAAATGACAAATGTGTTAGGTCTAAAGACAACTCATGAGATGTGGATGAAGCTGGAAACTTTGTATGAAGGAGATGTGCATGTGAAGATGGCTAAGCTATCGAGTTTGAAAGGAAAGCATGAAAATTTGAAGACGGGTGAAGATGAAAATATTTCTTCTTTTATGAAAAAAGTAAATGAAATAGTGATGGGTATTAGATGTGTTGGTGGAACTTTGGAAGAAGAAGAAATTGTGGCTAAGGTGTTTAGATAATTCCCTACCTCCTACAAAGCAAAGGCTCATGCTATTGAAGAATTCAGATAATTGACAAATGTGACAAGAGATACACTGATTGGTAAACTTGTTGCATTTGAATTGAGTGAATTTGGTGATTTTGTTCCTAAGACTGAAATTTCATTCAAGGCTACTGTATCTGGAAGAGACAAGCAAAGATTTGATCTAGGAGAGAGTTCTAGAAAGACATTCAAGTATGAGGAAGAAATGAAACTGCTTGAAGAAGAAAAAGAACTAGAAGAATTGGAAGCACTAATTGTGAAGACAAAAGGTAGAGGACAAGGTAAGTATAAAGGAAAATTTCCTATGAAATTTTTTTCTTGTAGTAAAATTGGTCATTTTTCATCAAGATGTCCTAAAAGAGTCCTTAGATCTAAGCCTTACAAATCTAGATTTCAAAAGAGATGTTACTTTGCTGAAGAAGGAGTGACTAATGGTGAGTCTGACAAAGATAATGGAAATGAAGATGGTTGCGTCTTCATTTCTATCAAGGAGAATAGTCTTGAGGCTATTGAATCTACCAAAATTGAGAAAGCTCTTGCAACTCAAATTGAAGAAAAGGACGAGTGGGTCATTGATAGCGTATGCTCACATCATGACTGGTGACAAAAGAAAATTTGTAAGTCTAGAGAAGTATGACAGTGGAGTTGTGAGATTTGGTGATAACAATGCTTGTGTGATTTGTAGTAGAGGATCTATTTGTCTTGGTGGTAATCATAACATTGATGATGTTCTTTATGTTGAAGGATTGAAGCATAATTTGTTAAGTTTTGGACAAATGGTGGATAAGGGTTATGATCTCCAGTTTAAAGATAGAAGATGCAAGATATTTGGAAACTCTAGAAATGTAATTGCTTCCGGTAAACTGACAAAAGGTAATTTTTTCATTTGAATGCTGCTAGTGAAAGTTGCTTGATTGTTCAAATAGATGAAAGCTGGTTATGGAATAGAAGGCTGTGTCATGTGAAATTTGATAACATTGTAAAAATTAGCTCCTCCTAAGCAGTAAGAGATCTACCTAAGCTGGAAAAGCCTATTAGCACAATTTGTAAGGAGTGTCAGATGGGAAAATAGACTACAATTTCTTTTGGGAGAAAACAACGTAATTCAAATGGATTACTGGAGCTTGTGCATACTGATCTATGTGCTCCCTCTAGAATCAGAAGTCTTCATGGTGAAAGGTACATTATGTTGATTATTGATGATTACTCTAGAATGATATGGGTTGCTCTCTTAAGAGAAAAAAATATGAAGCATTAGAAAAGTTCAAAAGTTTCAAGGCTATGGCAAAGAATGCAAAAGGTTTAAAAATCAAATGCTTAAGGTCAGAGAGAGGTGGTGATTTAACCTCCAAAGAGTTTAATTCTTTTTGTGATGAGCATAGAATCAGAAGACAATTATTTGCTCCCTAAACCCCTCAACAAAATGGTGTTGTAGAAAGGAAGAACAAAACAATTCTGGATGCTGCTAGAACAATGATTGAAGGAAATGTGTCTCAAATGCATTGGAGTGAAGCTATAAGCATTGTTCTGTACACTTTGAACCGATTAAATGTGAATGGTAATACTGGTAAGACTCCTTTTGAGCTATGGTTTGGTTATAAGCCTACTATTAAATACTTCAAGGTCTTTGGAAGCATATGCTACATCAAGAGAGATGATGATATAGGGAAGTTTGAAGCAAGAAGCGATGAAGGAATCTTTCTAGGTTACTCCACTAGAAGCAAGGCCTGTTGGTGCTATAACAAAAGACTAAGAAAAATGGTCGAGAGTGCAAATGTTAGAGTTGATGAAGATTCTACTAAATCATCAAGATATTGTGGATATGACTTAGATGAAAATAATACAAACCAAGGGAAGAATGTTCAGACACAAAATCAACTTTAAATTGTGCCATATGTTCCATATGTTCTAGTGGTTCTGGTAAATCAAGTTAGTTAGGAAGCAGAGACAAGTGCAAGTGTAGAAGAAAGAGCAAAAGAATTAGAAGCTCGAGAGAATCTTAAAACTCCAAGGTATGTAAAGCTAAATCATTCTAAAAATCAAATTATAGGAGACAAGAATAAAGATGTGCAAACTAGAAGAAACATTGCAGAAGAATATTGTTTGATTTCCAAGATTGAGCCAAAATATGTACATACAACCTGCAATGATAAACATTCAATGGAAGTTATGACGAAAGAGCAGGTTGTAGATATTTTCACTGAGCCATTGTCGAAGGATACTTTTGAGTATCTCTGAGGGATGCTAGGGGTAATTACCCTTCCTGATATGAACTAGGATGCATTAATTTGCATCAATTCGTGTATTTCATGATCATATTCTAATCCAAATTGATGTTTCTGTGGCTGCTACTCAGGGGGAGTAGTCAGATGTGCAGATATGTGGTTCAGAGCTAGCATGTGGGAAGATAATGTCTATCTTTTCCATTGATGTCAAAGGGGGAGATGTGTACTGTGAAAAACTAAATTGCTTATCTAGAGAAGTTCATGAAGAAGTGGCCAAGGAAGAAGAGTCAAAAGAGTGCTGATTATGAGTTGGGTTGATGGTGTTTTTCACATCATGTGTTGCCATAAATGCCAAAGGAGGAGATTGTTGGATGTTGTGGTTGTGTTTCTGGTATCTGGTTGTCATTGATGTCAACACTATTAGTCTTTAATACATCAGAAGCTGTATATGTTGAGGATATTGAGAAAATTGTTAAAAGAAGTGTTCCAAGTTCTTTGTGGAGTTGTGAAGGTTGTGAAGGTATCTTGTTTTGTACGTTGAATATCAGTTGGTTTGGATTAAAGGGTTTTCTGTTGATTATATCTAGTTCATCCATTGGAAGTTTCAGAGGTCCACGTGAAGATATGATTGTGTAGTGAACAGTTATGTTCTGACAGTATTTTTGTGTGTTCTATTAGTGTTCTTGAATGAAGTTTGAATGTTTTTGGTGCTGCAGATGTTTCTCTGTTAGTTCTTGTTGTTTTTGGATGCTTCTAGATCATGCTCTATCTTTGTGGTACGTCCACATTGATTGATGTGTTTTTGGTCGAATATTTTTTTCTCTGTATGTTCGGTTTTTCATGTTCTTGGCTGACATGATGGTAGTAGCGTGTTGTGGATCTTCGAGGTGAAATTAATTGAAATATTTTTGTGTTGGAATTATTAATTTGGGTCTCAACTATGTTGTGGCCAACCTTGGTGGATTCAAATTGCAAATTTATTTGTGATTTTTCTGACTTTAAAAATATGCTTTATATTTTCTAGCCGACTAAGTTGGTGAAATCTCATGTTGTGGATATATAAGAGTGATTGTTTGAGCGAAGTTAGTGTGTGCATTAGAGAAAATGTATGCCAGAGAAAATGCAGATGTGCAAATAGTGTTCCTATCATTCAATTGCAGAGCAGAGTGAGAAGGTTGAGCAAAGAGTGAAGAAGGTTTTTCTATGCTTAATTGGAATTGTAATCAGGCTTGTATAGAAGCTATTCCTTTATTTCATACTTTGTGGATCTAATCCATATTGTTGTATTGTTGGGCAGTGAGCCCTCTGTATTTGAGTAGTGAGCTCTAGGTAGTGTGCCTAAATGCATGTGCATTCCCATTATTTTCTCATTATACGTTTAGTAGGGTATAATATTGTGGACTAACATCCACCATGGTTTTTCCCCTAAGAGGGTTTCCATGTAAAAATTTTGGCGTTCTTTGTGTTTCTAATGTGTTGATTGTTCATGGTTTATTATTCATTCATCAGATCTATGACTAAGTAAAGTAAGGTTTGAAAAGTTTTATATATTCAGTGACAACTAATTCACCCCCCCTCTCAGTTGTCTGTCCTTGTTTTACCAACATGATCAAAAGTAGTTTGACAATGGTTAGAAAAAAACCATTGATGTTGAAGATGATTGACTAAGTTCATATGGCATTCAAGTGAATATCAATATTTGGCTAAATTATAACATTAAATTATAATGTTTGGGTTAAATGTTGACCCATAGCTAATGAGTAGGATTTGTTAGTGTTTTTTAGTTGTTTGTCATATTGCTCTTAGAAGTAGGATCCCTTAGCTTTATTATACATTTATTGTGGTACTCTTTAAATTTCCACAATTGGGGGTGATTTTTCCCCTTTAAATGGCTTCACAAAATTGTACATCCTTGTAGTTGCTACTATTGGATTTGAAGGATCGATGGTAACTATCAATATATTCATTACTCAATCATCCCCAAAAGTTAGTTACCAAGATTTTTCATGAGGTATGTCCTCTAAAATATCTCTAGGTATTGTTATTCCTATTCTTGAATTTGATAATGATTATTGATGGCTTAAATTTTTTCTTTGATAAAGTTTTTTTGGGAAGGGTCCTTCTAAGAGAATGCTTAAATAATAGTCAACAAGGATTGGGTCTCACATGATATTCTCCTTGATGTCATGCAAAACCTTACCAAAGTTTTTTTTCTTTTCTACTTTGTTGAAGCTAATCATGTTGAGGCCATTCTTAGTTGTGGCCCTTGGATATTCTATTCCTCTTTAGACTTAAAACCATAGAATTGGGATGTTATCATCTTTAGTGGAAAGTCTCTTTAGGTCCATGTTTGGGTTGAGTTCCCTTGGTTACTCTTGCCATGCTATAAATTTTCAAGCTAGATAGCCTCTTCCATATGCACCCTAGTTTTTGTTGAACCTTAATAGTTCATTTCAACTCACCCTCAATGGAAGGTTTGTGTTGAGTTGGACCTTTCCAGGACTTAAGAGACATTGGATATCAATATTGGTCAAATAAGATACACTAACTACATTCTCTATTTGAATCTTCCAAATCTTTGTTATCATTTCCAATCTTTGAACATAAAGATTTAATATTGCACTTTGGTATCTCCCAATCAAAAACCATCGTCACAACTTGTCACTAGCTCATAGCATGCTACATTAAAAGAGGAAGGGTGGCATAGAATTGTTAACCACATGGCTATTTATTCAAGTAATAATGTTCCTCTCCCCAAAGTTTTCTTCAAGCTCCAAGGGCAAGGACTCATTTTTTTAAAAGATTCTAGAGACTAGAAAATTTATGCAATCTCCTTTTGGAAAATATGTTCAATATCTTCTTGGAAGGAGATCTAAAGATAAATATTTGGCAACCCTACTAGTGGCATCATTGTTATCTTAGCCAGTAGTATTGAAATTTCTGACATGATTATCCTCCTCTAGCTAGTAAATAAATGTCTTGAAGCCCCCATGATATTTAAAGGAGAGAGCATATGTCCCCAAAAAGTAGAGATAAATATCCAACTTAACTTTTGCATAGGAAGTTTTGAATCAAGTGATGCTCTTTTACAAAATAATTATTGTACTCTAGATAAGTTGGATAATGAGGAGACAAATCTTGATACACGCCAATGAATTGTAGCTCTTGGAATGTTAGAGGTCTAATGGACCTTCCTAGAAGTACTTCATTTGTGAGACTTGACTTCAATTTCTATTTCTAGACATTCTCTATTTGCAAGAAATTAACATTTTTTTCTTCTTACATTTTGTCATGCCATTTGGCCTTTGAGTTATTTTTTGTAGTAATCATAAAGTAGGGTGGGGTGGTATTTCCACCTTTCTCTCTCCTATGTGGCATCAACACTTAGTTGATCAATGATGTGACCTCACTAACCAAGCATTGTGGGCTCTTTCAACATTAATAATCAATATTTTGGTGTTATTAAAATGTTTATAATTTAAATGATGATGTTGAGTGATCTACCCTTTGGAAGTGGATTTCCAATTCAATGCCTATTTCCACTTGGATTCTATTTTTATATTTAATAGGAATGAAATGGCCTATGAAAATGTGGGGCCTTATCTATGTAATGAAAAATTGGTGAAAGTGAGGTGTGGTTCTTCATTCACTATAGATTTGAACTTTTTGATCTCAATATTTGTCACCACCAAAATCATATGACGTAGCACACTTGGAGTAATTTCAAATTAGGGATTAATATACTGCTCAAGAATCTCAATCATGTTATAATGTTAACATAATATTTTTTCTCTTTTTCTAGTTGTTATGCACTACTAGTGGAGCCTTTGTTGGACATTATACTTCTAGAGAAAATTTTAATATAATCATATTGAGTGGAAATTCACTAAACCCAAGGCCATGAAGATTAAATTATTTCTAAACATTTTATTACTCAATCAAAAAGCCATGTTTACTCACATTTAAAATGTTTAGAATCTAAAGCCACATCCTATGCATGAGGATAGATGGATAGCTTAGTGGAATGATGTCATCATTCATACTTCTTGATTTCTTTATATATTAATGGCCATCAATTAGCCTATTTTTATTTTTATTAATATGAGGCTTTGACCTTAAAGCTTCATCAAGCCACCACCACTTTGGAAGTGTATCATTTCAACTTAGTTGCCTATCTTAGATTGGCTCAACTTTTCCATAAGGAGGTTGCTGATGTTAGAGTTATCATGCATTAGATAATAATTAATTACTCTTTAATTGATTGTTAGAATAATTTATTCTCATGCACTTAAGCTAAACTTAGGTGTGCTTTTATGCTTTTATTAGTTGAGCTAATATTAGATCAATATGTCTCATCTCATGTGATATTGACACTTATCATGATCTAATCCCTTTCTCATTTATGGTTTTTCTCTTATAAGCACTCAACCCTCATTGTAATTATAACTCAAGCTTTCATATCTTTTGATAGTCTCTTGCTTTTGTAACTTTTTCTTGTTGAGAAATATTGCATATAGTATTTGTAGATCTCTTGCGTGGAAGGTATATTTGTTTTTTGTTTGATCTTGTGGCTCATGGTTTTGTGTTGGTTTTTCACAATTCTAACATGGTATCAGAGCCTCGATTCAGGGAACCCCTTCTCGATTTATGAGGTTTTTTTCTTCAACAAGGGTTATAGGTTTCAAATTTGAATCCCCTTTGCTTTTTCCAAATTTTGGAGGTGGGTAATTTTTTGTGCATTTTGGGGTGAAAAGGACCTCATTGTTGGATTCAAAGTTGTCGAGAAAGTCAAAATTGGATTTTGTTTGGCCTAACTCCTAAGGTCAGATTTGTGAGTGTTTGAAGCGATTGTTTTTTTTCTAGATCTAGAGGGTAGTAGTGTTCTCGGTGCATTTTGGTGCGAAATAAACCTCATCGTTGGATTCGGGAGGTTGATTCCATGAATTTTGACTATAAATTTGCCTATATTCAACATCGAAAGCTTCTAAGGAAATTTTTTTTGTACAGGGGCTTGTATGACCCTTGTACAGAATTTTGTGCATGCAATTCAAATTTTAAAAAAATGCTTGGCATTTTTTGGGGTTTTAAAAAATCCGAAAAAAAAATTAAAAAAAGGAAAATTGCATTTATTTATGGGGGTGCATTTATTTTTGAATGGGGCATATGAAATTTATTGGGGGGTGTATATTAAAGAGTACCTGCAAGGTATTGTACCCTATGGGCCCCAAACACTTTCCTGCGGGTCTTATCAGCATACCGTCGACTTCTCCTTTTCCAATGTTTACGACTTCCAATTCCCTGCCAAAAGATTTTACCCGTATCCCTACAAAATTATGGCAGAATTTTTTTTGCAATTACTGGCCCTATTTTTTGCACTTTCCGGTTGGAAAAAGTGGCATCACTTTTCCAGCAAGGACCTGCAACTTTTTCTAGTGTATAGGCGAGAATATTCTAATCAAACAACCACATATTTCATCTATTTTTTTTGACTGGGAACCAGGCCTTTTTTTTCGGTGAAGGGAATATTCTTTGGAATATTTTGCTAATATCATGCTAATGTCAACATGATGTCAACCATACAACCTAGGGCAGGGCCCCCTTTGACCCCTTCTTTGGCCTCTAGGGAGTAGTTTTTTCTTTTCACCATAACTTTTGCATACACTGTCATTTTTGGGAAAACAAGATATCATCAGAAAGTTGGTTCCACTAACTTGCCAATGGTGTAGGTCTCATCACCTATTTTTGCTACTAGTGTATTGTACAACTTGTTGAATTTAGAGGTACTTCAGTCCCGATCTCATAAATTTTGACATGTTTCTCCATTTTTCACGATTCTAGTGGCATTTGAATTGTATTTCAGAGCTCTTCACATCCATCCATGCACTTTTTCCAGATTGTTCTCTAGGTATATTTTTTTTCAAAATTTTGTGTTTTCACACTCTGGTGAATTACTTGGACATTTTAGCTCTTGGGACCTTGTTTGTGTGGGATGAATTTTTTTTGGCTATTTTATATGTATTTCCAGTATTCTATCCTATTTGGGCATTGTAGACATCTTTTTCATGCACATTCTCTTTTGTAGACACATTGATATAAAGTGTCATTTTGGTGTACACTTTTTGGGGATTTCACACATCTTGTTGTGTCTTTTGTATTCGCTCTATGATATAAAGTGCCATGGGGGGTTGATTTTTTCCTTTGGTTTTCCATCACACCTTTGTCAAGTGAGTGTCCCTTCCATGATAGCAAGGAATCCCAATGATTCTTGCTTCATGCGTGTATGCCTTAGTTTGTACACCCTTTTATTTGCAAGTTATTTCTCCTACATGCACTTATAGTTCACACAATTTTAGTGTACCTATCTTGGCTCTCCATTTTCAACATTATGGGGGGGTTTTTACTTTTGGTGCTAATGCTTCCTTGGTTTCACGGCTTGAGTGATCTACATATCTAGTTCTTGTTGCTATGTACTTTCAAATGTAGGTACATTAGCGGTTGGTTACATGCATTTCAGTGAGATGGAGCATTTACCATATGGAAATTCTTGGATTCTTGTTTTTGGAGGTGACCTTCCATTTTCATTTGATAAGAGACTACTTGGTACCTATATTCTCAACTTGCGTCTTGCATGTTGAGTAATGTTGTTTTGGTCACTCATATAGTTTCATGTACCGTTTGTATCTTCAAGTTCTAGATGTTTTCCTTTGTTTTCCATCTGACTCGAGTAGTGTCATTGGGTACACCCATGCAAATTATTGTCTCTCTAGTGATCAGTGTTCTTCAGACTATTTGGTACCTGTATTGTCAACTTGCATCTTGCATGTTGAGTAGTGTCATTGGGGTCACTCATGCAGATTCATGTACCACTTGTATCTTCAACTTCTATATTTTTTCCTTTGTTTTCCATCTAATTTGAGTGATGACGTTTGGGGCACTCGTGGAATATAGTCTCCTTGATCTTGTTATTTGTTTCTTCAATTTCTAGATGTTTTTCCTTTGTTTTCCATCAAATTTGAGTAGTTTCATAGTGGGCACTCATGCAGATTCTTGTTATCTTGACCCTGATCATCATTTGTTTCAGATGAGGTTCTTCATTTTAGCACTATACCAGTCTTCTTTTGACAATAGTCTACAACTTCTTCATGCTTCAGTGATGTTCTACATTTTCCTTTGTTTTGAGACATTGTCTTGTTTAGAGGCTTCTTTATTCCTTCACTTAGCTTTCATCTCTTTTTGGAGTGGAGTTTTTCCCATGAGGTTTTCTTTATTTCTTCACATTATAGAGATCTTTTGTTTGTACATGGGTACCTCACTAGGCCTTGTTTTCCAGGACCCATCGTGCATTCTTTTTATGGTTTTTAGCTACTCCCTAAGTTCATTTTAAGGGCGGGTGTTAGAGTTATCATGCATTAGCTAATAATTAATTACTCTTTAATTGATTATTAGTCTAATTTATTCTCATGTACTTAAGCTAAACTTATGAGTGCTTTTATGCTTTTATTAGTTGAGCTAATATTAGATCATTATGTCTCATTTCATGTGATGTTGACACTTGTCATGATTTGACCCTTTTCTCATTTAGGGTTTTACTCTTATAAGCACTCAACCCTCATTGTAATTATAACTCGAGATTTCATATATTTTGACAGTCTCTTGCTTTTGTAGCTTTTTCTTGTTGAGGAATATTGCATATATTGTTTTCATATCTCTTGCATGGAAGGTGTATTTATTTGTTGTTTGATCTTGTGGCTTGTGGTTTTGTGCTACTTTTTCACAATTCTAATAACTTTGATACTTACACTATGCATGGAATAAGGTTAGAGTCCAATGGATTAAAATGGATAAAGTGTCTCCAAATAATTCTTTTAGGCCTTGCAATATTATCACACATCCCACACCATTCAATAAATTAGGGAAGGGAAACAACTCTTCAATGGGATTTATAAAAATCTTCAAGCCTTTATTCAACATTATGAGCAATTTTTTTCTCCACAAGAGTATACATTTGCTAGGGTTGATGCTTTGTGAGAATTCATAAGTGTAGTTCCTTGCTAGGTCTCTAACTTACAATACATTCTATATGATTAGCTCTTATCAAAATTGATTTATGGGAGGCTATTTTTGCAATGTTTAATGACAAAGCTCTTAGATTTGATGGTTTTGGATTTGAATTATATAAATCCTTTTGGGAAACTATGGGTGATAATCTTCATAAGGTCTACCTTGAGGCATTTAATTTTAAATCCTTAATAAATTTAAACCTAAATTTGAGACCCTAGAGAGATTTATAATTGACAACCTATCACCTTATTAAATATATTGTATAAGATTATTGCTAAATCTCTAGCTCTCAAGCTCATGACTATTTTTTGTAGCCTGAATATAATAAATAAAATAATTTCATTAAATTTAGATGTATATTAATGGATTCAATGATCTCAATAATCTGCCATTATTATCAATATTGACTTTACCAAGGCTTATGACCACATTAAATGTCCTTTCATTTTGGCCATGCTTTAAGTGCTTAGGTTTGGTCCTTTTTATATTTAGTCTATGAAGATGTTATTTTTTAATTCTTCAACCTACATTAACCTGAGTGATGAGTAATCTCAACCATTTGGACATTTTGAGTCCATTCATTAAGGTTTTCCTCTTACTCCAACTCTTTATGTGCTTGGAGTAGAAGGCTTTGGCTATTTGTTAGCGCATGCTACTTCTTAAAACCTAGTTAGCGGGATTTATCTTCCTAATTATCCTAGAAAATTATGAATGGATAATTTTTTATGATTCATTCCTATCTTATTGAAGATGAATATAATGTTAAGTAGGCTATCTAATGCCTCAATACATTTTTCCAAGCCTTCGGCTAATGTATTTAATGAAAAATACCTCATGCTACAAACAATATTTCCTTCCCAAGATAGGTGGGTTAGAAACTTATGGGTGGAAGTGGATTGATCATGGGGAATTTTTTTCATTTTCTTAGAATTCTATTTATGTTTCAAGCTTCTCTTAGTACCCTTTGGCAAGTTTTTGTTGCCAAGATTGCAAATAGACTAAATTGTTGAATCAATAAGCCTCTTTCTTAGGTTCCAAAAAGATCCAAAGTTTTATTTTCCACTCACATTTTTTTAAATTTTTATTGGGCATCCTCCCAAGTTTCTTACTCAAAAATTGAAATTTTTCTTAGAAACTTTCTTTGGGAATCATGGTTTTCATTGTGTTGCTTGGAAATATTGATGTCCCCTTAAAGTTGGTGGTTTGGGTTTTCTCTCAATAGGTTAGCAAAGTTTAACCCTTTGTGCCAAATGGATTCTTAAAGCTCTTAAGAGAAATGAAACTTGGAAAAATTATCATAAGACATTATATTATTTTAGGTGCCCCTTTTGGATGACCACCAAGGAAAATTTTGAGGAAGCCCATTCAAATTGAAGGCATGTTTTCATTAAAATTATTTACAAATCTTGGGAGACTATCAAGCCTTGTCTTCTTTGGGTGAGAAATTATTTTTGTAATGGCCTTTATATCAACCAAAAACCTATTTGGTAGACTCCTATTCTTTTTTGTTAAGACCCCCCTCTAGCCAAATAGTCAGTAATTCATGCCTTGAAAATTTTCAAATGCGGCAATATAACTCTTCTTGATCTTATTCACATAACCACCAATAATTTACTTTCTTGGTATAAGATAAAACATAAATATAGGTTGTTTTTAACAAAGAATAAGAGAAATTTTAGGTTGTTATTAAGGGTATTTCTTCTTAGATGGTTCACAAAATTAGGATCACATCCTTCAAGCCTTGGTGGAAGGATTGTCAATGGTACATCCATGTACCATTTTATAATTATAATCCCTAAAAAGGATATTTATGGCTCTCTCATCATCTTCCTATGATGGGCCAACTAAATCAATGTTAGCAACTTCAATCCTCTATGAGAGCTTGGAATTGCATATTTTAGGTTATCTAGTTGTCCATTCTTGATCTTAGATTCATTATTTTTCTCGTAGCATTCTTTATGAAGGTCTCATAATTGATTATCATGTTTTTCATTTAGGAATTTCCTAGCTTTAGTTTCCATTTTGTGGACAATTAGAGACTCTCAAGCATCTCTTCTAGTTCTAAATTAAAATCTTGGAAGCTTGGAATTAGGTTCATTATTTTTTAGGTATTTTAAAACTAGCCCTTTTCATGGAATATGGTTTTGTTTAGGGCTTGGGCTTGTCTCCATTTCAAGTATACTTAGATTTGGCATGCTTTAAGAATGGGCATCCTCTTCAACATTTGGAAAGATATAATTTTTTTCCAAGATATCTAGTTGTTGCTCATTTGTGTCTTTATACTATAACTATGGTTTTCTCTAATGTGCTTATGAAAATTCAAGTGCAAGCTAGTAAATTCCACTTGAGGTGGCCCATTCATAATAGCTCTTGGATAATTAGGAAAAAAAAACATATGCTATTTCCTTAGTTCCACCTCCTTCCTCTTCCCCTCCTTGAGGGTCACATTGATGGGGTCACAATCAATCTACTAGATGTGATTTTAGTTCATTGTCTTGTGGCTCTCAACTCCTAGGAAATTAAGATAATGTTTCCCATAATTGGTATGATCCCTCATGACCATCCTCAACCTCCTCTAATTGGTGAAGCACTTATGGGATTCTTGAATCCTCTCATGGACACGGTGGTCTTTTTTTGCTTGATTTTCATAAGTTTCCTCAACTTGAACTAGATAGATCTCTAGTGCATGCTCAACAAATTTTGGAGGACACTCTTGAGGAGGAGGGTCTTCTCACTAGCTAGGAGCTCTTTGGTAATATATGGGTGAATCTTGATGATAACTTGACCTTCTTGATAGAATTGCTTTAGCTACTTATTTTTTATGTTGTTTTATTCAAGTTTGGCCTTCTAACTTGTTAATGTTTGGACATGGTCTCATATTGAATTTGGGGTGTGCCTTTTTACCACCCACTTTTTTGTTGAGTATTGTACTAGATTATATATTATAATAAATAAAGCTAAATAGGA
>VDFB02000017.1:63907111-63951382 GCA_007258455.2 Sequoia sempervirens
ACCCATAATCAAAAACACCAACACATCCAACAAACCCACCACAATAGTAGGGTTAGAGAGCACAACGAACCAAAAAAGCCCAATAAAAAATTCAACATCCTTGCAGAACAAGATCACACAGTACCAGGAAACTGACTCAGCCTCCAGCTCTAAAGGAGAGAGCTCCCCTCTACTAAATAGGAAAACACAATCAACTAATCTGCCACAACTTGTAAACTCCAACCCCTCAACCTCCACCTTCATAGGAGAAGCAACCATCTCAATAGGATCAGTAACTAAGGGAACCAGAAACTGTCTCCTTCCATTTCCACCTCAAAAGGAAAGGAACCCACCTCCATAGGGTCCTGGGAGAGAGCCAACACAACAACCAGACAAGCGAGTGTAGTCTCCTTCAGTAACCTTTGTACCATGACCATAATAGGGAAAAAAACCATTTGGGGATTCAAGAAAAGCTTGATAAGATGCCCAAACAAAAGCCAGAAACTAGAAAAAAGAGGAAATAACAACTGAGATCGACAAAAAAAGCTTGAAAACCACCTAGCTAAAAGAACACCTTTTGGAGATAGCATAAATCTGCAACACAGAAGAGAGCCAAAAAAAGTCTAGAACAAACAAGAATCCAACACCTAAGGGCACCGCAAGAACACCTCCTCTCCAACAAACCAAATCTCCACCTCTAGAGAAGATACCCTTTCCATAACCAAACAGGAGAGGGATGAAAGAACAAAAAAGAGGGAAAACTTCTCCCCTAATAGCCAAATCGACACCAGGGTCAAAAGATAAAACAATAAATCCCCCCAGCCAGCTTCATCCAAATAAAAACATGGAAAAAGTCCATACCCAACCAACCAAAAACCAAGGTCATCAAGAAAAGCAAAGGGAACAACCTCCATAGTAGAAAAAAACCACCCCAAAAAATAAAAATAGGAGCAAAATAAAGCAACCCATAAACTCTAGGTAGAGGCACCAGAATAAACCAGCTTTGACAAGCAACACAACCCCCAACCACAACATCACTAAAGGAGTGAACAAAGAATAGAGCAAAGAGCTCTCATGAATAGAAGCACCAAACAGGGCTGAAAGAAACCATAGCCATGAGAAAAACAAGAGGAAGGACATTGCACCAAAGCTTGGAGGGAAAAAAATTCTAACCAACACATCTCTTGCCACCCCAAAGCAAGAGAGCCCACAACACCAAGCAACGGAAAATAAAATCCATCAAAAGAAAGGCACAAACAACTGGCCCAGAAGAGTCCAGAGCACAACCGAATGCCCCATAAATGGCCATACCAATCACATACCAAGCCAAAAGAGAAACCACTTGCCAAAGGCTTCAAAAAGAGACTACTGCAACACAAGGCATGAGGGGAACCCACCAACAGAGAAAGTGGAGAGGGAAAAACCTTGAAAAATAGCTTCCAGCCCTGCACACCAATCAAATGCCATGATCTCCCCACCAAAAACCTAGCCATAGGCCTCCCACAACTGCACCTACCATCCAAGATGAAGCCACATGGAGGCAAAGAAGAGGCCACAAGGAAGCCATTCACAACCTGAGCAACCAGTATGCATCACTGTCTTCATCTGAGTCTGAGCCTCCATCGTCCCCTGTAGAAGATTTCAAATGTCCTGCTCCAGAGCTCTTCCCACTCGCGTCCATCCTCCTGATCGAGAAGATTATTTTCAATATTTATTGTTAGTCTTCAATAGTTAAAACCTTATTGACAAGGAAAATCTAAATAAATTGTAAATATGACATGATCTACATATTTCTTGGTGTTCAACTCATTTTAGTTTTAGTTTTTAATAATGGAAATCCGACTCATTCTTAGGAAGGATTTTTAACCAAAAAATATTGGTGATACCAATTTTCTTGCCTACAATTTTACCAAAAGATTTAGATATGACTGAATCCTTCTTATTGTCATTCTTTCCTTTCTCCTTTAACTATCCATGAATAGTCAAATATTCCTTAGTAATTTCAATTTTTTTTGCCTCATCTCCTTTGAGAGTAAATAAATCACTACTTCATCAAGCACAAGCTTTGAGGTTGTGCTTCCAATAGCCACCACTAAGCTATACATTTAGTTTGGAAAATGACACAATATAGTCATGTATTGATATTCATTTTCCATACACTAATTGAATTTAATTGTCTCATGATCATGTTGAATGTATTGAGGTGTTTAGCAACAAAATTACCCTCAACCATACAACTTATTTCATAGAAAAATCTTGTTTACTAAGGATTTGTCCTAGTATAGATTTCCTAACATTATCCAAAATATTTTTGTGGTGAGATCTCTCAAAACATTCAAGAGAATTGAATTGGCCAAATAAAGTTTGATAAAACTTATCATCTTCCTATCCAACACAACTCAATCATCTAGTGACAGATGTAGGTTTAGGTGCAGAGGGTGCAACCCATAGATCTCAATCTATGAGAAATTCTTCCATTTTAAACTTCTAAAGACAAAATTTTATGTCATTAAAATATCCCATCTCTATTCTAGACATGTTTTCCATCTTTTATGAAACAAAGATCTCCTTTGCACATGCTCCTAGTCAAACCAAGACTAGTTCAAAAAACTTTTTTCCAACCAACTAGAACCTAAATTGATTAGGATTTGATACCAAATGAAAGAAAGCTTAAGGTAACATAAATGCATCCAACACTAATCTACAAGAGAAGATGCACATAAATGATGATCTAAACAAATTTAATAAAGAAATAACACAAAGAATTATAATTGTATATACATAAATTTATCCTAAAAATTGATTTCAAGAAAAATCCCACTAACAAAGGTGATGGTATCTTTTGTATTATTAATGAAAAAGTGATTACAGTATAGTCTAAGAACATACACCCTCACACATCACTAATTATGGCTAAAGAGTTTTGGCAGAATAACAATACTTCCAAATACATTATGATACCTCCATTTAAAGTATTAAAAAAATATGAGAAGCAATCCATAAAATCATGTCGCAAACCACAAACCATGGGCCACTATCATAGCCCAACAATGACACCAAAATCAAGTAGACAAATTCCAATTTGCCCTATTCCAAAGGATTTTTTTGACTATTTTTAGCAAATTATTTGATATAGTTTGTCATAAGTTGTCATAATTCTATCATAACTCACTCCTTGAGTTGAGTGCTTTATTTTGACTCAATTATCTCCATTAAAAATTCTCAATGACATATCATAAGTTGGTCAATGAGTGAATTCAACAATGTAACCACCCTCTTAAATACTATGTTGTAGAATTATCATAAGATCTCTCATTCATCTTAAAATGCCATAAGATGGTCTTACACATCTCTATGGCATTACATATTCTTACAACTTCTTGCACACATCATGCATTGCATTACACATGGAAAAATAACTATCATAGTGGGAGGTCATTTTCCATGAGGGAACACAAATAATTAATAATAAATAAGAAATCAAATGTTAGAATTGCAAGGTGTATGACACAACTATCCCAACTCTTGGGAGATAGCCAAAGATTAAAAAAATTGCATATCCATTTGCATTTTGGGATCATTATAACTTTGAATGAATTTTTAACTACAAATTTGATCTTTAGAATTTGCTCCTTACAAGAACCATATTTTTTTAATAGGAGAAATAATTTCCATTTTCCCCTTCAAGATGTTGTCATACCTCTAATGATATCACTTAAAGTTATTTTTGAAGAAACCTAGGATCCACCCCCTTCGAGGATGATTTGTTCTCTACCATTCACATAGAAAAAACTAGCAAAGCACTTACCTAGACCATATTCATTGCTAACAACCTAGGGTTTCCCCAAACACACCCTTAATGCTACGTTTGTTGAAAGTAATGACACTCACTATTCAAGAAAGAATGAAAGCTCCACTATTCCAACCATTAAAAATGGACCCTTTAAAACACCTATAGCTCATAATTCTAATTATGTTAGATTAACTCAATTATAATAGTATCATTTACTAATCTCCATATGTGAAAATTGACACATGTATTTGTAAATTACCATTATCTCTGAATTTTTATGAATATGAAATTGATGCAACTATAATGCAGCCATTTATTTATGTTATTTAAAATGAAATTTTTTATTTATATTGATAAAATGATTAAAAATTTTCATTTAAATTTGGTTAGGGAACCTTAAAAAATTATCATTATACAAAAGAATAGGCTACAATTGAATTAGATTCTTTAATTAGTGTTATTTTGTAAAATGCAAATCGCAAGTAATGAGTGTGCAGTTTAATGCGTTTATTTCTTCTTTCAACATGTTAAGTTAGCATTGTTGTCTAAAACACAAATACCGATTTTACCAAATCTCGTGCGCTTGTAAGGGCCTATAGCTCAGTGGCAGAGCATCTGACTGCAGATTAGGCGGTCCCTGGTTCGAACCTGGGTGGGCCCTCAGTAAATCTTGGTTGTTGTTGACTATAAGACCGTATTGTAAGTACTCCTTTCAGTCAATAAAGTGCACTTTTTTGAACTAAGGAAAGTTCCTTTCATTTTAATGCTTAAAATAAATAAATAATATATTTAAAAAGATTTATTTTTTAATATGTTATTTAGTAAGGTTTAATTTTTTTTAATGTAATTGAGTTAAGTTTAATTTTTAAATGATTTTGATGAATTGGTTTTTTTAATTGATGAAAGATTAATAAAAAGACAATTTTTTGTTTAAATTTTGCTTAAAAAGAACAAAAATATTCATATTTATATCAATCGATTATTTTCATAAATACGTTAAACATGTCTTTATTTGAAAGATTAATCATTAATTTGATTGAAATAATAAAATAATACAAGATTCATAATCTAAACATACCTATATTCATCTACATTTAATTTTTTTAAAAGAAATACTTAAGAAAAAAATGAAAGAAAATGTGAACAATTTTCATTCCACATTTTTTTCCAAGATTTTAGACAAATTATTTTTTACAATAAATCAAATTATGTAACATTTTATATTTCAAACCTCTTTTAAGTATGTCTATCTTTCACAATAAATCCCTCCGTTAAGAATATTTTCATTAAAAAATACATATGTATTATTAAAAATTCTAATATCTATGATCCTCTACATGACAATATATTCTTAGTAGTGGTTCTATAGCTGAATAATTAAATCAAACCAAAGATGATACTATAAAAATGAATTTCAATTCAATCAACAACTTGCTTATTTGTAAAAAGTTTATTATTCTAAATGTTAAATATGAAAAAACTCATTGCAACAATAAAAGATGAACAACTTGTAAACAATTCATTTAGTACAAATAAATTTAGTGTTAGGAAAAAGTGTGTTGTACACCTTGCATAATGTCATAATATAATTTAATATTATTTGTGGTGCATCTAAGACATCGCGAGATTAACATTCTTGGGGTTATTTATGTGTTGTATGTAACATTGTGATAAATATTTATTGTGGGGTTACATATTGGGTAAATATTTAATATTGGAAAAACTTAGTACCAAAAAGTAAATGTGAGTGTTAATGATTTTGTAAGCTCATGGTATTAGTCACATGGTTTTATGTAATAGATCACTTGGTGGTTTTGTGCAAGCTTATGTCTATAAAAGCAAGCACATGGGTGGTTGGCTAAGGTTGGTTGGTTGGCTATTTTGGCTAAGGGGTTGAAAGCATCTTTTGTTTGTATTTGTGAGAGTTTGAAGCATGGTATGGGATGTGTGGTTACATGCTTGTTCGCATGGAGTACATATAGAGAGCTTGTATTTTAGAAGTATTCACAGAGACTCTGAAGATGTATTGTAATGATTTCATTGTTGAATAACACATGATTGATGGATGCTTTTGGAGGCTAGGTTTGTTTTTCCCTCTTGAAGGTTTTCCCAAGGTATATCTTGTGTCATCTTTGATGGTATGTTGTCTATTCTTTTGTATGTGGATTCTGAATATTGGTATGCATTATTTTAGATTTATTTGGGGTATGTGGAAATTGTCATAGATGGCTGCACGTTTCCTTTCATTTAAGCATAAGTTAAAAAAAGTACAAGAAAACATACAAAGTGGAGAAAAAGGAGAGAGGTTAGGAGAAAAGAGAAATTTTTTTGAGTGAGATTGGCATGCTTGTAAGTTAATTAATAAATTATTTCTTAAAATAGTTTTCTCATTTGATTTATCTTTTTGTTTTAATTGGTCAAATTTAGTGGAGTAATTATGTGGAGAGGTTTAATTGCAAGGATCGAATTATAATGGTGTAAATGTGCTAACAAAAATTTGACTTAAATTTGATAGTCATTTTGTGTCAGAATATTAATTTTTAATAATAAATACAATATTAGTAATGTCATTTAATATAGACATAATTTATTAGTGATGTCTTATTAGGTAGAAAAAAAAAACAATAGTAAAAATAATTGGCAAGTGGAAAAAAATATCTACACCTAAATAATATTTATATAGAAAAATAAAACAATACTTGAAATAAAAATTAAAGTAAATGATTTGCTTTCATTTAACATTTTGAAAAGTCATGTATGGTTTATATGATTGATTGCATTGTTATTGAAAACTAAAATAACTCTTCAATGAAAGATGAAGTAAATAATGTTACAATTATTAAAGTGTGTATCTTTTTTAATCTATCTTTTACCTATTTATGTGTCTATATATATATCTATATCCTACCAACATTCCTATCATTGGACTCATTCAAGATTATTTCCTTGTTGTAATCCCATTTTAAGTGCTAAGCTTGAAGCATAATAAGGGCCCTCTAGTATACTTCTCATTTGGATCCATCTTCCTATTCTCCTTATTAAAGGACATCAAAGTGGGTGAATTCCAAGACTCAAGTGTAGGGCTAAGGGAATTTATTTATTGGATCTCACCATCCAATCCCTCCCTAATAGTTTACTTCTCTTTATAATTCTTGTCCAATATTCTCAAATTAGGATGAACTCTCAGAAACAAAATTAAAAACATTCTAATTAGTCTTGTCTAAAAGAGGATATTAAACCAACTTCCCATTACACCTCAAAGGCACTTCATTCGTAGCTTGAGGTAGAGAAGTTACCTTCTAATCCTTTTTCATCCTATAAAATTTCCTCCTACTATTGATACTACACCGAACAATAGAATGGCCATGCCTTTGGTAGTTGTGACACACCACCAAAGAATTCTCAAAAATAATATGTTACACCATTGAGCCAATTTAGAGGATAAGGTGATTGAAGAGAAAATCACCTCATCAATATCAACATTTACACAAAACTTGGTAAATAATAGGATTTTTTTGGAATTGGTCACTACATCAACTACTATGAGTTGGCTAAAGTGGATAGTAAAACTAGATAAAAATGTCCTCCTCCCAATATTTTGATAGCTCTAAGTAGTCTAACCCAAGCTTGGATTTTATTCAAACATTCCTTCTCCTGATCAAAAATCAATTTCCATTGCTTAAGGAATATATTAGAATTTCCTACAAACCATGGACCACCTAAGAGGGTTTGAACACAATCTTTGTGGAAAGAAAAGGAAATAAAAAAAAGAAGCCCTTGAACAAATCCAATATCTCCAAAGTATCATGAAATTTGTATTTTATTCTAGTTCAATTGTTGAAAACATAAACAATAGGCCTAGCCCATAAAAACTTCCCACTAAGAGAATTCCCTAGCTTGGAAGATGATCTATCAATATTAGATTAGATAATTTAAGCAACCAATCCTTTCCCTCTTTAATTGGGTCCAAAGAAAATGACTAATCATGAATGGAGCTAAATTTATCTTTGACAACCTCAACCCATGAATTCTTAATCACTAGACTGTAATCATTACTAGATTCATCCCCTATAATAGGAAACATGGAGAAAAAAATAGTCTCCCTTACCTCCAAATCCAACAAAGAAGATTTTCTAGCTTTAAGAGTAAGAGGCATGATTCCTCCTAAGATCAAGGGAGTAGATAATTTGGGCAACAAGGAAAAAATAATAACCTTATCTAGAATTGATGTCACTACCTCGATGTGGCAAACCAAAGAGCTAAAAAAATTCACCTTAACAACTTATTGACCATTTATAACAACCTCCTCATCATCAACACCACATCTAACACCCACACCATTTTCTGCATAAGTGTAGGAAGAACACAAAAATATTTCTATAAATAGTTCACAAGGAGCATGTAATAGACCACAATCTCTTATTCTAATCATCCTTACCAAAACAAGATATTTAACAATGAAAAACTCCTTAATGATAAATGGAGAGAGTAAGAAACCTATACACAACCCTTGAATTGAAATACAATATTATGCTAGTGACTTCTCCTAGTAGGACCCTTTAGAAAATAAGAACCATTCTTTGCAAAAAGGAGAAGAAAGGACCAAACTTTTACTTGCAAGAGAATTTTCAAGTTCTAATACGAACCTAATCAAATATCCATTAGATGAACATCCTCCTCCTCATCATACAATCCATTCTACTCATCCTTGAGTGCACTACCTACAATGACCTTGCCATTATCCTTGCCATTACTATTTTCCTCATAACTTCCTTCACCATAACAATTCTCACTCTTCACCTATTCAAAAATGTTTTCCCACTCATTTTACCCATCACTACATTCTAATCTTTGTTTACATGGAATGGGGAAATATTATGCCTTCCATTGAAATATAACCATGCTAAAAAATTCTTAAATATTAAAAATTGATATTCATATAAATATTATAACGGAAAAAATTCCATATATATTAATTTAAATTAATTAAATGAATGCACACAATTATTGAAAAATAAATTCAATCTAGATTTTAATTCATAATAGCTATAAATGATGTAATATATGATACTATGTAAAAAAATTTATATAGGTACCTCAAGATTGATATTTCTGAACATCTTTTAGAAGTATATATTTAAGATATCTATACTATTTTTATATTTGTTTTAACGATTATTGTGTTAAAAATTTTATTTATAAATTGATTATAAAATAATAACCAAATTTATTTTGTAAGGTTTAATTGTGTTGTGGTTATAATTGTACTTTATTTGTTGAATGAATCGTGTTATTAAGTGCTTTTAATTATGGTATATGAATCTTTTGATGCTTGATGTATTTTACATTTATTATTTATGATGATATAATTTTAAATTTTGTTGTGTTGCAACCTTTTTTGTGTTTGGATGAAGATGACCTCTAATAGAGTTCATACTGTTGTGTTCCATTCTTATTCAATCAAAGTTTGTACATATTAGGCTTATACTTGTGCTTTCCCTATTTCTGTCTATTGTGTGTTTTCCTTTCCTAAACATGTTTTTTCTTAACTCAGTTCTTCCCTTCTTCTTATCAAAATTTTAAACTTTCCCTTACTATCATGTACATTGCTCGATCCCTAATGTCTCATCCTATAGTTTGAGTCTTATGATATGTCTAATCTTTGATCCTCAATTTTTTGTCTATGTTTTTGTTTCCCTCCTAACTTCCCAACACATGTTGTATTGTTTCTAGTAGGCTATTTTAGCTGTAATTACTTTCAAAGTGGAATCTTTCCCACTCATGAACAATATTTAAATTTAAATTTGTGGGTGTGCATGGTGGCCAACCTACTTGTTTATGGAGGATAGGTAAAAGTGAATATTTTCATCAAAGGTCATCATCTACACTCAATCAAATCCCTTTCAGAATTTATTTTGAGAACTTGTGTTCAAGTGTATAGATTTAATGATGAAAACTCATAGATCTATTAGAGATTAGAGAAAAACAATTCCTTTGATTTCAAAAGTTAGGGGATGCCACATGTTCTCCTAGAGGACTATCTCACTCAAAGGTTGCATAAGAGCTTCATTGTTCATGGATTCAATTGTATTGTATTGGTATTGTTTATTGTTTTTCATGGACATGCTCACACTAGTTTATTGTCGTTATATTTATTGATGTTGTGGTCTATTTTGAATGCATTTTTAGATTTTATTGTGATAAGGAAAGGATCAAGAGTTACATTTTTATTTTTCATGTTATTATTTAGAATACAATGGTAATAATGTAATGTAAACATTGATTAAATATAAGTTTGATAAGATCTAAATTAATATTAAAACTCAATATTATTTGTCCCAAAAAATTATCATTTGAAAAGTGTATTAAAATTAGTTGAAAGTCAGATTTGCATGATTATTTTGGATTGGGGCATAACAGTGGTATTAGAGCTAGTGATCTTGCCATCTTGTGTATTTAGAGTTTAACTTTGCATATTTTAGTTTTATGTAGCATAGTGATAGAGAAACCATATAACACTTGAGGGATATTAGGAAACAAAGTCAATCTATAGAGAGTTCAAAAACTAAACCAATCCCTATAAAATTTGTTACATAACATAATAGTGTAGAAAGAGAGAGAGAGAGAGGATAATGAACATGGATGAAAACCATAAGGGTTGGGATGAAAGGAAGTTAGCCTAATGATTAATATGATGGAAAAATTACTTCACAAGATGGACAATAATATAAATTTGCATATTGTTTTTCATGGACATGCTCACAATAGTTTATTGTTGTTATATTTATTGATGTTATAGTTTATTTTACATGTATTTTTAGATTTTCTAGTGACAAGGAAAGGATCAAGAGTTATATTTGTTATTTTTCACATTATTATTTAGAATACAATGGTAATAATGTAATGTAAACATTGATTAAATATAAGTTTGATAAGTTCTGAATTAAATATTAAAACCCAATATTATTTGTCCTAAACAATTAACATTTGAAAATAGTATTAAAATTAGTTCAAAGTCATATTTGCATGATTATTTTGGATTGGTACATAATAGTGGTATGTGATCTAATGATCTTGTCATCTTATGTATTCAAAGTTTAACTTTGCATGTTTTAGTTTTATGTAGCATAATGATAGAGAAACCATATCACACTTGAGGGATATTAGGAAACTAAGTCAATCTATAGAGAGTTCAAAGACTAAACCAACCCCTACAAAATTTGTTACATAACATAATAGCATAGAAAGAGAGAGAGGAGAATGAACATGGATGAAAACCATAAAGTTTGGGATGAAAGGAAGTTGACCTAATGATTAATATGATGGAAAAATTACTTCACAAGATGGACAATAATATGAATGTACCTAGCCTGCATTTATGGGTGGAAAAAGGATGATCTTCTTAGTAATCCAAGGATTGATGTAAAATAGAATCCATCAGATGAAGGGTGGGTTAAAGTGAATTTTGACGATGTGGCTCATGGCAATATTGGTTTGTCATGGGCTTGATGCATAATAAGGGATCACAATGGGAAGTGGATAGCAAAATGAGTAAAAAAATTGGTGGACGGTACAAACAATGAAGCAAAAATATAAGTTTGGAAATTGTTCAAGCATCGGATTAGAAGCGCTAAGAGAGCGAGTTCTGGAAGCTGTGAACTGAAAACCCTAGCATGCCCTATTCTATTGTGAATGACTCTTTTTGCAACCATATTGTGGCGTTTCCTACTATGGTGATGACCACAATGTGGCTCAAATCAATGGTCCATCAAGTTGGAGACTTTGCTACTTTAGACTTGGCAGATAAAGCGGGAAATGGAAGTGCTATGGAGGAGAACGACTTGGCTCATAGTGAAAATGTTGTAGATGCTTCCATGATTAATGTTGAAAACAATGATACTACTATCGTGAGTAATGCTGGAAATGATGATGCAATTGCCATGGAGTCAAAAATACTAGATGAAATGCCAGAAGATCATGTGTCTACACATTTAGGTAAAACATTAACAATACAACTTCCTGATGACATTATAGATGTTATTGTTGAATGCCAAACTAGAGCTGTGATTTTATTTTTCATAAAAGGAATCTCTTTTGAAACAAAGTTTTATAAATGGGCTCATTTGAATTGGGAAAGTCGGGGTTGGGAGATAGAAGCTTTAAGAGGCCTTGGAAAAGGATATGATTCATGTGTGTTTAAGTCTACAGACCATGCTCAAGCTATTTTACAGTATGGAACTTAGGTTATTTGCACGAAAATATGTTATTTGCAAGCACAAAATTTCAACTTCCATTCTGAAGTGAAGGAGAGAGGCAAAGGAGTATGAAAATAAAAGATAGACAAACCAGATACAGAAACAGGGGAAAGTAAATAACATATTATGAACAACACATAAAACACCAAAAATTTAACTATTGCATTAACGATTTAACTTCTTTCTAATTTCATTTGAATACATACAGAGCTGCTGCTCTTCCATACTCAGAAAATTAAAAACCCCTGTTTTCTTTCTGTTGTTGCTACAACCATACATAACACCTGCTCTTTTCTTCATACACACATTTTTAATAATACTGCCTTCTCTTTAACTACCGTATAAGCCAACAAAGAAAAGGTACTCCAAAACAATTAATACAAAGTATTTTCCAATGTAGATTTAAAATCTAAGGACAAATTTAAACATTTAATTCATAGGTAGACATTATCTTGATATAGAGAATTAGAGGACAAAATGGTGGCGTGTGCAAGAAGTAGAAGAGACTTTTTTTCCATTGCTGCAGAGAGGAGAAAGGTACAGTGAAATTAATGCTGGTGGGAGCAGTTGGAAGTAATTCCAACACTCCCCCTTAATCACAATTGCTACTATCTATGATGCCCAATCGATCTCTTTGATAGACAAAACTTTCTTTCCCCAATGCCTTGGTGAAAATATCAGCACACTATTCTTCAAACCTACAAAATTTCAAAAAGATTTCTCCATTGTTGATTAGTTCTCTAATTAAATGATATCTTGTGTCTATATGTTTGCTTCTCTTGTGGAAAAATAGATTTTTTGACAATGCTATAGTTGAGTTTTTGTCACAATAGATCTTTGTTGCCTCTTCTTGTTCTTGTTTCAACTCTTTCAACACTCTTCTCATCCAAATTGCTTGACACGATGCACTTGTGGCTACTACATACTCTTCTTTAGCCGATGAAAGAGTAACTATTGGTTGTTTCTTTGAAGCCCATGAAACTACACCGGTACCAAAGTGAAAAACATAGCTGAAAGTGCTCTTCCTATCATCTACACTCCCTGCACAATCATTGTCAGTGTATCCTATCAGCTTGAAATCACTTGTTTTTGAGTAAAGAATTCCATAGTTCCTTGTTCCACTAACATATTTCAAAATCCTCTTTCCTTCTTGCCAATGACAAACTTTTGGAGACTCCATGAATCTTGAGATGAGACTAACTGCAAACATTAGTCCGGTCTTGTGGTTGTTAAGTACATAAGGTTGCCTACAATTTTTTTGTACAAGGTTGGATTTACATCTGCTCCTTTGTCATCTTTTCTCAATTTCAACCTATGACAATAGGTATTGGGGTTGCTTTGCAATTCATCATATGAAACCTTTTCAAAATGTCATTTGCATATTTTTTTTGAGAGATGAATATACCGTTTTCATTTTGATTCACCTCAATGCCAAGAAAGTACTTCATTAAACCCAAATTAGTCATCTCAAATTATTTCTTCATATCTAATTTAAACATGTTAATTGATAGATCACCTGTGAATAACAAGTCATCAACATATAAACAAACAATTATAATCTCACCTTGATCATTCATTTTGGTATACAATTTAGGCTCACTTTTGCACCTATTGAAGCTATTTTGCAAAAGGTAAGAATTAATTCTACTATACCATGCCCTTGGAGCTTGTTTAAGTCCATAGAGTGCCTTCTTGAGTTTGTAAAACTTGTTTTCATGTCCCAAAATCTCATACCCAGGTGGCTACTCCAGATAGACCTTTTCTTCTAAAATACCATTTAAGAAAGTTGATTTCACATCCATTTGATATACTGCCCACTTGTTTTGAGTTGCTATGGCCAATATTGTTCTCACGGTGTCTAAATGAGCAACCAGTGCAAATGTCTCATTGTAGTCTATCTCGGGTTGTTGTGATTAACCTTTGGCTACAAGCCTTGCTTTATAATTTTGCACATCACCATTTGCATTCAATTTGGTTTTGTAAACCCACTTCAGTCCAATCACCTCCTTTCCTTGTGGAAGATTCACTAACTCCCATGTTTGATTCTTTTCAATAGCATCTATTTCTTCATGCATTGCATGCACCCATTTTTCTTCTTTAATAGCATCTTCAAAATGAATTGGATCTTCAACATGTGAATATAAAGCAAAAAGAGAAGTTTGGCCTGCATTATTTTCACCATCATTTTTCTCATAAATCTCTCTTAAACTTCTGATTTTTTGTCTCCTTAAGCTTGCTAGTGTGGGTTTTGACATGTCACTTGAACTTGTAGAATGTGGAATTGATGGGCCTGCACTATGAGTGCCTATTGCTGATGGTATTTGTTGTCCACTTGTTGGAGTGCTTGTTTGAATGCGTGAGGCTGCCCTTACACTTGATGATGGTGTTACTTGACTACTTTGTTGACCTTGAATGGGTGTGGAAGGAGTCACATTTGATGGAGTATTTTCTGGTATAAAAACTCCATTATCTTCTTGTGGCAAGTTGGCTGCAATATTGATTATTTTATGCAAAGTTCCATCCCATGCTTCATCTTCTATGAACTGCACATCTCTGCTGATTATAACCTTCTTGCTGATTGGATTGAATAACTTGTATGCCTTGGATTCATCACTGTATCCCACAAATATGCATTTTTCTCCTTTGTTGTCCAACTTTCTTCTCAATTCATCCAACACATGTGCATATGCTACACATCCAAATAATCTCATGTGCGAAACATTATGTTTTCTTCCACTCCATGCTTCTTTAGGAATCATATTGATGACACTTTTAGTGGGACATCTATTAATTATATATGTTGTACATGCTACAACTTCAGCCCAATACTCATTTGACAAATTTTTTTCCTTTAACATGCTTCTTGCCATTTCCATAATTGTTCTATTTTTTCTTTCAGCTACCCCATTTTGTTGAGGGGTGTATCTAGTGGTAAATTGTTTGTAGATTCCATGGTCTTTGCAAAAAATTATGAAATCATTTGAAATATATTCACCACCTCTATCCATTCTCAATGCTTTGATGTGATGCCCACTTTGCTTCTCAACAAGAGCTTTGAATTGATGAATGTAATCAAACACTTCATTCTTATGTTTTAGAAAGTAGACCCATATCTTTCTTGTGTAGTCATCAATGAATGTCAAGAAGTAGTAGCTTCCACCAATGGAGGTTGTTTGCATTGGTCCACACAAATCTGAATAAACAATCTTTAATGGTTTATTTGCACAAATTGACTTCCCTACTGGAAATGATTCTCTATGTTGTTTTCCCAAGATGCAACCTTCACATATTATATCTGATTTTTCTATAAGAGGCAACCCCTTCACCATTCTTTTCTTATGTAATAGATTCAAGATTCCAAAGTTTAAATGTCCAAATCTTAGGTGCCATAACCAATTCTCATTCTTAATTTCAGCTTGAAAGATTTTTTGTGTGACTAGTGCAACTTTTTCTTTATGCTCTTGTGGGTTCATTGAGGGGTGTTCTTGAGCAAACTCTACCTTCAAATATGGTTTTATCCTTAGGGGAAACATTCTATTGCTGCTCATTTGAACCTTATCTATAAGCTGATTACTTGGATATTTATCTAAAATTGTGCATTCTTTGTTTTTGAGAAATACTCGATAACCCTTTTGAAAAAGTTGCCCAATGCTCATTAAATTGTGTTTTAAACCAGGCACAAAATACACATATGAAATATACTTCTTCTCCCCCTGTTTAGTTAGAATGTTGATGTTCCCTTTTCCCTTAACTTCTACTATGTTGTCATTTCCCAATGTGACATTTGATTTTACACTCTCATCCAAACTAGAAAACATTTCTAAATTCCCTGTCATATGATTGCTGCAACCTGAGTCTAAAAACCATACATCTTTTTCATTTTCTTGTACAACATTGCATGCCATAAACAAAGTGTTTTGTTTTGATTTTTGGTTTTGGTTTTCTTTTGTGAAATTTGCATTTTTTTTTTATCTAGAATCATATTGTTTCTTTCTACATTCATTTAAATAATGCCCATATTTCTTGCAATAGTAACATTGGACTTGAGATTTTTCATACCTTTGGCCTTGAGGCTGATTTTGAGATGGGTTTTGACTTGGATATTAGCTACTACCTCTTCCACCTAAGGTTGATGGGCTGCTTCTTCCACCTCTGTAAGAGTTTCTTCCTCTTCCTCTAGAACTTGATCTTCCTCTGCCTCTACCATGGCTGATTGAAACTTGTGTTTTAAAAGCATGCTCCAATGATGAATTTTCTAACCTATTTAGCCTATGCTCATGAAAAATGAGTGATGCATGTAGCTCATCAACTAAAAACCATGTGAGGTCCTTTGTTTCCTCTATGGTTACAACAATTGTCTCAAATTTTGTGGGTAAACTCCTTAGAATCTTTTCAACCATTCTTCTATCTTCAAGTGTCTCACCGTGTGATCTAATTTGATTTACCAGTCCAATGATCTGGGTGAAGAATGAATCTACTGATTCATTGTCCTTCATATATATTGTTTGAAAATACCTTCTTAGTAATTATAACTTAGTTGTCTTAACTTTTTCCATACCTTGATAGGCTGTTTGTAGAATATCCCATGCTTTTTTTTAATTTTGTTGCACTTTGAATCCTTGGAAAAATGCTCTCATGCACTCCTTGAAATATGAAAAAGAGACCTTTTGAATCTTTCTTTCTATTTTCCTTCAATAAGTCTTTATCTGCTTGAGATAATGCATTATATGCTACTGCATCTGCTAGTTCTAGGTAGCCATTCTCAAGAAACTCCCATAAATATTGAGCACAAAACAATTCCCTCATTGTGATTGCCCAGTAGTCATAATTTTTCCCATTGAAATGTGGAATCTGTGGATTTGTTAAACTTGTGCTTGGGGCTTCCATGACTGACTGCAAATAACTTGCTTGAAAAACCCTTTTAACTCTTTGAAAAGCCTTTGAAAATCTTAAACACTACCGACCTTCAGCTTTGATACCACTTTGAAGGAGAGGGGGAAAAGAGTATAAAAAAAAGATAGACAAACTAGATACAGAAACAGGGGAAAGCAAATAATAGATTATGAACTACACATAAAACACCAAAAATTTAACTATTGCATTAATGATTTAACTTCTTTCCAATTTCATTTGAATGCATACAGAGCTACTGCTCTTCCATACCCAGAAAATTAAAAACCCCTATTTTCTTTTTGTTGTTGCTACAACCATACATAACACCTGCTCTCTTTTCTTCATACACACACATTTTTAATAATACTGCCTTCTCTTTAACCACTGTATAAGCCAGCAAAGAAAAGGTACTCCAAAATAATTAATACAAAGTCTTTTCCAGCGTAGATTTAAAATCTAAGGACAAATTTAAACATTTAATTCATAGGTAGAAATTGTCTTGATACAAAGAATTAGAAGACAAAATGGTGGCGTGTGCAGGAAGTAGAAGAGACTTTTTTTCCATCGCTACAGAGAGGAGAAATGTACAGTGAATTTAATGCTTGTGGGAGCAGTTGGGAGTAATTCCAACATGAAGGGCCACCTCGGTCACATTATCCCATGTGGATTGAGCTCCCCTTCCTTCATTTGGCATTTAGACCATTTTTAAAAGACATTGTGGCTTAGTTGGGTAGAGTTATTTGGTCTTGTAAGTACATAATATGCAAAATGTTAAAATTTGACAAACATTATCATATGGGTCAAGTTAAACAAAACAAGCTAAGCACTCCTATGAGATATTGAATCATGCTAAATAATGCAAACAAAGCAATATAATAACAAAGAGACTAATTGAAAGCATGTAAAACATGTTTAAACCTATCCCATAGTGGATTGGTGCTACTTTGATGTGGAAAGTAGCCCTTTCCCAACCACTTGATAAGCTCTTGGATGGATATGTGATTCTTGATGCAAAATGCCAATAACCTAGCTATGGATGATGAATTCTATGCTAACTTGGATGAAAATGTGGATTCAAATGACTATAATGGAAATGCAATGAGTTGTGGATTCAAATACCTAAGATTGTGGATAATCAGCTTGCATAAACTTGTGTCCCCCAAATCAATAGAGAAGGCCTCTATTTATAAGGATGAAGGATTGAAGATTGAAGAATGGGATGAATGTGGGATTAAAAATGGACCAATGGCATTGGGACACTTGTCAACATGCTAATGAAGGAGAGTGGAGCACATTTTGAACAATGTGCATGTTTAATGCATGTAGGTGAAATTTGAATTTCAAGAAGTGGCTTGTGTAAGAGGAGGTGTAAGAGGAATTAATTCCAAGGTGGCTTAAGGAGAGGACATGTAAGAGCCTTTAATGCCAAGGTGGAGTACAAAAGTCCTTTGGGAGGGAAAAGTCAAGTGGGTGGAATATTCAAAGAATATGCCATTTTTGAATGAAAATAGGGTAATTTAAATCAAATAAATTGATTTATATGTGCAACTTGACCAAGGTTGACTTACCCAAGGGTGGAGTTAAAAGCTAGAGGAATAGGGGATTAGTGTTAGGAGTTAATTAATTTAGAATAAAGTAACTTAGATGAAATTAGTTTGATTGTCACATTTAATTTAAATATTTGAGTTTATTTAAATCAAATGAGAGGATATTTGGGACATTAGTATTTTAATTAAATAAATTGGATTTATTCAATTAAATGAGGAACATTAGGATTTAATTAAATAAAATTGATTTATTTAATTAAAGGAAGAACATTAGGATAAGTAATTAGATAAAATTGATTTATTTAATTAAAGGAAGAACATTAGGATTTCAATTAAATAAAATTGATTTATTTAATTAAAGGAAGAAGATTAGGATTTTAATTAAATAAAATTGATTTATTTAATTAAAGGAAGAAGATTAAGGTTATGTTTATGCTTAAAGGTTACATATATTAATTATAATGTTCCTAACTACAACTCTAACCTTAAGCATAAACATAACCTTAAATATATTTAGATCATAACCTTAACTGTAACCCCAACCTTAACCCTAACTAAATTCCTAACCTTAATCCAAAACCCTAACCCTCATCCCAACCCTAATCTCAAGCATACCAGTAATTTTAAACCTAACCATAAACCATAAATCCTAATTTTAACCCTAAACTAACCCTAACCCTAACCCTAAAACTAACCATAACTTAACCTTAACGCTAACCATAACCAAATCTCTAACTATAATCGTAACCCTAACACTAACAATAACCATAAACATAACCCTAATCTTAACCCTAACTCCAATCCTAGAATTTTAAATAATTTAAAATGAAATCTTAGAAAAAAAAAATGTAAAATTTCAACGATTTTTAAATGGTAATTTTCAACAATTTTTTTAATAAATTTTTAATAAATTTTAGATTAAATTTTGATAATTTTAAGTAAAAATTTTAGATAGAATTTTCAAAAAAATATTTTTTTAAGGAACTTTAAAGTAAAATTTTCAATCAATTTCCAATAATTTTAAATAACATTTCGCATAAAGTTTCATTATAAAATTAACATAAATTTTGTAATTATATATATTTTTTGAGGTTTCACCATTTAAGAATTTGGTTTCTTTAACAAATTCTAAAATTTAAAGTAATATTTTCTTTTGAAAATGAAGCACCCATAAAAATAAGTCTATAGAAAAAGAGTAGAAAAACTCACAGCATAAAGTTTGCATAGTCCATGATCATTAAGTGCTAAAGTAAAATATACATTTTAAATATAATCTATATAAATTAAGAATTTGGTTTCCTAAAATTTAAAGTAATTTTTTTTTTGAAAATACCTATAAAAATGTCTATAAAATTAACAAGTTTGTAGGTCATGATCATCAAGTGCTAAATTAAAATATATATGTTAAATATAATCTATATAAAATAATTCGAGATATATCTTATTATTATTAAAATGATTTTTTTGGTTTTTTTAGTATTGTGTCTCATTTTTTAAATGTAGCTATTATTAAAATGATTTTTTATTTATTTTTGACTTTTTCTAAATGTTTATTTTTTTGTTAGCATTGTATTGATTTTTGAAATGTAGCTATTATATATATATATATATATATATATATATATATATATATATATATATTTGTCTTTTTTTGGTGACAGATTGTGTTGACCTCCTATAGGCATTGTGCTGTCATTGTAATATTATTTATATTTGAATTAACAATAGATTTAATTTAAAAATAAAATAGTCTTTCTAGAAATAATATTAAAAAATAAAATATTAGATTTAGATATTAAAAAAAATAATATTAATATTATTAAAAATTCAAAAACATTTTAATATAATAATGTAGGTATATAGTTGGATTAATATTATTATAAGATTTAAATATAACATTCTATTAATATTAATTAATTAATAATATTAGTATTTAAATTATAACAATATTATTAAATTGTTTTATTATTAGTACTTGCCATTGGCATAGTACTATTGTAATGAGTTTGGCTTTTTTTTAGTTAACTAGTTATTAATAATTTAGTTTTCAACCAATCAAAAACAATATTTTAAAAAAATTAAAATAAAATTCAATTTTGTAAAGTCAATTTGTAAAATATTTAACTTTACAAATTATAAAAAATATTTCTTGTGGACATGATTGGTTAAAATGTTATGTGTTATTGACCCATTTGTAGGGAAAGCAAGGTAAACATTTTTTTAAAGAAAGATTTTTCATTTTTTTCTTTATAAAGTCATTTCATTAAATCTTTCTAAAATAAATAATTTGTAATTGATATTTTTTTATTAAAGATTAACTATTTTATAGAGATTTGGATTCACACTATTAAAACAAGTTAATTTACATTGTGTAGGTAATCAATTAATTTATATTATACATTATATGATAGGTTATTTTATTTTGTAGGTTCTCCTTTAATATATATATATATATATATAATTTATCTTTATAATTCTTTTAGACATTTAACCTTTAACCTTTTTTGATCAATTTATTTGTGTTATATCATATTATTATATTATTCATTCTTCTTTTTTTTCTTCATCATTTTTTTTGCCTATTTTCACTTTTACTTCATTTTTCAATCTCCTTCCTACCCTCTCCCAGCACTTAACTCTTCTTAAGGTCATTTCTACAATCATATTCTTCATTATTCTCTTTCTATGATGAATCAGTGAGTTAGGGTTAGGGTAAGGTCATTAGAGTTATTTATTCATTGTTTGAGACATTTAACTTTAACTTTTTTTTATCTATTTATTTGTGTTATATCATATTACTATATTATTAATTCTTCTATTATGTCTTCATCATTTTTTGCCTATTTTCACTTTTACTTCATTTTTCAATCTCCTCACTCCCTACCCCCTCCCACCACTTAACTCTTTTTAAGGTCATTTCTACAATCATATTCTTCATTATCATTTAGTGTGGTTCAAAATGTCAATTCAAAATAGCATACATAGCTTAATCTAGAAGTGTTTACTCTAGCATTCATGGAATTTGAAAAGATCATACCATCTATAATCATTTATTCGTTAATATTTAACAATTATTGATTTGAATGAAGAGATATAGTTGCACTTGTGTCTACTACAAATCAAATATGATAATTTAATATAATACATTTTATTTTTTAATATATATATATATATTAAATTCAAAACAAAGAACTTGTAATAAATAATCATTTTAATATATAACAATTTTGTATTAATGATTTTTAGTATATATTATATTTATTTTATTTATAAAATTTATTTAATATATAATAGTTCGTAATATAACATTTATTAAATATGTTATTTATTTAAAAGTTAGTGATAAAAATTAGGTTTATAGTTATGGATAGTGTTACAATCATAGTTAGGGTTAGAGATAGGTCTAGGTTTAAGATAATGGTTTAAAATTTATTGTTAGGGTTAGAGTTAGGGTTAGGGTTAAGTCATTAAAATAACTAATTAACAATATTAAAACACTATAATTAACAAAACTTACATTTATTTTTATTCACATTAATAAAACTTAAATTTAATATTTATCAAATATAAAAAACAATAATTACAATACTATTAAAGCAAGTACTAGCCACTGCATGGCATTTGTTATTAATTTTTATAATCCTAAAAGCATTATAATTAGGATTAGGATTAGAATTAATAATAAAGTAAAAATTATGGCTAAAACTATTCAAAAAATAAAATAAATTAAAAATAACATATGACTAATAGATATATAATAGATATAATGCTCCAAAATTTTATTCATCTAATATTTGTATTCCAAATCTTATTCTCAATATTAATTCATATATATTTTTTTAATGCCACTCTATAATTTTTTGCAAAATAATTATTGGTTTGTTAATATTTAACAATTACTGATTTGAACTCTTAGGTGCGGTGGCACTCTTGTTTGGGAAATCAAAAAAATCACTGTGTTGAGGTGGAGGTTGGGTTTATAAGTGTTAAATATGTTGTGGGCAAAGGCTACTCCAAAATATGGGTTGAAGGTGATTCTTTAAACATCATCAATTATTTGTGTGGCACTCATTAGCCTAGTTGGAATATGGAACAACTTATCAAAGATACTATAATTGTACCACCCCTCCATTTTTGGCTCTTTTGTTTAGATAGTGTTTTTCTTTGTTATGCTTTGTTTCTGTTAATACTTTGACTATGGTACTTGGTTACTATTTGATCGCAAACTGTAAAGCGATGTGAATGTATATTTTGATGTGATGGTAGTTTACTCTGATGTTATCATTATGGCATGCTTTGGATTAGCTTAGTAGATGTTCAAACTAATGATGCTTTATTCTTTTGATTATATTATTGATGTTAGATTCGTCAGTTAGTAATACTGTATTGGTGAAGGGGATGGGATTGTACCACTCGCTTGTGAGCACCCGACGATTCTGACATTTCCTTTTCACGGTGTGTTTTATTATATTATATATATGCATGTTCGATATACTCTTTGTTTGCAGGTTGATAGGTACAGGACATCGACTCCAGTTGATTTCACAGGTTTGAGCGTGTCCATTGGTCAATGGTATTCGATTGGGAGATAGTAGCTAGGTTTTCCGTGCCAAGTCATCACCCTAGTCATAGTGTGTCGTCGAGTTTTAGTCCGATTAAGTTGCTTCTTTGTTGTTCATCTCTCCTTATTTTTTATTTAATTGCAAGTTGGAAAAGGTAAATAAATGGCTTTATGTATTTAAGTTGTTTATTAAATAAATCTAGTTATAATGTTAGAAATGTTATTTAATTTATTAATTAATTTAATTTAATTAATAAAATAATCTAATCTTGGATTAGATTTATTTTATTTATTAATTAAATTAATTGTGTTGAAATGAATTAAGTTATCCATTTTGAAATTAAAAGTGTTAAATTCTTTTGAAAAGAAAATTTTAAAAGTTTAAATGCTTTTTGAAAAGAAATTATTAAAAAGTTTTAAATTCATTTTGAAATAGAATTTTTAAAAAGTTAAAGTAGAAAATTTTAAATTTTAAAAAATCCTCAAAATGGATAGGGGAAATAACTATGGTGGTTGTGGGATATTTTGGGGAAAGTTGACTAAATTTGGGGAAGATATTTCATTTTGAAAAAAAAGATTGATGTTAAAAAGAAATGGAGGTTTTCTTGTTTTGGATATGCATTATTGGATTTGGGTGAAGAATTTGAAGAGCTTTGAAAAAAATTATCTTGTAGGGAAGCTCAACTTTTCTTCTTCAAGCTTCAGATCACAGGTTTTTTTCTTGTTTTATTGTTTTGAAAATTTGCATTTTCAATTTTGAAAACTTGCTTGGAAACACATTTGAAAATCCTGTTGAAATCTTGAAAGAATTTAGATTCTTGTGGAGAAAAAAAACTCTTTCAACAGAAATTTCCAAGTTTTACAATGGAAAATTGAAGAGGAAACAAAAGGAAAACATTTAATTTTCTGTATTTAAATTTGAGAATATCCAGAATTTGAAACTATGAAATCATGCTTGAATATTACTTTGTTGTAGTTTAATTTGTTGAAAACTTGTCCAATTTGACTGTAAGTGAAGATTTTTGTGTTTACATACACACACACACACATATATATATATTAATATATTGTGTGTTATATATATATATACTTATTGTTCAAATCCTTATGACACAGGGGAATTTACTATGTTTATATAATTTTTTTGAGTGGGGGTGGGGAGGCAGTCGTGGCTACCATAGCCACCCCCCCAATGGCATGTGCTGCTGTGGTAGTGCTCCCCACACTGTGTGTGGCGGAAGCGCTACCACAAGCAGCGTCGCCTCCACAGGGGAGGGTGGGCACAACCTATGGTTGCGTCCTCTTTTGGGGGTTCATTTTATAATTTTTTTTTTAATTATAAATATTATATTTATATTATATATTATATAGGTTTTATAAAATTAAAAAATATATATATATATTATATATGTGTGTATATTTAATTAGCAAAAATGGGTTTTGATTTAAATGATTGAGAATTTAAATTGATTTTGGAAATATATATTTAAATAATATTTATATATTTAAAAATATATATATTTAAATAATATTTATATATTTAAAAATATATATATATATATATATATAATTGTATATACATTGATTATAGAATTATATATGTATGTTTAACATATATTTAAATTTAAATACATTGATCTTAAGATGGTTATTTTATTATAATAGATGCAAAAAAGTTGATTTTATAATCAAATGATTTTATTTAAAATTTGATTTTGATTATTATGTATAATTGAGAAAAATGGAATTAAATTATTAGTTTTAAATTCCTCAATGTTGCAAATGTAATTTTATTTACTTTTGAGTATTTGCAAGTAATATTAATTGAGTTAATTGGATTTAGGAAATCCTAAAGTAGGTTATTGAATTGTCGATTATTCTTTTGTCATGATATCTCTCTCATTCTTGATGTTGGGCAATGGAGTTATCTATTTATGTAAGTCTTCTAGATGGGGTTTTCATTTAATTTTGTGGGTTGTCGTAATGTGTTAGTCAACCTTTGAATTGCATTGGGTAGTGCATCTTAATGGATCCAGTTAGATACCCGGTTATCATGAACGAGATGTGTTGACCTTATGTCGTGGATAGGGAGTTATTATCCTTAGGTCACACTTGTGTACCCTTGGGTTGTGGAGATTATTCCACGTGTTGTCTTAAAGGAGTGGCTTGCAATGAGGGCCGACACACAAAGTGGTGTTAGGGTAACTCATTGTAAGTTAGTTAATCGAGTGATAACGTAAATAAACTGATTAGAGGAATAGGTAGTATCAAACACTTAACAAGATTAATTTTGCCTCGCTCATGGACATAAGGGCTTGTATAGACTTGGGATGGGATGAGAAGGCTTGGAATGGAAAGATCGTTATCTTTTCTTTATGAGAGATAACTGATTCCGCATTGGTTTGCATGAGGCACCGAGAGTCATTAGAGGTTTCCAGGATATCCCGAGATGGGGGTCAAGACCTAGGAAGACTTACCAGGATATCCCATGTAACAATGTGATGAAACTTCTCCTAAGTCAGCAGTATGTTTATATTAGTGATGTAATTGATTGTTTAACTCTGGAAGTATTGTAACCATTGTGTTAAGTGATGTTGTATTTGTATTTGATTCAGTTTAGTTATGTATTAGCTTGTTTCTAGAGGTAGATGGTTTGGTCTAGGAATCCTTGTTACTATCTCCTAGCACGGGGGGTGAGCCTTTGGGTATCACATAGTTGGGTGGAACATGCACCTTACTCCGTTGGGTTTTCTTCTTGTTCATGTGGATGAGATTTCCAGTTGGAGAGCTCATGGGATCTAGTTTCATTTCATGTCTTATTCATTTCAGTTGAATCTTGTAATTAATTACCCCTCATTTGTTATCGAGGTGGAAGATGTATTATGTAACCATGCTTATTGGATTTACCTCATTTGAGGAATGAGAGTTGTAATCTTATTGTTAAATGATTATTATTTGAAATCACGTGGTATCTCTTATTCTTTGATGTAATTTATCATACGTATGGAATGTATGTGTACTTAATTTTTTAAGTAATTAAATGTTTGGTTTCAATTCATGTTTCTTGTTTGGGTTTTTAAAGTAATCTCAATCTCGTAACCTTAGAGGTTGTTGGCAATGGGTAGTGAACTTGCATGTTATTTGTACTTAAACAAAAAAAAAGAGTACACTTGAGTTGTTATTTGCAACTTCCTCTAGGGTTGCGTGGCGGTGTGTTACAATAATCATGCTATGATCTTGTGAAGAGATTCACGTCTCTCACATTTACTAAGAAGGAAACTTGTTGGAAAACTTCTTTGCCAATGAGGTTGTCAATTTAAATGAGTTTCGTGTGTGGGAAGAGCACTCAATTTTTCTTGAGAAAGCTAGAAGCTTATTGAGAAATGATGGCGTGGGATGAGTTGATGTGGTGGCAACATTTAATTTCTAGTACCTTCCCCTGACTCACACATTTTGTGGGTTTCATTTGGACCACTGGCATTTAGTTGAGTAATTTTTGTAAGGGTTTTCTTCTTCTGGTGTTGGAAGAAATGGGTGGTGACAAAAGAAAAATCAAGCAACGCTCTTGTGCGGGCCTCAAGAAGAAAAAGAAGCTATAGAATATCCTTCGTCATGGGAATTTCACATCATTTTTAGAAAGGCTACATGGGCATGATCCTAATGCCTTGGCATAATTTGTGTCATGCTGGGATAATCACAAGCTTCAGATAAAGGGTCTGGAAGTGGAGGTGAATGAGGAGCTGGTTGATACTGTAATTGGGATGCCAATGATTGGCCGTAAGTTTTACAAGGACAAGAAGAGCAACGAGGAAGCGATGGCCCAATTCTTCAAAGATGACGAGAAAAAGCAATTGGTTAAAATGGAAAGTTGGGGTTACAATTGCAAATCCATTAAGAAGATTTGGGCGAATGTTGCTGAGGTGTTAATGCACTATGTGACTCTAGAGGGAAAATTTACTGCTATCCTCAGTCACCACTTCATGCTTATAAACATTTCAAGCATGGTTTGTTCATTTCTTTTTTGTTTTTTCTATTTACACTCATTTAAAGAATAGGAGGGCTTTCATCCTCCATGAAGGTCTCATTATTTTAATCATGGAGCATGTTAAGGCTCTTCTTCTAGCCATTGCTATTAAGGGTAAGGAGAAGACTATGAGTGATGTTTCTGGTTCGTTGGGCTCAAATACTAGCATTGCAGATGAAGAGGAATGGACCAAAGAGGAAGAAGTTGTTTCCTTGGCCCTTGTGACTACTTCCTCAAAAAAGAGGAAAACAGGTAGCTCTAAAAGCAACTAGGTAGCCAAGTGCCTTGTTCTTTCTGATAGCGAGGACACAGAGGTGGGCTCAGATGATTCCCCTCCCAGGAATGTGGAGCTGGCTGTTGGCTAGGGTGAAGCCAGAGGTGGAGGCAATGAGGAGGGTTTTATGAATATTGCTTTGGGTATGAAGCACAAGGATAAGCTGAGGAGGTTGTCCAAGCACACTTCCAATTTGAAGAACAAGGCCTTGAAATTTTTGGCAAAGGACCCCGAAGTGTTATATGAGGGGAAGGCTTCTAGCAAAAAGGTGGTGCAATTGATGAATCCCCGATTAAGGACTCAAACAATGTGGAGCTCGAAGTTGAGAATAAGGGACAAGATGAGGATGATACTAAGAATAAGAGTGCTAAATTGGAGCCTCTAAAGGTAAATCCCCTTTCTGAGGACTTTTCTTACCTCGATGACGATTCTACCTCTATGTTTGAGTTGCTGGAAATGGCTAGGGTTGGGGCCACTGGAACTTTTAAGTTAGTTAAATAGACTCTTTAGGAGTTTAATAAGGTTAACATTAAAATTAGAGGTTTGAAGGAGAACTTGAAGAATGTTCCAAAAGGCTCAGTGTCGAACATTCTAATTGATAGAATCGTGGACCTTGAGGGTTCTTTCCATGATTTCAAATCTTTGTGTGAAGATTGATTGGCTAGTTTAGAAGCCAAGGTATTAGGAAAAAATGCAAACATAAAGAAGCTTCTTCATGCGTGTCACATTTCAGTGAAGAATAGTGCAGACTCTTTGGAATTCCTTTTCTGAAAGATAAGTGAGTTCAGGGAGGACTAAGTTTATTTTTTTGAGTTAATGGAGAAAGAGCATTCAGCCAAAGGCAAAGGTAAAAAAGGTGTGAAAGATGATGATAAGGGCCCTGCTGTTAGAGGGTCGGCTGCATGGGAAAATTCATTTGAGGTTGAGAAGAAGGAGATGTTGTACATGATTAAAATGCACAAAATCTAGGAGCTTGAGATGGCCAACACTTTGATCAGTATGAATTAGTGTTTGGCTCTCTTCTTAGTTGTAATCTATTTCCTGCCGGGTCTCAGTTTATTTCTTGTTGTTTTGTTGTTTTGATGTTGTTGGGTGCTGTTGTTAGTTTAATGTTTTATCTCTCATTCAACAACCTTTTTTGTCTTGTTTTTTTGGTTCTTGGTATGCTGTTGGTTTCTTACTAAAGTAGTTTTTTAGCAACATTTGGTATCTTTAGTTGTAAAGGGTCTCGAGTCCCTTCAAAAACCTAATTTTCCCATATAATCAAAACAATTATTGATTTGAATGAAGATATTTAATTAAAAATAAACTTGTAATAACTAATCATTTTAATATATATCAATTTTATATTAATAATAAGAGAAGGAACATTGCAACATGTAATATCTAACTTTTAATTATTTTTAATATGTATCAAATTTATTTTATTTAATATATAATAATGAGTAATATATTTATTAAATATATTATTTATTTAAAGGTAGTGATTAAAGTCAGGTTTATAGTTATGGATAGTGTTACGACCATAGTTAGGGTTAGAGATAGGTCTAGGATTAGGATAATGGTTTAGAATTTATTGTTAGGGTTAAAATTAGGGTTAGGGTTAGGGTTATAGAATTTGAGTTAGGGTGTGAGTTAAGGTTAGGGTGAGGGTTAGGGTTAGGTTTAGGGTTAGAATTAGAGTTAGGGTTAGGGTTCAGCCATGAAAATAATTAATTAACAATACTAAAACACTATAATTAACAAAACTTACAATTTTTTTTTCAAATCTAGAAAAAATAATTACAATACTATCTCCCCATTGGTTTCGGGTTTGACTCTCGTTCTCAGGCTTAACCGATGGATTGACTTGCGGGACATTATGCCCACCTACAATGGATTAGTCTCGCCTCAGCTCACCACTTGGACGTTGGGCTAGATCATGGGGATACCCCTATAGCAACAAAAAATAATAATTACAATACTATAAAGGCAAGTACTAGCCAGTGTGTGGTACTTGTTAAAATATTCTAATAAAATTTAAACGTAAAATTCTATATTTCTAACTAATAATAGATTTAATAATATTATTAAGGTTTGAGGTTTGTGGAATATTCATAAAATAACATCTCTTCAAAATTCTTTTCTAAAAATAAAAGGTTGAAAATAATAAATGTAAAATTTAAAAACAAAGATATAAAAATTCAAAATGTAGATAATATAATATAATACATTGTATATATTAAAATATATAATGTAAATAATATAATATTTCTATAATTATATTTCTAAAAAACTAAAATAAAAAAATAAAATGAAAAACTAAAAAAAAAATAAAAAAAAATGCAAAACATTATTATTTGAGTTTTAAAGACATTCTCCATACCCAATTTTGTAGCGATTGAATTTATCCAACCACATCATCTTCCAATCTACTAAAACTGAGTTTATTGAACTATATCCTCTTCTAAATTGTATACCCACTCATGCAATTTGACTCATTTAACAATAGATTATCCTCAAATACTCAATTTTTAAATGTGTTACATGGAAAAATGAATGATGACAATTAATTTGATCGTCTTGCATTCATTCTTGAGGAGATCCATCTGTCCATGATTTATTTAGAACGTTAGTTGTGAAATTGGTAGGCTATTTAGAAAATGATTTATTTCGTTCAACAAATGTTTCAATGGAGAAGTGATAGCTTCAAATCAAATATGCATATGCTTATAGGGATTCAAACACAACTAAAACAAAACTTTTTAATCATGAAGATAATAAGGCTCCATTACCAATAGGCTCATGTTATGTTTGCAATAGGGAGAAAGGGAGAGAGAGGGAGATATGTGGATAGAAATAATTGGTAAAATCCAATTTCACAACTAACGTTTTGACAAAACTAAATGGAAAAATCTATACAAAAGTACCATACTATTATTAAAGTGATAGAATTAAAATCCAAAAAACAAGGTGTCAAGTATAAACCCAACCTCTATCCAACCAACCTTTATAATGGGGTGGAGGCCTAATTATGTAAGCTTCAAGACATATGAAGGTACAATTGTGTTTGTGAACTCCATGCAATAAATAATCCATTCTTTCCACATTATGCAACTGTGTACACTTTTGTTCATGTTCCTACATTCATTGTATGACATTGATTTTCGCAATAGGTAGAACATACACATTATGTATACAAAAGAATAGATACTGATTGTGCACATTGACATGGGTTTCAGAGACATAAAGTTGATGGAGGAGGAAGATAATGAGTTTATGAAGGAAAATTGCAGTTAATTTCCAATGAACAAAATTGAGGGCAGTTATGAACGTGTAGAAGAGTATTTGGAGACTTATTTCAAGCTTATGAGAGAAGACCTCATTAATCCTTATAGGTAGGCTGTGAGGGAGCTCAAAAGGAGAAATTCACATAATTTCAACTACATGCTACTCACAAACATACATATATATAATAGTGTAAAAATGGTGGGCATGAGAGTAGAAAATTCAGGTATGTGGTAATATGTTTGAAGACTTAAATGGCTTGGATGAACATTTTTTAAAGTTGGGTAAATGCAAAATGGGTCTTCATTGTATGACATGTTATGAAATTCAGTAGTTTAGTTGGTCTTGTAGGAAGTGGGGAAATGCCATCCTAGGTATGTAACACATTTAAAAATTGAGTATTTGAGGATAATTTGTTGTTAAATGGGCCATTGCAAAAGTGGTTATACAATTTAGAAAAGGATATAGTTCAATAAACTCAGTTTTAGTAGATTGGAAGATGATGTGGTTGGATAAATTCAATCACTACAAAATTGGGTGTGGAGAATGTGTTTAAAACTTAAACAATAGTGTAGAAGACAATCTACACTATTAATTTGATTAAGTTCTTACATTGTGTGTATGAATATCATAATCAAGAGACTGATCTCCAAAGTTTTTTTAAAATATTGATGGGAAATATACCATTTTTTGAAGTGAGGTCATCTATTTGAAGACCAACAAGCTCCTAAAAGGGATAATGGAATTGGAGATATATTTTATATAATTTTGATAGAAATATAGCCAAACTATCTCCTTTTTTTTTGAGGAAATCAATCTAGGTACAAATGTATCTCTACAAAAGACCCGTACATTGTAAAAAAGCTAAGCCCCCAAGTTAAATCTATGCTAATTTCTATGTTAAGAAAATACAAGTGTTTTTTCTTGGTCTTATGATTATTTAAAATCTCATAGATAGGATTTATTCTAGCATGAAATACCTCATAAACCTTCCATCCACTTAGACAAAAATACAGATCCATAAACACTACTCTAGTGCCAAAGATCCATGTAACACCCCACCATGCAAACCCCATATGACACATCTACTACAATAACAAAATCATTTTTTTTTGAAAGAAGAACAACAATTACATTAAACATAATTAAATAATTAAACAACATTAATATAAACCATATGACAACAACCTAGTCCCATGGGGTAACATGGTGTGCTACTTGAACAAACCCAACTAACTAAAATGATAAACGAAACCAAACTTAACGAATAATGGAAGCATAAATAAACATAACATAAATATAACATTCATACAACATGAACAAGATAGATAATTAAAACATAAATAACATATTACCACATCCAACTTCTGAGTTCAAGTTTACATTCATGGAATATATTTCCACAGATACAACACAAAGTGAAAACAAAGTTACAATACAAAGCTACTTCCCTTCTAACATTGGGAAGGGTATAACATAATACAAGAGTACAATAATGAAGAGTTGAATTCTTTAAAAGCACAATCTTCTCCAAGCAAAGCTCTAACAAATTTGCAATTACATCTACACCACGATCATCGCCTGGGGACCCAATGGGTGCATTGCACGTTTCCACTCGACCTTGTGAACCCGAAGGAACACCCCTTGTGCAAGGAGTCGATAAGAAAGAACCGTCGACCACAAAATCAAAGCATGAAGGACTAACACCACATGACTCAAGACCATGTAACCACATAAACAAAAATGATAATAAACAACTCTAGAGGCAACAAGAACAAGGGAAAATGAAGGGCACAATTGGAGAGTGTCATCACATGGCCTTACATGGATTCACCAGACTACCTATCATGAGGAGTTGCCTCCATCTATGGTTAACCAAAAATCCTATCTCAAGGTGCCACCCCATAGGGTGACTCATGTGGAGCCTTGAGAGAGAGGGTAGAGGGTTTAGGGTTTAGGGTTATGGGTAGAGGGGAGAGAGATAGAGGGATTTAGTGAGAGAGAGAGAGAGGGAGGGAGTGGGAGAGAGATAGGGGGTAGAGGGTACAAGGTAAAGGGTAGAGGGGAGGGAGATAGGAGTGAGTAAGAGAGATAATTGAGAGTGGGAGAGGGGTTAGGAGGATGAGACTTGAGAGAGAGAGGGAGGGAGGGAAGGAGTGGGATAGAGATAAAGGGTAGAGGGTTTAAGGGTTTAGAGTTTAAGGGTTAAGGGTTTAGGGTTTAGGGTTAAAGGTAGAGGGGAGAGAGATAGAGGGAGTGAGTGAGTGAGAGAAACCTAAGAGAGGGAGAGGAGATAGGATGGAGAGTCTTGAGAGAGAGGGAAGGATGGAGTGGGAGAGAGATAGAGGGTAGAGGGTTTAAGGGTATAAGACTTACCTTTCACAGAGACAAGATAGTGACCTTAGCAACTAGGTCTTCCCACCCATCCTTAGCCTTTGAGAACGCGAATGACAGGGGTGAGGTGCATTTTTTTATCTTGCTATGTGTTAACTAACCCAACCCACTAGATACATTAATTAGGTTATCACTTATTTAAGGAAACTCTTTCAAGGGTGACCACTTGTACATTGGCCCCAAGAAGAGCCACTCTCCCCTACGGTTACCCTAAAATCAAAGACAAGTAATGGGTGTACCTCAATCCTCAAGACATAAAGGAATTTTTTATAAAACATAACACATGAGGCATGACCATCTCGTGACTATCCAAGCATCAAAACCCATAAACTAGGAGGTACCACCCACACAAATATTCACAAGGTAAAAATATAGACAAAAAGGTGCAACAACAAATGTTCACACACACACCATTTCCCCTAGCCCCTGGAGGTACATAAATATCTACCCAAGAACCAAAATAACTCATTATGCCAAATCAAGTCATACTTTCAAATTGTATAAAAATTCAACCTAGATTAAACATACCGAAGAATTAAAAAATCTGAAAGAAAAAATAGAACAATAAACAATTTTCCAAACATGAATACTTATTTCTAGACACAGATCCACTGTCTTCTTATGAACTAAAGGCATAAAACAAAAATAACGTCATTTCCAAATTAGGGATTCAATGGATAATATCAAGCATCATATTTTGTCTTTAGGGTCTCAATATAACATAAAGCATGACAAAGTACAATGAACATGCATGCCCACACCTCTATCCCTGAACATATTATGACCGTTTCCCACCATTGTCGCTTGACATCTGCCAAGGCTGGCTGACACAATTGCAACCCACAAAACATTCATGAAAATCGTCAGAGAAAACACCGAGAAAAAGAAACAAAATAGGGAAAACAAAAATTCACAGAAATAAAGCCTAGTGCTGCTGCCTAAAACTTGAAGTCTAAGGGCTTAACCCACTATATACATCTTGAAATTGAATGTTACAGTGATGTCAATCCAACTATAAAGGAAAATAAAATAATACATACTTGAATGTCGTGCTCCAGACAATTGAGCTCCCAACTCCTTGTCAATCGTTGTTGAAGGAAGGTTGTCGAAAATCACACAAAAGTATACAATAAAACATTTAAATCAATCCAAATAGAGTGGTTACTATATTTTTTGTGCTTTTATTTTTGTGCGCATTGGTCTTCAAGATCCATTGTGTGACTCAAAATGCCTTTTTCCATAATAATAATGAAGCATAGGGGTAGAAGCACAATGTTGTGTTACACTTTATAAAGGAAACGACCAACACCGATTCAAATTTTAAACTTGAATCAATAAAAAGTGGCATATATGTTTTAAATTTTGAAATGATGTAAACTAGTAAAATATGTATTTTTTAGTATATTTTATGTTTGTATTTAAAATAAAATAAAAAAAATTACTTTAAACTAGTTTTTAATAAATTAACACTATAATTTAGTTGCTGATAAAATGTGAAAAATGAAGTTGCATGAGACCCAATCTTTTTATAGTAATTTTTTTTTGTGTATTTATAACTTGAAACTTTAGTGCATAGATATATATTTTAAAATAAATATTAAAATATGCGTGAATAAAAAAATAGTTGTTTCCATTAGACGTCAACTTTCATATTAAATATTTATCTAAAATGGAAAAAAAATTATACCATCTTAAAATAGATTATTTTATCTAGTGCATCATATTCTTTTCAAATTTTTTTTATAAAATTTAGTATTTTTCCTTAGCATGGTAATCAATCTAATATTTTGTGTTGATAACCTAATTTTAGTAAAAATAAAATATAAATAATAATTAAACTATTAAAATAAATATATTTTGAAAACTACACTTAAGGATCTAAAAAGGGTATTTTTATATTTAAAAAAAAATGTTTTCAAATAATTACATTTTTTTGGTAAATTGGACTCAAAGTGGTGCTCAATATATTTTTAGCCAACAATTTTAGTTGAAAAAGTTGTGGAGGTATCTAACTTAGCTAGAATGAATCTTACTAGATCATATGTTTGACTAAAATTGATTTTTAGTTAGAGATACCTAAATTCAGTTGTGTTGATAAATTGCCTGAAAATGTGACACAACTTTGTGCTTTTACCCATAGATGCAATGGATATCAAAATATATAAAAAATTCCAAACAATCTAAAGGCTCTTACTTGGTAGCAACATATACAATTCCGTCTTCTTCCATGAAGTGGAAGATTGCCTCGCCACTTGGTTTCACATTGAACATCTTGAAGGACATGTGCTCTAGACTCCACTCACTGGTATATTTGTGACAAACAACTACCATTTATGCAATGTTTCCTTCTTTTCTCTTCAGAGAATGCTAAAACATTCACGTTTCTTTCATCTAATGGAAAAAATATACAAGAAATGCATAGCCTATGGGGTGGCAAGCTACAAGTCTGGAAGTGACTTTACTATTAAAGTGAATTGAATCAACAAAATATTGTTGCAATTCAGATTTAACAATGTTGGAAACATTGGTTACAAAGGAATTAACATTATTCATTCCAATTTTAGAGGTAGCATAGTCAACCATGGACTCTAGTGAAGTTACACACATTCTATTTTCCCCAATAATGGTAGACTTGGAATTTGATGGTCTATTTGACCATTTTTTGCATTTTAGACCGTATATTACAACTTAAAAAATTATTAGACTATAGAAGTTGACTTGCTATATTTTTATATAACCATAAATATGACACTTTAAACTTTAAATTATTATTAAACCGTATATATATATATATAATGTTTATTATAAAAAATATAAATTAGTTTAAAATATTTTCTAACATGAAATATATAATTCTTTCTAATTTTATAAATATTTTTAACAATAAATTTAAGATTTTGACATTTTTACTAATAGTTATGATTGCTTTATATTAATATATATGATCTGTAATATTTATTAAAAATATATATATATATTAATTCAAAATATTTTAAAAATAGAATATAATTGTTTTTTAACTTTTAGAATATTTAAATTAACAAGGTTTATTTTTAATATAAATTTAGAAACTTCTTGGTAATTGTAAGAGTAAATTTAAGATTTTTAGATTTATTACTAATTTAGTATTTATTGGTATTTTTAAAAATTATGGTTCTTATAAAAAAATACTTAATTAATTTTTATGATAATATATTTTTAAAAATAATCAAATTACTTCATTACTTTAAAAATGGAAATTTATAATTTTTTTCATATTTAATATGTATGATTAATAAAATCACTAAAAATATTTTAATATAGAAATTTTTTAATAAAAAATTCATAAATTAATATATTTGACAATTTATATTTTTCATAAAACATCAAATGAAAGGCATTTAAATGATCAAAGGGGTAGCTGTCAAATTCCAGGGCCTATGGTAGACCTCTCATAGCCTTCCAAAGTATCCTTCATAGTAAGTTCCATCACTGAATGTGGGGCTATGTGAAGTATATCTAGAGATAAAGAAAGTTTCTTAGTTGAAAATGGTATATATTGTTAGCCACTACATGTGGAATAAACTATAATGTCATTGTACTTTTTTAGTGGACTAAGTCCATGGGGAATTTGGTTCCACTCTTTAAATTGTTTTGAAGGAAAAATACTATTCCAGAAGACTCTATGGCCTTTGGATTTTTTCCATAATGTCTATAATGAAAATTCCCACTCGTATCACCACTACTATATATGAGGCTAGCGCAGTTTGATTTGTTGAGAGTGTGGTTACGATAAGATAACCTATTAGCCTCCAAAGACGAGAGAAGGAAAATAAAAAGAGTGGGAATGGGGGTGGTAGGCAATGTGTGGTTCCAGTAATTTAATGCTAAGGGGAGGGAAGAAAAGGTATAATTTATTTTAGCCTCGCAGGCCATAAGGGACTATAAACAACCCAAAATCTTTGAGTGTCAGCATTAATATCAATTTCTAATATCTTATTCTAATTAAAACTATTTAATGGAGATGAAAAACATACAAGAAGAATAGTTAGGATGACAAGAAACTCCATCAAAAAAGTTTGTTTTGAAACAATTAGAGTTTGATGCTACTCAACATTAAAATGTGGTGACAGAAATTAGAATTGTAAACCCAAGCATACAACAAAGGAAAGAAAAATTATAAGCTAGAAAACATACCCATAAAAGAAGAAAAGAAAATTGCTAACTATGGAGTTTGAATGTGCAAGGTTTACTCTTTCTTACTATATGAAATTGGTAGCTACAATGAGCAAGGTCTTTCAAAAGGTACTCAAGAATCTTACTATGTACAAGGGTAAAAGATACTCGACAGTCAGTCTTATGTCCACATACAATTCCTTTACCTTTCAAGCATAGATTTGCATACCAATAGTGTACATTAGATGCTTAATGTGGGCCCTCCTTTAACCTTACCCTTTTACCATTTCTATTAACCTTAGGTGGAAAGCAAAACACTATGCAATAAATGTTTGATACTTTATATATAAAAAGTTATATAATTTTAGATATATATATTTTGTCATATTATATTTAATATAATATAATTATAATAGATACAATATTATATAATATATTATATATTTTTTATAAATATAATATTTACGTCAAAGTTGTTCCCTGTGAAGTTCGTCAAACTCATTTTTCCATGGACAGATGGATCTCCTCAAGAAGGAATGCAAGACGATCAAATTAATCATCATCATTCATTTTTCCATGTAACACATTGACAAATTGAGTATTCAAGGATAATCTATTGTTAAATGAGTCATTGCATAAGTGGGTATACAATTTAGAAGAGGATATAGTTTAATAAACTCGGTTTTAGTAGATTAGAAGATGATGCGGCTAGATAAATTTTTAAAACTCAAATAATAGTGTTTTGCATTTTTTAATTTTTAATTTTTAGTTTTTAATTTTTTATTTTAAATTTTAGTTTTTTAGAAATATAATTATAGAAATATTATATTTTTTATATTATATATTTTAATATATACTATGTATTATATTATATTATCTACATTTTGAATTTTTATATCTTTGTTTTTAAATTTTACATTTATTATTTTCAACTTTTTATTTTTAGAAAAGAATTTTGAAGAGATATTATTTTATGAATATTCCACAAGCCTCAAACTTTAATAATATTATTAAATCTATTATTAGTTAGAAATATAGAATGTTATGTTTAAATTTTATTAGAATATTTTAAAAATAAAATAATTTAACATTATTCTTATAATTAATGATATCAAGTTTCCACAATCCACATCGATTAATGTTGCACACATTTATGGATTAGTTGCTTCTTTATTTATTGGGTAAATAATTATTGAATTATTTACTTATCTTGTAAGTTCTAGCTTATTATTTTAAAAAAATTCATAGCATTTTGCACCTAGTTTTATTTTTAATTCATTATATTCTTAACTTAGATGTTATAGTTTAATTTTAATTTTATTTTTAAACTATAACATATGTAGTACCCCTCCATTTATGCTTATGCTTTCTGTTGTTATGTTTTCATATTGTCAGACCTATGATGTTTTGCTGGATATTTTGATCACTGGTTTTGAGCGATAGTGGATTATTTTGTGACATGATGATACTTGTTGGATGATTATTGATTTCAGACATGATTGGATATAGCGTAGATGTTTAATTTCAGTGTATTATTGCTATATACATGTTATGATGGACTAACAGTAATTTATTTTGTCAGTCTGATGTGAAGTGTATTGGTGTGGAGAACGGAATCGCATCACTTGCTTGCGAGTGCCTTGCGATATCTGAGATTTTCTTCTCACGGTGTGTCTGTTTAATGCTTTTTATATATATATATTTGTATGTATGTTATTTGCTTGGTTGCAGGATTTGCAGGTACATGACACCGACTCCACCTATGTATTCAGGTCTGAGCATGTCAAGACTCAACGGAAACGTTGATCGGGAGATAGTAGTTTGGTTTGCCCTAGCCTAGTCTTTAACCCTGGTCTTAGTACTTTGTCTGTTTTAGTTCAGAGTCATAGGTTGAATTGTTATTTTCTGTTTGGATTATTTGTTGAAAGTTAAATTTGGTTAATTTTTAATGTTGGAATATTGTGTTTTAAATTATTGTTATTTAAATTAATTTTAAATGTTAAAGAAATTACTTGCTTGATTATTTAATTAATTAATTAGCTTATTTGATTAAATGGTTTGATTATAAAAGATCAAACTTATTTAATTAAATAAATTAATTAGTTAAATTAAAATATTAAGTGAGTAATTAGTTATATTTGAAAATTAAATAAATTATGCAAAATTGTAAATTTAAATTTAAAAAATATGCATGAGATTTGTATAGTGGTTGTAAAATTTAAATTAAATAAAATTAAAAGTTTGCATGCAAAATTTGAATTGGCAAATTGCCGAGAAGTGGAGAAGATATTTTGGTAACCACTTCTCGACAAGTGTGCCAGTGCTTTTATGGGGTTGTTGAGAAATTTCTTTTCGGAGGATATTTTGGATCTCGGGAAAAATACTGGGATTATTCAATTTCCTCACGGGGAAATTATCAGAGCACTTGTAAAAATTCTCTTACTGTGATAAAATTGTTAATTCTTAGAAATTGTTATCTCTCTGGTTATTATATTTGTGAAAGATCCTCCAAAGGATCTTGGTGGTTGGTTATGCTATTTGAGATTTGAAGATTTTATTTTGGGGAAGAATTTGGGATTTGCTGTACGGGAAGAGATTAGAAGCTTCAGAGGCAACAAAGATTCTCTTCACTAGTTAGCAAAGGAATTCAGGTAATCCTCTTGTTATAATTTATTTTATTTTTTTAGGAAAAGGAAGCTCCTATAGATTCTTTGTTGTGTGAAATTTTGATGTTTTTAGAAAAGTTACTGTAGAAAATTCTCTGTTGAGAGTATTTAAAATTTGTGAAGGGAAAAATATTTGCTTAAAAAGGGAAAGTGAAACTACAAGAAATAATTTAAGACAAGAATTTTTTAAAAATATCTGTATGTGATTTCATTTGGAAAAATTCTGTAGAGGTATGTAAAATTTTTCCCAATTTTCTCACTGTTAAACCCTCTGAAAAATTTATTTCTTTCTACAATTAAATCCTTGTAGAAATTTAAATGTTCATATATATATATAAATTTGACTGTGTTAGTATTTTATTTAAATTTTATTAAGTCGCCGTACTGTACAGGTGAATTATTTTAATGTTGAATTATTTTTTTAAATTCCTATGTACATTTCCGTCTGTATAGAAATTTTGTATTGGTTTTAAAAAAAATTATTAAATCGCGTTTTTAAAACGCATCGCCGAATGGCGATTTAAAAAAAATTATATAATTTTTTTTTTTCAAATCATAGTGTTGGGGAGGGCCGAAACCCTCCCCACTGTGTATTTTTGGTGGGGCGCAGTTCCCACGGCTGCGCACAGCAGCTGCCATGGCTGCTGGGCGTAGCCCTGGAGCGGCTGCGTCCTCCCCTTAATGGAGGCTGCGGCTGTGGCCGCGAGCCCTGCCCTGCATATTCCATTCTTAAACCCCAAAAAAAAAAATATAATGTGAATTTTGTTTTATGGATAGTTTTATTAAATTCAGGCTTTATAATATGTATTTTTTTTTATATGCATCGATTATTTAAAACGATTTTAATCTAATTCAAAATTTTGTAAAATATATATATATATATATATATATATTTAATATTTCATATTTAAATATATATATATGTTTAATTGAAATATATTTATATATATATTAAATATTTCTTAATATTAAAAAAAAGAAGAAATTCTTTTGTGATCAAAATATGAAATTAAATAAAGTAATTGAATATATATTAAAAATATATTTTAGTTTTCATTTCTATGTGAAATTGAGAAGGTTATAAATAGAAAATTTGATGGAAATTGTTTGGTGAAATTGTGAAAGTAAAAGTTAGAGTTGAATCATGTTATTTTCTTTATGTATTATCATTTCTTGTTAATTTATTGAATGAATGGATTTAATAAATCCGAATGGTAGATGTTAAATTTCTTATTTGATCAGTTGAGTATTTAATTGGGGTAAATTGGGAGAGTTCGTAGTTTTCTTTTCAAAGCCTTCCAGACCAATTGTAAATGTGGGAATTGGGATTGTTAAATTTAGTTCCTGTGAAAACTAAGGATGTGCGCATGGATTTGTGTGGTGGATTGACACCTGTTTTCGATCAACAATTGGATGTCCAATATAACATGTTGGGTCATTTATATTGATTTTTGTTATATGTACACCTTGTAAAACCTTAGTAAGAGAACTTAGATTCCCATGTTATGTTTAGGGGAGTGGCTATTTGTAAGGGCCGACACACAAAGTTGTGTCAGGGTAACTTACAAATAGTTAACTAAGTCAGTGATAATTAAATTACATAGTAGTTAGATTTAAAACTTTTAACAAGATGTGCATGCCTCGCTTATGACTCTTGAGCTACTACAGTCATGAGTATAAGTTGAGAAGGCCTGGAATGGAAAATCAAAGTCTTGTTTCTTCAAGAGACGTTCGATTCCGCAACAGTAAGCAATAGGGGCCAGGTTTCGTAAGAGGTTACCAGGGTAACCCAAGGTTTGGGGGCCGGAACCTAGGAAGAAACACCAGGGTAACCTTTGCTTCGTTGTGATGACACTCCACCTAGAATAACAGTTAACCTTGTATTTGTAGTAAATTCAATTGTCAAAATCTGGAAGCAATGTAACCAATAGTCTGTTGTGTACTAGTGTCTAGGGTTAGTAGATTTGGTCTAGGTAACCTTATTACTATCTCCTAGCACGGGGGGTGGACCTACGGGTACCACATGGTTGGGTGGAACATGCACCTTACTCCGTTGGGTCCCCAGTATGATCATGGCATCGAGAGCTTCATGGATGGAGAGCTCGCACTTGGATTCTTATATGTTCTTCCTCATTGTATATTGTAAATTTGTATTGTTAAAACATCCCTCAATGTTGTGAGGTGATCATTTGTAAAATGTAACTATTATTTGAACTACCTCATCAGATGGATGAGTATTGTATAATTATCAAATGCAATGTATGGACAAATATGTATGTACTTTATGTTATTATGAATGGTATTCAAAGGAAATTTCAATGTTATGCAATGTTTATCTTTATGTTAATGTTATTAATATGTGCAATGCGAAATACTTTAGTCACTTATGGAAAACTCAAAGTAGTGTAATGTCGCTTAATCTAAGAATGTATGCAATTAATTAACTTAATATTAATACTTTAAAAAAAAATTTATTACACCTTTCAACACTTTTGCAACATTCTTAGGTTATTAAGACGGGGCATTACAACATACATGTTATATTTGTCTTCATGCTGTTCTTTATTTATTTATTAATCTTAATTGTCTTATCTTCTTTGGTCATTGTGCAACCTTCCCCTCACCCTCCTATCTCATCCCTCTCTTGTTTTTCTATTTAGGTTGTGTGTAACGCCCCGCCACACAACCCTAGAGGAAGTTGCAAATAACTACTCAAACACACACAATTTTTTTTTGTTTAAGTACAATTAACATGCAAATTCACTACTCATTGCCAACAACCTCTAAGGTTACGAGACTATGATTACTTTAAAATCCAAACAACAAAAAAAACATGAATTGAAACCATAACATTTAATTACTTAAGAAATTAAGAACACATACATTCCATACATGATAAATTACATCAAAGAATAAGAGGTACCACATGATTTCAATTAATGTAATTTAAAAATAAGATTACAATTCTCATTCCCTGAATGAGGTAAATCCAATAAGAATGGGGTGATCCCACAATAGTGGTTTACAATTTTTGACCAAACTAGACAATGATTTTTTTTTTTTAACTAAATCTTCACATTCGGGCACCTATAGCAATTAAACCGTGAGGAATTTGAAGATGATGCAAACTAGAGTCTTGTCACATTTTGTCTATAGATTCTAAAAATATTTTTCAATTTTTTGGAATCGTGACCGCATCTTTCCATCTCCCATGAAAATTGGTTTTTCAAAAACAACATTTTTAAAAAGTGATGCACAAGATAACGCATAAATTTTTTCCTTTGAAAGATAAAATTCCAATTCTTTCAAATTTAGATTTGTAACTCTGATATCTAGTGCTTCCACTTGGTTAGATATTTTTATTGAATATTTTTTCTTTAATCAAGTTTCAAAGTCAAATCAATTACAATTCGACATAATAATGACCCATAACACATAACTTTAATCGTATGTATCAATTTTTATTTTTTTGTTGGATCAAGGACTCCAATATTTGGTGCACTCATATTTTTAATTTTTTTTGATAATATTCTATTTTTCCACTTGTCCAGACCAGAGAGTTTTTTTTCGGTGAAAAACCTATATTTATTAAAACTTAAAAAATAGATAGATAATATAATCAAAACATATTAAAATTATATTTGTTGGATAGTTCATTTTGAGGGGAACCTGATACTAGTTGGGTTTCTGAGATCTCCTCCATTTTCATTCTCAAATCGAGCTTCGAAGTGAAAAATTCTTAGCAATTTTGGTGCCTTAGGGGGGAGGGTGAAAAAATGTGGGTTCGGTCAAACAAAAAAATAATGTTCAGTCGAATAGGGGTTCGACTGAACCCACACAACATATAATAAAGAAATTTATTTTAAATGGGTTCGACTGAACATTCTAAAGATGTTAGGTCGAACACCTTCTTTTAAAAATTAATTTTTAATATTAATATAAATATTAATTATATTCTTTTTAAATGATGAATTGAGAGAAAGATATGGAGGGAGTGGGGGTAGGTGGCAAGGCTTAAATTTGATGGCCATATGACTGTATTTAGAGATTTTTTCTATAGAATACAATCAAAATTTTAAGAAGATTGTATTAGATAAAAGGAGATATTTTGGATAGACTGTCAAAATTTATATAGAATTATAATGATATATATGTTTGATTTATATATAATTTTACATACACTAAGGTATATCATAATGTTTTAAGGGCACCTTGAATAGATAACCGTCATTAAATTTTTTTTTGATAGGCAAAGTCGACCATCAAATTTAATCCTTGGTAGGAGGGAGATACTTTAGAGAGAGAGGGGGGGAGTGGGAGAGAGATAAAGGGTAGGGGGTCCTAGGGTTTAAGGGTTAAAAGTAGAGGAGCTCGAGAGGGAGAGTGGGTAGGAGGGAGAGACTTGAGAGAGAGGGGGGGAGTGGGAGAGAGATTAAGGGTGGGGGTGTACAAGGGTTAAGGGT
>VDFB02000017.1:63951482-63974888 GCA_007258455.2 Sequoia sempervirens
AAAAAACCCTGATATTTAAAGTTTATGGACTACTTTCATTAGAAATTAATTGAAAAATAGAAAAAATAATCCAATTGTAAAAAAAATTAGATATTTGGAATTTGCATTGTCTCATCTAAAATGGGTTTTAATTTCGTCAAAAAATTCTACAAAAAAAGTCATCAGTTATATGTCCAAACTCGGTATTTTTCTTTGACATTGTTAGGACCTTCAACTTGCAGGTCAAACTAGGTTGAAATCCTAGGTTCAGATTCCCAATGTTTTTTTCGAACCAAAATACAAGGCAGAAACCCGACCAAAAAGCAAATCTAAATTCAAATTTTTGGAAACGGGATCCCGTTTCCCAATATTAAATGTCATGACCATTGATAGGGAAATAGGATCCCACTTTATAAACAAAATCCTGTTCCTTTGTCAATGGTCCCCACATTTAATATTGGGAACGAGATCCTAATTATAAAACGGGACCCCATTTGTTAATAAATGGGATCCCGTTCTAAAAACGTGATCCCGTTTGTTTTTAACCATTTTATTTAAATTTTCTGTCAAAATTTACTGTGAAGTCTGCAACTTCACATGTATGGCCGAGAGCAGTATACTGTGAAGTCTACAACTTCACATGTATGGCCAAGAGCAGTGAAATTGGGCTATTTTTCATCAACTATTGTCTTTATAGGTGGGGAACTTGCATTTTTTATTAATTTTTTCAAAGGAGGCATCATGTAAACCGTTTTTGAAGTGGAATTGTGTTAGTTTTGTACTTGTTTGGAGGAACAAAAGGTCTTCAAATTTCAATATGGATTGACTTTTTCAAAGGAGGAATGAAGAAAACAGTTTTTAAAGTGGAATTGTGTTAGTTTTCTACTTGTTTTGAGGAACACAAGAGGAAGAATTTTATCCTTATAGGTCTTCAACTTCCAATTTGGATTGAATTTTTTGAAGAATTTCACTATTGACATTCATTTGTGCTTGATAATTTTATAATCATGGGAGATAAAGCTCGTAATAAGAGGAGGAAGACATTGACTCTTGGAGAAATTGAAGCAAAAAAAGAGGAGAGACAAAGACAAAGAAGAATGATAATTAAATCAATGAATGATGGGGGAGCATCCACTTCCACAACTATTGAAGATGAAAACATTGAGGAGACCATGGTTGTAGATGAAGCTAATTTGCAAGAAGTCAATTTGGAGAAGAATATGATTATACAAGCAAGTCCTACCATGTCTTCAAATCCCTCTGTCAATGCTATGGAGAATGTTTCAATATGCACAAATCTAGGTACGTCTTCAAATCCACATGTTAGTGAAATGGTAAATTCGTAGGTAGAATTTTTACAAGATGTTGGGCTTAACAATGTTGACATTGATAATATTCAGAGAGATGAAACTTTTATCGAATTTGTTGAAAATGAAAATGAGAATGATCCTTTTGTTGAAAATGAAAACAAAAACTATTTTGTTGATGTAAATGAAAATGAAAACCGTTTTGTTGATGAAAATGTAAATCGTTTTGAAGTTGAAAATGAAAATGAAGATGAAGATGAAGATGAAAATCTAGAATGTGATGTTGAATTTAATGAAAATACTTTTTTTTAAATTGAAAGTGGTGTTTTCAATAATCTTCCTAGTTAAATTTTTTGGAGGAAAATAAGAACACATGTGAATAGAATATACAACAAATTATTTTATCGTAAAAACATTACAATTCAATGTTAACTAATGATGCAATTGATGAGAATGCAAAAAATGAGGAAAATAATGAAAAGGTTTGGCTTTTTTGTTAAACCAAAAAGAAAAAATCAATCATTAAAACATGTTATGTCTACTATTGCTAGTTCCATTCAATCTATTGGGAAAAATAGTCAATCTAAACATAAAAATGTAGCAAGAAGAGCTATAACAATTAATATAGTTAATAAAGCAACTTTGAATAAAAGAATGGTAAGCAATATTAGTGAAGTTTTAAAAATACATCCTAAAACTTTGCTAAGAGCAGAAAAAAGAAGATAAAGTATAGAAAATAATCCTATCAACCAGTGTTGGAGTTTCAGTGGTCGACTCCTGAGGTCTGATATGAAATTGAATTTTAAAATTAAATCTTTGATCAAAAAATATTGGCATGATAATACTAGGGTTTCATCTAATGCTAGAGATGTTTAAAATTAAGGGTGGGGTCCAAAGTTCGCGATCCTCACCTAAAACACCTATTAAATACAATGCAAACTGAATTTTATAGAAAATCTTGTGGTGATTTAGTGTTACCTAGTAATATTAAAATAAGTCAAAGGTCTTTTGAAAAATATAAATCGTGGTATGTAAAAATTAATAAACGACGACTATCTTGTTGTTGTAAAATGTATGTTCAATTTTGTCATTTTCATGATTTTTTTGATATATACGTTGTACCTTGCATACTAACATGATTATATAGGAATGTGGTATTAATATGCCATTTGAAGCAATAAGGGAGTTTATTTCAGGTTTGTTTTGTGAAAGATCTAATGGTAAATTGTTTTATTTAAGTTATTGTATTTTTGGACAATGCATTGACTGTGGAAATATTTCATTCTTAAGAATTTGTATGCATGAAAGTGTTGATAACGATTTTGGACAACAATTAGTAGATGTTAAAATATTTAAGAATGTTCACTATTCATTAAAATATGGAAAAATAGGAAAGCGTTGTGATTTAGTTACAAAAAAAGTTAGTGTGCATGCATTCATGAGTGAATTTAAGAATAAGATTGTACCAAAATATGTCATGCACTCTCAACATGCTCGATGGCTTGATGGCCAATTTCGCACATATAGAAATGCATTTCCAATTGGTACTATACTTTCAGTGGTTGATTTTGTGAAAAATTATACTCTAGCTCCACAAGAGGAAATTCAATCACAATATTATAATTCAGTGCAAGTAGCTACGTTTGTCCATATTAATTATAGACATGTAGATGATAGCACTGAGGATGATAGAAAAGTTTTGAGGGAGTATCATTTTTATTTGAGTGACAATTGATTACACTCGTCAGAGTTTGTTCAATACTGTTTTAGTATATTTTATAGAAATTTAAGAGAAAGAGGAATCCAGATGAAAGAACACCTCATATGGTTAGATAATTGTATGGGGCAGTTCAAGAATGATCGAATGTTCTATTGGTTAAGTAGGGTTCACAAGGAACTTAATGTCCAACATATATGGAGTTTTTTTGAAGTTGGGCATGGTAAAGGAGAACATGATGGAGCTGGTGCGTGTGTCAAAAGAATTCTTACTAGAGAACAATTAAAATTTGAGGATGCAGTAAAATTTAAAGATGCACATGAGATTGTGGATTAGTGTAATACAAGATTATCTACACCTAGTTTGAGTGAGTACTTTATAGTTCATCAATTCTTTTGGTTGGTTGAAGAATAGAACATTGTACCTAGAGTTGACTGTGAGACAATCAATGGATCTACTAAATGGAATTCATTTAGGAGTTCAATAGCAAGCATGGACTATCTAGACAATGGATCTTGCATGTTTTTGCCATTTTTGTATCTCAGGAGATTGGGAAGCATGTGAAAATATAGAATGGGTTAAATAGTGGGAGCAAAGATCGTTGACACCTGCATAAGCACATGATGAATATGAAAGAACTATTAAAGAAAATGATCAAGTGTTTGCATTTGAAGACTATGACTGTGTTTCAGACCTTGTACAAGAAGGTAATTTAATTCAATTTATTTCATTTTATTTCACTTTATTAAGTTATTTTGTAATACTAAATTATTTATATGGATATGTGCAAGATATTAAATCAATTTTTGTTTGTAGGACATGTGTATGTCGTTGTTGCACCTGACGGGAATGAAGAGAAAACGGAATATTGGTTGGCTCGTTGTGTGGAGACTAAACATAAGTTAATAGCACCTCGAGAAGATGATGACGGCTATCATTATCCAATAGGTATGGTGATCCCCTTAAGACATCCCCTTAAGCAAATTTTGATAACAAGTTTTTGATCCCCTTAAGCAATTTTTTAGAACAAGTCTTTGATCCCCTTGAGAAAATTTTAAGAACTTATTTGATGATTTTTTTCATGTTTTCCAATAGGATTGGTGGTGGTTGTTGGCACTTGGCTACGAAAATACCTGGCAAGGAAGAATGGTCTACCTACATTCAAAGATTATGAAACACATAAAAAATTATACATTATTCACATTGGGTGGTGGCAACAAATATAAAACTAGATCAATATCATGGAAGACCTGCAAATAAAGTGCTATGGACAATTTCTATGGAAGCGCATGAGACAATCATAGATGCATTGCAAAAAAGAGAGGATACAAATGGTACAATGGAATAAGTAAATACAGGTAAATATAGTTTTAGTTTTATATTGTCTTTTTAAATAGATTAAATACATGTTTCGATATTGGTCAAGTGTGTTATTAGTTGAAATTGATTTAAATTGTCCTTTTATAGATCCTTAAGCCATAATAAAAAAAGGATCTAGTCCATGCAGATTCAACCTAGACAACATGGAATATTTGGTAAAAATAGGTAATTAAATTAGTTAAATTATATTTAAATACATGTTTCGATTGCATATTGATATTGCTTGTACATTAATAGTTAAAATTGATTTATTATCCTTTTTTACATATCCTTAAGCCATCATTGCATTGATATCATACTTTGAGACAATAAGGAGAGGATGCTTGGATTCAACCTACACACATGTGTGGAATACTTTTAAATGTAGGTACTTGAGTTGTGTACATATCGATAGTTTTATATAAATTAAAATATGTATGTTTTGATGATTTCATTGATATTGCTTGTACCTTTTTGATATCAGATGGTGTGAAGACCTACTACATTCTGGGCACGAGTTTGAGTTGTTCTTGAGATGGCATATCCAAATTTTGTAAACATTGTTTTGAGATGACATATATGTACATACATAATTACATAATTAAACATTTTGTACAAATTACAAATACATGTACATACACAATTATGTACTCTATGTAATTCTATGTATCAAAATCGATATTCTATATATTTTGTTTGTTAAATGTGCATGTTTTCCTTCTTTGAAACTATATATTTGATTGTATAATCACTAAATATCATGCATACATTATTGTTAAATCAATTATATCCTTAAGAAATTGTATTATGACCCCTTAAGACATACCCTTAAGATATTGTATTATGACCCCTTAGGCCATCCCCTTAAGACCCCTTAAGACATCCCCTTAAGACATTGTATTATGACCCCTTAAGATGTCATATTATGACCCTTTAAGACATCCCCTTAAGATGTCATATTAGGACCCCTTAAGACATGTCATATTAACACATATCCTAAATATTATACTTAATTATATCATTTGTTATGATGACTCACCCTAAAACTTATAATACTTGTTAATATCACTTAATATTTATACTCAATTATACTCTTCTTTGATCCCCTTAAGATGTCGTATTAGGACCCCTTAAAATATCCCCTTAAGACAACCTATAATTAGTGTTGGATGCTATTATTTGTTTTGGTAGCTTGTAAATTAGTATTTGATGCCATTATTTGTTTTGACAACTTATAAATTAGTATTGGATGCCATTATTTGTTTTGACATCTTATAAATTAGTATTGGATGTCATTATTTGTTTTGATAGCTTATATATTAGTGTTGGATGTTATTATTTATAGAATTTATTAATGCTTTTATTCTCTAATCTTGTATGGTATTGTTTATTTCATAAAATTTTATCCTTTCTAGTATATAAACAGATTGCTTTTGTTTGTAAATTATGATTTATTGACTAATTATTGATTGATGTGAATTGAATAAGTTCATTGACAAATTATCACTAATTATTGAATGTACATATCATGTATATCATGTATGAGATCACTAAATTTGTAACATATAAATATTAAAATGTCCTATTAATTTCAACTTTAATTTCACATTAATGTCTTGACTATGAACATAAAATGCATAAATGTACATGTGTAAATTAAAATTTCAAACAATAATAAAGTCCATAATTTATGTAAATATATTAAGTTCATGAAACCAATATATTAAGTGCATGAAATAAAGTCCATCAGAGTACAACCCATGAACTAAATTCCAACTAAGTACTTGAGCCATGAAATATAAAGTCCAACAAAGTACATGAGAAACCAGAAATATAGTCCATGAAATACACAAATCTAACCCATAAAATCATGTTTCTAGGTCATGTATTGTCTCTATAATCAATAGACCTCTTCACGCCATGTGGACTATGCGAATGTGTGACACCCCTCTGTTTTGTTATGTTTTTCTTGATAGCTCAGATACTTTGTTAGACCTTATTTTATGTTATGGTTGTTCTATCGTTGACAGTGGAGCGATGATAGACTATATGGATGTGATGATACATTATATGCATGGTGATTATGTTTAATATGCTTTAAGTTTGCATAGATTCTTAGTTGTAATGACATTGCTAAATATGCTTATTGTAGTTTAATTGATATATTATCTCGTCAGTTGATGTGACATTGTATTGGTGAAGAGAACGATATTGCATCACTCGCTTGTGAGTGCCTTGTGATTTCCGTGATTCTCTCTTCATGGTGTGTATGAATTCTTATCTGTATACATGTACAACTTTTGATTTTGTTATAGGTTTGCAAGTATAGGACAACGACTTCACCTGGTTTCACAGGTCTGAGCATGTCCACTACTCAACAGTAATGATTGGGAGATAGTAACGGGCTACCTAGTCAAACCTTTACCCTAGCACAGTGTGTCATCAGTCCATATGTTGGTCATGTTCCTTATCCATGTTGGTCTTGGTATTTTATTTATTGTGCAAGTTTAAATTATAAGGATTAAATTATATGTTGTGATTAAGTATTTAATTAATACGAAGATCTTATTATAAATTAATTAATTTAATTTAAGTTATAATAAAGTAATTTTAATTATTAAATTAATTGGGAATTAAAATAAATAAGTTATTCAATTGTAAATTGGATTAAATAAATTGGTTTTTTTAATTTTAAATGCATATTTGGGAAAAGATTTTAGAAATATCTTGGTTTGTTAAAGAAAAGATATTTGTTGTGTGAACTGGAAGTTAGAAGGGTTTGTTTTCTAATTGTCTTAAAATTGATTTACGGAGAGATTTACTGAAATTGGTGAGAAAAGAGGAAGTTGTTTTCACGGGAAAAAAAGCCAGAGGTTTTTGGGAAATGAAAGAATTGTTTTGTGGTTTGAAAAATTTATAGATCTTAGAAGCTTTCTGATAATTCTAGGAATCTAGTTTGTTATATTCTTGGTTGTGGATTGTTTCTGTTCTCCAGGAAGTGGCAATTCTTCTGGAGGAAGCTTTGGCAATCTTGGAAAATTGAAGATTATAGAGAAGCTCGACATCAATCCTCGAGGCAACAATTCTTCTAGAACAGGTTCCTTAATTTTTTTTGTGAATTTTGATTTGAAAGAGTTATTTAATTATTGTAATGCAAATTGGAAAAGATTAGAAGAGGTTTTCATTACTATAGAAGCTTTTGTTTTTAAAAGATTACTAGGAATATTTACAGCCTCTGTAGAATATATTGTATTTCCTTTGTTGAAATTATTTTTTTGGAAATAGATTTGTATAGAAGAATATTATAGTTTAATTGTTGAACCTTTGTTGAATTTGAAACAAACTTAGAAAACCTCTTCTTTCTGGGAAGTTAAATTTAATTCATCTGTAGGAAATGATAAATTACTATGAAGGTTTTAGATCTCTATAGAAATGATTTTTTAAACACAATAGAAAATTCAAATGAAAATAATTGTGAATTTAGGAAACCTCTTTTAAAATAATTCTACATTATTTCTTTAGAAACTTTTGTGAAAAAAATAATTTATCTTCCTAGGTTGGAAGAAATTTTTATATAAATTTATATTGGTAAATTTTAGTATTTCTTGTAGGAAATATTTAAAAAAAAAATTATTTGGGAACTGTAAAATCATCGTACGATGAATATTGGGAAGTATTGTGATTTTTAATTTTAAAAATAAATAAATTTAAGTTTGTTTTAGAAGGGTTGGGGATTATGCCCATCACCACTTCCTTGAGGTGGGGATGTGGTTGTTGTGGCAGCGCTCTCCACACAAGTGTGGAGAAGGTGTTGTCCATAGGCAACACCATCTCCCACATGTGATTCCTGGTGCGACTAGTCTGTGGACCTGCAACTTCGTACGTGTGTTTGCTTTAATATATATATATATAATATGTTATATATTTTATATATAGTATATATTATATATATTATATATGTATAATATGTATATATATTTAGTAGGGTTGTAATGAAACATAATTTTATGTATTAATATATATATTCATTATATATAGATAATTGTATATATTTATATATATAATTATATATATATATTTAAATATAATTATTTAAATTGTTTTCTTTTAGAAGGTAAGTAAATGATTTTTAAAAGAATATTATATGGTTAGTGCATGCAAAGCACCAATTGATATTTTATAATAAAATAATTTTAATTGAAGGATTGAGATTTGTTTTTTATTATATTTGTGAATTTGGAATTAAACAATTAGTTCTATTTGACTGTTGGTTTATAAATTGAAATTGTGTTTTGGATGATGTATTTAAATATGGGATATTGATTTATTTGGATTTAGGAAATCCGAATGGTAGTGCTTCTTAATTGTTTGAGGTTGTGTTTATAATATCAAGTGTTCCTGTAATTGTGTATTGGGGGGAATAATTGTTATTGTGAAAATCTAAGTCTTCCAGAGATGTAAATTGTGAAAGGGTTGTTGTAACTTTAGTTCACCCTTTGAGATTTTCTTGGGTAGTGCATGTGGTTGGATTCAGTATTGGACATCCGTAGGGATCTGTTACCTCTTGAGGTGTGATGTTTACTTGTCAGTTTTAGTGCGTTGTCTACCCTTGGGCTATAGTATGATGTTATTGTGTTGTCTATAGGGGAGTGGCTTTCAACAAGGGTTGGGACACAAAGTGGTCCCAAGAAAACTCGTGTGGAAGTTAGTGTACTCAGTGGAAATTAAATAACCTACATCAGGGGAATGGGTAGTTAACATATTTAACTTGATAATTAGCCTCACTCATTGGCTCAAGGGCTTGTGTTAGACTTGAGATGAGTCGAGAAGGCCTGGAATGGAAAGATCGTTATCTTGTCTTCTTGAAAGATAATTGATTCCACACTAGTGTGCATGTGGGGCTGGACTTCTTAAGAGGTTACCAAGATAACCCAAGATGGGGGTCAGTACCTAGGAAGATCTCCTTAGGATAACCAATGCAACCTTTATGATGACACTCCTCCTATGATAGTAGTCGATCAAGTATTGTACAGTGGTTGTACTTGATTTTGTGATTCTGGAAGCAATGTAACCCTATGTTTTGTATTTATTGGTACTATGTGGTTTTGTACCTTGCCTGTGTATCTAGAGGTAGTAGGTTAGTCTTGGTTACCTGTTACTATCTCCTAGCATGGGGGTTGGTCCTACGGGTACCACATGGCTGGGTGGTGTGCACCTTACACTGTTGAGTTTCTCTTCCTGTTCGTGATGGCGAGATCTTCTTGTTCGAGGAGCTCATGTGGTTCTATGGATTTTTAATTCTCTTTATTCATTGTAACCATGGGACACTATGTATTTGTAATCCTCATTTGTATTGAGGAGAACCCTTGTGATGTAATTGTAACATTATGTATGATCTATTCATCGTTAGATTAAATGGTATATATTGTTTATATGGTGTTGTATTTGTGGAAATATGCTCATTACATTTCTATGTGTTTGAATTATTTTGCAATGGATTACTGCTTTGTTGTATATTGTTATCATGAGTTAATTCCATATAGTATGTTTTAGAATAATTTTGTAAGCTTTGAAATTCACATGTAGACGCATTGTGTGGCCTAGAGGATGTATGTGTTAGAGTAAGTTACTTCACTCGTCATTATTACTCTTTTTAAGGAAAAAAATTAGTTGTGCTTCCGTAGTGTTGCATCGTCCTCTAGGTTGCGGGATGAGGTTTTAAACTTGGTATCAGAGCCTAGGTTTAAGCACTGGGAGCTCTGGGTTAATTTGGAAACCATTAAGTTGTTTGTGTAGGATTTAAGTTGCATATCTTGTCTTACACCTTGGTGTGTTTGTGTAGGATCATGCCACTTAGGAGAGGTTGAGGCCATGGTCATGGCTGTAGAAGCAAACATGGAGGTAGCTAGAAAAACTCACCTTCGCATGTTTCTCATGATTCAGACTGAGGAACAACAAGCTTCCCAAAACATTCTGGGAGGCGGTATTCAGTATCCGTATCCACTAGGGGTTCAAGGCACTCAGTTGCGTCAATTATTGGAGGATACTCTTGCCCATCTTGGACCAAGGCAGGAGGTAGAGAAATTTTTTGTTAGAGAGAGATGTATCAGCTCAGTTAGAGGCAGTGGTAGCTGCACACATCAGAGATTTACTTAGAGCTCGACCACCCTTATTTGATGGATCAGGTAGTCGTTTAGAGGTTGAGACCTGGCTAATTGACTTGAATAGATGCTTTGCTATGCACCTATATGGTAGCAACACCAGAGCTAGATGTGTGATTATGCACCTAAGAGGCTTTGCTTCCACATGGTGGAGATTGGAGGAGTAGAAGCTCCATATTGATATCAGTATCGTATCTTGGGAGATGTTTCTAGAGAGGTTATGTGCCAGATTTCTCTCTGATCATTGGCGACAGCGTCATGGTGATGAGTTCCATACTCTACAACAGATGACTATGTCAATGGAACAATATGAGCGTCATTTTTACGAGCTCAAACAATACATAGGCATTGGGGATGATGAGGGCATGTTGGTGCAACACTTTCTTAGGGGCTTAAATGCTTGGATCAGTGGAGGTGTGTGGGTTTTCAAACCCAAGACTATGGAGACCATAGTAGACAAGGCCATACTTGTAGAGGAGAATTTGGAAATGGCATTGGGTGGTCATGTAGGAGTGCAGATGGGTAGTACTTCAGCTGCAGGGCCTAGTGCACGCAGTGGCCAGACTCAGGGAGCTGGACCACCCAAGGAACATCAGACACCAACACAGAGTGGACAGTACTAGAACTCTCAGGGGAAACGAAAGGATTTTCCACCTAGACAGAATGACAGATACTAGTCAGGAGGTGACTAGAACTGGAGGTGTGTCAAATGCTTCAGTAATGCATAACCAACATAGAGTACTTAGTCTACCTTTAGGGGTAGTGTTCAGCAATTCAGTGCACCTTCTGGAGGTAGAGGTTTTGATAGGGGTACCAGGTGTTTTTCTTGTGGCCAACAGGGTCACATAGCTCGATAGTGTCCTAATAAGGGCACATCAGGATATACACAGAGGCCAGTAGCGTCAAAGCTGACTGTTGGTGATGCAGGCAAAGGACATCATGTATTTGCTGCAGTTGATAACCACCAGGTTGACCACTAGAGCACAATGGTGGAGACTACTGGTATGTTGCAGGGTAATAGAGTTACCATTTTGTTTGATTCAGGAGCCTCTAACTCATTTATTTCATCATCCATCGTGGCGCGTGATAGATTAAGGGCAGTAAGGCAAGAGGGTAAGTGGAAAGTCAAATTAGCATCTAGTGCTAGAGTTGTACATTCCTATGTACTAGATTGTAGACTGGAGATTGGTTCTTTCCACATACTACTAAATTTGACACCATTTTTTGATGAACGTTCATCAGTTGCTCGACAAATCTTTGTCAGAAAAGCAACGAAATGACAAAAACATTTTCGTCATTATTTTTCGTCGCAATTCTGACAATGAATTAAATGTTGAAATAATGGTGCAGATTCATAGGTCGTCCGCATCATAAAATGACTTGGATGTTCGTCAGAATATCGACGAAAACTTCATGTATCCACTGATGAATTACAACCAAAATGCAATTGCAATGGCTCTTTCAAAGCGTTGAAAGAACACCAGAAGTTTGTCACCATTTCAAAAAAATGGGAAAGTATTTAAGATGAAGCCTTCGTCGTAGCTAAGCAACTTCGTTGGACCTTTTATGTGATTCATTGGTGGCGTTCATCGAAATTGCGACGAAATGGGCAAGGAGTTAGGACGAAGCCTTCATTGCAGCTAAGAAACTTCGTTGGACCTTTTATGTGATTCATCGGTAGACTTCATCGAAATTGAGATGAAATGGAAAAGGAGTTACGACGAAGCCTTCGTCACAGCTATAGCAACTTCGTTGGACCTTTTCGATGATTTTTCGGTTGTGTTCGTTGAAATTTTGATGAAATAATGCAATTTTTTTAAAAAAAAATCATTGAAATGTACCATCGATGAGAGATCAATCATCGGCATAGGATAGAAAACTCACTCCGATATTCCATGTCTTTCTGATGACTTCTGTCAGCAACACAGATCCAATGTCACACCGATCTAACCTCTTCAGGAGTTTTGAACATAGCTAATTATTAGCAAGACACTCTGAGGGTCTCACCGATTAAACAAGTGTCCAAGAGAAAGTAAACAAATGGAACCTGTGGTACGCAATTTGGGGTTCTGCGATCGCATCTGAATAAATGCATCTTCTTGTTATTATGATATTGCTTATATTATATTTGAATTAGATAGTGTCATTACACATTCATTTACTTTATATTCTCAAAGCAATATATGATAATACCCGAATGATTTATGGTGTTGCCTGGCTCTTACCTATAATACGGTTTGTTGTTCCCAAGGACAGGTTATCATGCTTCAAAATTCTGCAATCATACATCTGAACTACAGAAGCTATAAACTACTTGAGAACAACCAAGGGCTAACAAAGGAAGAGTTAATAAAAGCGATCTAGGTGAAGAGAAAATGTGTAAGGAAAATGTTGAGCAGTGTCAAGAGAATAGAGCTTGTAGAACATATTCTTGACCTAATCAAGCTCTTGAACAACTTAAACAAAATTAAAATACTAACACATACATGAGACATGTAATGAACTTCCAATATCTGTTATCTTTTTTCTTTTTTGTATTGAAAATAGTTTAGGGTCATTAAATATCCTTATGAAAATGCCCTATCATTGAGAGGATCGTGCAACATCAAGCATTTCCATACTTGAATCTCTTTATGATACTTTACAACAAAGAAACTGCTTTGAGTTGTTTTCAAAACCAACATAGATAATACAAATTGTTGTTAACAACACCACAAGTTGCTACTATTCAAATCAGTGTAAACAATACATAGTGTTGATTACATTCTCCTCATTGCTGACTTCTTCAATATCAAGGTTCGCTATTGTTTCTCCTTGGGGGTCCAACTGCTGGGGGTCGCGCTGTCTTTCTGGGCTTGCAGCTTCATCAATTACTCTCTGGAGCTCATCAAATGTCTGTTGGAACAACACGGTCTCTTCCAAGCTCAACCTACAGGCGGGTCCACTTCTCAGATCCTCTCTGGTATTGTTAGCAACACCTTTAGTTATTGACTTCAAGAAATTCTCCATTGAGATCTCCACAAGAGTTGAAACCTGCAAAGCAACAGAGTAGAAAGTGAGTCTCTTGCAAGACTCAGTAAGTACCCTCTTGATACCCTTAAATTTATCATCATTTCTCACCTTCCACAAATGCCACATGATCTCATTGGATAAGAAATACCAAAATAGCTTACAATCAAACTTGAGCTTGAAATTACAAAACAAAATATCATGCCAATTAATTTTACCATTATTCAGAGACCTTTAAGCTTGACCTAGAGAAAAAGAAATTTAAATTTCTGACATAAAAACATTCAAAAGAATATGTTTGATAGTTTGGTCCTGAATCTGATTTAACCACTATGTTGATTATGAGATCTTTTTTGTTAATGAAGTGAGTGGAGAAAATATTATAATTATGCCCTACAATCTCGATGAATATGTTTGTGTTGTGTTCAGGATATAGTTTATCATTATATTGCTTATCAATACATTTTAATCTAGGGTTCAACTAATCAGATCTAAAGCACATGATGCTCATTTAAAGTACTATAAAATAAGGTAAGACTTTTACTTGAGAAAGATTGGGTACACTTGTAGGATCAAAGTTCTCGCAATCATCAGGATTTATTGGCACACAGACACAACCTGCAACATATGAAGTAATGGATGACTACAAGTTAGTGAATGGTCCTTAATATGTGAGTGGTTTGCAAATTGATTGGTGAAAAATAAGGTTACAAATAGATCTACATGAAAAATTATGAGAGACTGATCTACTAATCAATAAAATGAAAAGTGCAAAGGAAAGAGTTGAGCTACATCTCTAGAGCCTAAAAAAAACACATGCAAGAAACATAAAAAAAGAACAAACCAGTTTTGGATGAATACAAAATGGTGCCTTCAGCAAGTGATTCATATGCTTTCACACCTGACACAGGACATTAAGAATATTTTAGTCTTCCTTTGTGAAATTAACTACTTACAGAATAAACCCATAAACCAATATTATATACCTCCATGTCTAGCCGAGGGTAGGTATAAGAGAAAAAAAATTCTTCAATGCAATGCCGAAAAATATCAATGTGTGTGTAGGTTTGTATTACTCAAAATATCATTTCATTGCCTAAGGAAAAATACCAAAGTGATGTTTTAAATTTCAATATTCACATAGGCTCCCTTATTGCTACACATGCATATACAAGCATTATTCAAGCTCTAAACTATTCAAATATTAAGGATTTAATTAGATATAAGATGGAAAGTTGTTGTTTGGACATAATCCATCATCTTTTACATATCTTTATTCACTCCTAGCGCTTCAGATAAATTTGTGTAAATGAGATAGAAATGTGAATCTTTTATGACAAAGAAAATTCTTAAAAGGAGGGGGGAGAGAGCAAAGGGTAGGGGGCAAGAGAATACTTGAATGTATAGCAAAGTATAACATTTTGATCATTATAACAATGAAACGAATCTTAAGTTTGAAGCATTAATATCATTTACAACATTTATGATCAAGAATGAATGTAAGTAGAGAAAATTTGCACATACACAGATGGAGGTACAAAATTTCATGGTTAAGTGAAGCCTCCCATCAACAACAAGATCCAAATATCATGTGCTCTGTGTCTCAATGAACTCTAAACCCTTGAATGTCAATTTTCCACTAGCACATTGCAAAAGTCAAAATTTTAGAGTTATGTCACCACTAAAAATAGAGAAACAGAGCTTTGTAACCAAATCCACACACAACACAATGTGGTATTCATACAAATCCATATAAACAAACTAAACTTAGAACATTGGAATGGAAACAACTTCAAATTATGATGTAGAGCATGGATTCAGGGTATAAAGAATCATTTTCTGCCACCATAGTGAAAAGTTAGCACTTTCTTTCATCTTTGCATATTGGTTTGATGCTTCAAACGATGCATTTCTTATATTGAAAAGTGCATTACCTTATTGATCTTCTCTTTGTTTTGAGAATAGTTTAATATTCTCTACTTAACAGGGCTAACCACGTGACGGTGGAAGCTCATTTGGCACCTTCCCCCCCCCTCACATCACTCTCAATTCCCCATACCCAATCATATAACATTAATCATTCATACATCCATTAATAACATATAGAATTCATTCATTCATCCATTACTAACATATAACATTCATTCATTAACATATAACATTTATTAATTAACATATTCACATTCATTCATTAACATATAATATTCATTCTTTCAATTTTTACATATTATCAAAAATATGGTTGTCATGATATGATTACAATCAATTTTTTTTTGTTTCTTTTTTAAAGCTAAAAAAATCTGAAGTGGAGTATCATTTTCTAAATCATTTGTCCCCCCTTTAGTTGTTCTACCCTATGCTTGTGATCTTAATGTATGCCTAGTCATCTGCTCACGCAAGGGGGGGTCTACTACAATAACAAAGAAATGTTAAACTGATATGTTTTATTATTATTGTTACAAGTATTTCATTAATTAAAAGAAAATTAGAGTGGTTCTATTTACTTGATGGGTCCACATCATGTTCCTGAACTTCAGTTATAGACTCATGCTCAACATGTTGAACACCTTCTAAATCATGATCTGCAGTTGAAAGACGAAAGGTTACATTAATTAATACACCAATTGAAATTAAATATGTTTAAAAGAACATGAGAGTGGTCCTCTTTACTTGATGGGGCCACATCATGTTCCTGATTATGCTCAACACATTGATCATGCTCTACATGCACTCTAAAGTTGAAACACGAAATGTTACATTAATTAATACACCAATTGCAATTAAATATGTTTAAAAGAACTTTAGAGTGGTCCTCTTTACCTGATGGGGCCACATCATGTTCCTAATCTTCTCTAGCCTGATCATGCTCAACATGTTGATCATGCTCTACATGCTCTAAAGTATCAGGATGCACACCATGACCTTCATCTGCAGGTTGTGCTCCACCCTCACCAGGCTACATTCCAATGTCATGTGCAATATTATCATTGCTTGAATGTTTAAAACAAATAGGCATGTAGTTACTTTATGGTGGAAATTAATATTGAATAGATTGTACAAGTATTCAATTTTAAATAAGCTTTATTGAGTTTATTTACCTGTGTGTCGGATGTAGTGGAAGGTTGTGTTTGCTCAGTCAAGACTCTTAGGAGTTTAGCCATGGCTCCATAGCCTTGTTGGAAGAAAATATTTAGGTCATCTTCTGTGGGAACTCTGTTGAATTCAAAGCCCTGAATTTTTGCATAAGATCATGAATTTTTCTTCTATGGTGTGATAAAACCAAAATTGTTTTCAATTTATTATTTAGATACTATATTTCATTTATTGATACTTACAATTCATGTGGCTAATTTCATATAACCACCAGAGCCAAGTTTGTGCATCCTGTATTTTTTTAGCCTTGCCTTTGTTGCCTTCGATGTGTTAGGAAGCCTATGAAAAGTTTGAAATGTGTTAGATTATGTAAAAAGAAAGTGTAATCAGTATGTAATTACATTGTTGATAGTATCACATACCTTCCTTGGCCCGATGGTGTCTTTCTTTTTTTCTTTTCAGCCTTCTCCTTTCCATCTGACACCAAGTCCTTCCACTCCCTCTCTGAAATCATGGGGGGACGCTCGCACTTTTTGTTCTTCTCTAAATGTGACCTATATTGGTCCCTCGCATACTTTAGATAGGTACCATCTTTCTTAAGGACCTTGGTTTGGTTGAATTTTTTATCACCGAACAACACAACTAAACAGTTAATGAGCTCATCTTTTAAATCTTGATTTTAGGCATTCCACCATGTACGTATGGTGGGCCCGAAGAGCTCCAATGTAATATCACTTAGATGTTTATAAAAAACATCATTTCCTGCAAAATGATCATGGGATCAATAGTCTAAAAAGAGCGATCAATAAGTAAATTTCAATTGGATTATATATAATAATAATTAAAACATTTTAAAGTACCTGGGACCTTCTCTATCTTTATGGGAACGAAATCCTCGGTCACCACAAGTGTGACCATAAATGTTCCCGTACTAGTAATACTGGAAGATCCAGGAAATGTTGCTAAAACATCACTAGTACTATTGGCCTCTGCATCCCTAGGCACATGTCCTGACACATGTTCTGGCATGTGTTCACTGCCAGAGGGTGCATTAACGGATGCCTGCATGGTATGTGTTGCCAAAATTTTAGATGATAATATAGGCACGAATGATGGGGTCAGATGATGTGATGTATGCGTAGGAAGATTAGGATGGACACTTGTACCAACCCCTACTCCTCGGGCAACACTTGTAGTACCCCGATCATGGCCAGGAGCATCATGATGAGGCAAATAACCCTGTAAAAACAACACATATTTTAGTTCATGAAATAAAAGAGTACAAAATATAAAACCATGAATGAACTTATGTTATAATTAAAGACCTTATGACAGCTTACTTGCAAGTTTTGTGATCTCTCAGTCAATATTTTAATCCTCTCTCTTATCTCATTTGTTTGAGGCACTATGAATATTAGCTTTACGATTTCTTCATTGCATTTTTTTGGATCTTCCTTATCATATCGAGAGGGTTTGTTGAATAAGCGATGTCATCATCACAAAATATTGACTGCACCTCACTATGGATGCTCTCATCTACTGCTGGTGCCTTTCCCCAATCAGTTGACTACAACAAGAATATTAAAAACATTATCGAAATTAACCCAATAAACTTATGAAAAAAACATAATAATAAAACATTTTTCTCGTATCTAATTTGTACAATTACAATGAGGTAAACCTGTCGGGTAGAAGCACCTGAAGATACATTGCGATCTGTGCTCTAGGCCAAAGCCTTCTTCGTACGATCAATGTCTCATTGTGACAAAAATTAAATACAAAAAAGCATTACCGAAATGAAACCAATAGACTTACAAAAAAAACATAAGAATAAAATGGTATACTGGAGTCATTAATTGGAGGTTGGGTAAAATGGTGCATAGTACGTACCACCCCCATAGTAACTGTGTTTGTAACTAAGTGATTCAAATTGTAATCGATTAGCAAATCTTCCCCTGTAGTTATTGATTTTATCGCACATACGAATACATGGTTTCCCTTGCGTGCCTCGAATATTCAATTGGGTTGCTTATTTGTTGACCCAGGTCGTGTATTGTTTATAAACCCTGCAATATTCCCTGATGCTTTTGGCCTTCCGTCAATGTACATAGCCACTCCTTTATTTTGATCCTTATCTTTTAGTTGTATATAATTTGCTGATAGTGCATAGGTCTACGCATACTTCGTTTATATTGAACCAGTTGCATCCAATCTTTGTAACTATAATAGGTTCCAACATACTCCATCAATTTAGTAACTTTGTTGTAACAAACCTTTATGCTGTCCATGAAAAATAGGCCCAAACCATGTAATGACGATGGTGCTATGTGATATATCCTCTCGTTGACACAAAAATTAGTGTTTATTGGAGGAAGTTCCTTAGGTACCCATTGTTTTCGTAGATGTTTGTACCTCAAGGGCACCTCGACGTCACCTATGCTCTCATCATCATAAGAACACGACCCCCCTTCAACAAGAAAAAATTCCACATGTTTACGGAATTTTCTTCTAATATTTTGACCTCTAGTTGATCTCCCTCTTTTAGACATACTACATGTCTCACTTTCCTCTTCTCTTCCTAAATTTCCCTCGCTCGAGGAAGACAAATTTGACAAATACCTATTTGGTGGTACCTGCACTCATAAGGATTTTGGATGAAGTTCTTTCATGGTGATGTGATCCCAAGGTGACATTATGATTACTCTATCATTTCATCGCTAGAATTTCACAAGTTATAAGGTAATCAAGTCTTGATAGATTACAAGTTATTGTTACTACTGTCCAAATGTGTCCATCACAAATCAAATCTACTTAACATTTTAATTCCCAAACTTTGTAACAAGTGTTAAATGTGACTATGGTCCACCAGTTACACAACCAAGGCCTCAAATGTATTCTCTAATTGTAATCAAAGGACTTTTTCTCTTCATTCAAGTAAATAAACTTGAAGGGAAACACCACCAAGTGGTTTTATTAGACACCTACATGACTAAAAATAGCAGCAAATTTACATTTAATTTCCATATGTGTAATTGGTTAACAGGGAGGGAGTGTGTACTAGGCCTGGTTAAGTCATCATAAGTTTATGCTTTGGCAATAAAATTTTTTTAAGCCATCTTAAATCTTCCTATGTCTAATTTCTAGAAGACTTTTGGTATGTTTTAAGGTAGGATGATTGATGAAAGAGCCCAAAGAGCCTTACTTCATGGTATCCAAGTACACATAGTAGCGTTTTTCTCTTACATGGTTGGACATGATTTAAAGAAATTAGCTAGGAATTATTCATTTAACCTAAGGTTTTCTCATAATGCCATCATTGGAAAAGTATGATCAAATTCTTCTATTATAAAGAATTGGTCTATGTGCCTCTACTAATCACTATAAATGTTTGTAAGGATAAAATGACTAATTGCATGTCGGGTAGGAGAGAATCAACTTTGAGTTCTTCAAAGATTATATTCCTATATTCATAATTTTTAAGGGTTGTGTGTGGAGGAGATTATCACTACCAAGAAGGGAGGGGACCTTTCCTTGTATTCTTTTATAATTTTCATTATTCTTATTTATTTTACACTTACATTTACAAATACACATACATATGCATTTACTATTTTCATTTATTTCTCATGTAGTTTAATAGTTTGGTCGATTTCATATTATATGTGTTGAAGACTTTAGAATTTCAATTACATTAATTTATGGATATGTTGTATCTATAACACTACAAAACCATATGCTCTTTGCATTTACACTTGCATTTAGAAATACACATTTATATACATAGATATAGATTTCTTTAATGATATGTTGCATTTATTGTTCTAGGAGAGCATCCAGTAATTGCATTTGCATTTACATTTAAAAATACATATACATACATGCATACATACATACATACATACGTGCATACATGCATACATACATACATACATACACACACACACATATGTGTGTGTGTGTGTGTATGTATATCATTTATATCCAGTGTTCAAAAACAACCCATTAGGTCTGCACATGGATAAAAATTCATAAAATCAGATTTCCCATACATGTTTTGTCGAAACCTAGGCTTGAACCTCTCATTTCACATGCTTTTTTTCACAAAACTATTGAGGACAACAGCTATACCTTCCTTATTTCTCATCCTACGCCCTATTCATGCATCCTACAATTACAATAGTATCCATGGGGCCTCTTACATAAGCTACAGTAATCACAAAAAGTGTAAGAGCCCCTTTATATCACGTTTCAACTACAAAACCCTAAAAAAAAAGGTAACTCAAATTATGATTTGTTGGTGAGTTGTATGGACAAAATAATTAGCACTAGCTCATTCTTGGAGTCTTTTGAAAGAGAAGCGAATCAGGTGGTAGTTAAGTACAAACCTTATAGGTTCAAGGTGAATGAGGTGATCAATTTTGATTGGCCAACTGATGAAGAGTACCAGAAATGGGTAAATGCATGTATAATTGAGGAAGAGTGAAAAGGAGTAGGCTACTAACGATTGACAAATCAGCTGCTACAGTTACAATAGATTCTAGTTTTGTTTTTTGATGACAGTCTAGGTGTACAATTCTTGAAGTTTTTTGTTGCTGCATCAACCATTCTCAGCGGGCACAATGAACAAGAAGATTCTCTAGGGATATTGTTGTTGTAACAAATTTTTGGAATATCACAAGGTGGTCTAATTGGATGGTGACGTGTGCTTTTTGGCCCAATGCTTGTTTTCTCCTTTTTCTATAAGAAGGATTTCAAGGTCATAAGTATGGGTTAGCAAGTTAGATATTTTTGGTCGAGTCTAGATGAAGTTTCAGAGCAAATTGTAAAGTCTGATGGTTTTAGGGAAAACACAATTTAGGTTTTGAGTCATTCTATAGTAGGTTTTGAATTCATGGGGATTTGATGTTTTATGATAGTACTAGCATTTTAATTGATATGATTAATTCGAACTCATGTCTCTCCATTGTACAAGAATATCTGAATTTTGAATAAAATGATCAAGGGTTGTTTTGTTCATCTCACTGTTGTGGTGTGTATGATTCTTGTTTTAGGTTTAATTCAAGGAATTAATTAAAATGCTTGAATGGCATTGTAGGTGGATATGTTCTGTATAAGGATTTGATAAGTATTATTGGGTTAGAATATATATTGATGAGATTGTAAAGCAATGTTATCAAGGATCTCATATGTTATGTGTTAAATCTATCTTAAACCGTTAGATGCTTATAAATTTGACTCCTCCAATGGATATATGGCACTGATCTAAGTTGTACTTATTCGTATGGTTCAGTATTTGTTTTCCTTTACCTAGAGATTGCTACAAATTACAAATAAATGACTATCTTATACTGTGAATTGTTGTTATAGTTATCTCATGCTCCAAATAGTTGATATTATTGATAAACAACCAATTCTATTTGGTATTATCCTATTATGTTGAGCTATTAAATGAGATTATTTGTTGTTGTTAATGTTGTTTATGATGATGGTGTAGAGGTTGTAAATGCATTAAGGGATCACCCTCCCGGGTCTTGCAGAGCCAAAAGTGTAGGAGGTCTTTCAAATCCTCGTCAGTTGGTCCAGGTCCTTCGAGTTGCCCTTTATTGGAATTGGCAATTCCATAGGTAGATTAGAAGATCAACCTGCTTACCGTAAAAACAACCAACACCTTGCATATGTTTGTGGTGGAGGTATTAAAGAAGAATTGTATGCCTCTATTTCCATTTATTAGATCTACCTTAGCCTAGCATATACTTGAGCTAAGTCTACAATTGCTTCAAACTCATGCGATGAAGGCTATGCTTGATGAAATCCTAGACCTAAACCAAGATGTGGGTAGATTATGGGAGTTTTGCCAAGACCTAAGGCTGGTTGATAAAAATGTGAAATACTAAGCTATTTTATTTTTTCTGTCTTATCTTAAACCATTTTATGAGAATGGGGGTGCCAATGTACGAGAAGATCTTTGGAAACTAGACATGAAAATTGAAGGTTAAAGAGAATGGGGGTGTCAAACTTACAGTACTCATTGCCCCTTGGTCGTCGATTTTCCCTGAGTGCCTCAACCTCATCCTCGATGCTAGTATTGACCTTGTTTTCACTCCTCCAAACTCTTCATTGGCACTGATATTGACCTTGTTTTCACTTCTCCAAACTCTTCGTCGGTGCTAGTATTAACCTTGTTTTAACTCCAAACTCTTCCTCGGCACTGGCATTGACCTTGTTTTCACTACTCCAAACTCTTCCTCAGTGTTGGCATTGAACTTGTTTTCACTACTCCAAACTCTTCCTCGGCGCTGGTATTGACCTTTCACTTCTCCAATTTGATGAGCTACAACTTGGTTTCATTAGGTTTTACAGTATCTTAATTAAGTTCAAAAATTTGGTGCCATTTAGATAGGTTTTAATATTCTACAATATAGTTAAGTATATATTAGCTATACTTTACATAATAAATAATCTAATTATTCAACTTATTTTAATTATATATTATATTCTTCAACAAAATTATTAAATACATATAAAATTATTATAATTAGTAATTAATAATAAGTATATTTTTATATAATACAAAATATAATTAATATAATAGTAATATATATTAATATGAGAGAGAGGAACTAAATTTTGATTGGTTGTTTCATGTCAACAATCCAAGGATGGCATGTGTCCTTGGGGAGTTATGCTCAAGGTAGCATGCCATTTGATTAAAGATATGATAATTCTCATACAAAGACCTCTTGATGCTTGCATGCTTAGGGAGACAAAGATAAATATAGGG
>VDFB02000017.1:63974988-64014466 GCA_007258455.2 Sequoia sempervirens
CATTTAGAGAAGAACAAAAAGTGCGAGCGTCCCCCCATGATTTCAGAGAGGGAGTGGAAGGACTTGGTGTCAGATGGAAAGGAGAAGGCTGAAAAGAAAAAAAGAAAGACACCATCGGGCCAAGGAAGGTATGTGATACTATCAACAATGTAATTACATACTGATTACACTTTCTTTTTACATAATCTAACACATTTCAAACTTTTCATAGGCTTCCTAACACATCGAAGGCAACAAAGGCAAGGCTAAAAAAATACAGGATGCACAAACTTGGCTCTGGTGGTTATATGAAATTAGCCACATGAATTGTAAGTATCAATAAATGAAATATAGTATCTAAATAATAAATTGAAAACAATTTTGGTTTTATCACACCATAGAAGAAAAATTCATGATCTTATGCAAAAATTCAGGGCTTTGAATTCAACAGAGTTCCCACAGAAGATGACCTAAATATTTTCTTCCAACAAGGCTATGGAGCCATGGCTAAACTCCTAAGAGTCTTGACTGAGCAAACACAACCTTCCACTACATCCGACACACAGGTAAATAAACTCAATAAAGCTTATTTAAAATTGAATACTTGTACAATCTATTCAATATTAATTTCCACCATAAAGTAACTACATGCCTATTTGTTTTAAACATTCAAGCAATGATAATATTGCACATGACATTGGAATGTAGCCTGGTGAGGGTGGAGCACAACCTGCAGATGAAGGTCATGGTGTGCATCCTGATACTTTAGAGCATGTAGAGCATGATCAACATGTTGAGCATGATCAGGCTAGAGAAGATTAGGAACATGATGTGGCCCCATCAGGTAAAGAGGACCACTCTAAAGTTCTTTTAAACATATTTAATTGCAATTGGTGTATTAATTAATGTAACATTTCGTGTTTCAACTTTAGAGTGCATGTAGAGCATGATCAATGTGTTGAGCATAATCAGGAACATGATGTGGCCCCATCAAGTAAAGAGGACCACTCTCATGTTCTTTTAAACATATTTAATTTCAATTGGTGTATTAATTAATGTAACCTTTCGTCTTTCAACTGCAGATCATGATTTAGAAGGTGTTCAACATGTTGAGCATGAGTCTATAACTGAAGTTCAGGAACATGATGTGGACCCATCAAGTAAATAGAACCACTCTAATTTTCTTTTAATTAATGAAATACTTGTAACAATAATAATAAAACATATCAGTTTAACATTTCTTTGTTATTGTAGTAGACCCCCCTTGCGTGAGCAGATGACTAGGCATACATTAAGATCACAAGCAAGGGTAAACAACTAAAGGGGGGACAAATGATTTAGAAAATGATACTCCACTTCAGATTTTTTTAGCTTTAAAAAGAAACAAAAAAAAATTGATTGTAATCATATCATGACAACCATATTTTTGATAATATGTAAAAATTGAAAGAATGAATATTATATGTTAATGAATGAATGTGAATATGTTAATTAATAAATGTTATATGTTAATGAATGAATGTTATATGTTAGTAATGGATGAATGAATGAATTCTATATGTTATTAATGGATGTATGAATGATTAATGTTATATGATTGGGTATGGGGAATTGAGAGTGATGTGAGGGGGGGGGAAGGTGCCAAATGAGCTTCCACCGTCACGTGGTTAGCCCTGTTAAGTAGAGAATATTAAACTATTCTCAAAACAAAGAGAAGATCAATAAGGTAATGCACTTTTCAATATAAGAAATGCATCGTTTGAAGCATCAAACCAATATGCAAAGATGAAAGAAAGTGCTAACTTTTCACTATGGTGGCAGAAAAATGATTCTTTATACCCTGAATCCATGCTCAACATCATAATTTGAAGTCGTTTCCATTCCAATGTTCTGAGTTTAGTTTGTTTGTATGGATTTGTATGAATACCACATTGTGTTGTGTGTGGATTTGGTTTCAAAGTTATGTTTCTTCTATTTTTAGTGGTGACATAACTCTAAAATTTGACTTTTGTGCATAACAGGTTAGTGGAAAAATTGACATCTTTGAAGGGTTTAGAGGCTCGATTGAGACAGATACATAGATATTTGGATCTTGTTGTTGATGGGAGGCTTCGACTTAACCATGAAATTTTGTACCATCTGCAGGTATGCAAAAGTTTCTCTACTTACATAGATTCTTGATCATAAATGTTGTAAATGATATTAATGCTTCAAACTTAAGATTCATTTCATTGTTATAATGATCAAAATGTTATACTTTGCTATACATTCAAGTATTCTCTTGTCCCCTACCCTTTTCTCTCTCCCCCCTCCTTTTAAGAATTTTCTTTGTCATAAAAGATTCACATTTCTATCTCATTTACACAAATTTATCTGAAGCGCTAGGAGTGAATAAAGATATGTAAGAGATGATGGATTATGTCTAAACAACAACTTTCCATCTTATAGCTAATTAAATCCTTAATATTTGAATAGTTTAGAGCTCAAATAATGCTTGTATATGCATGTGTAGCAATAAGGGAGCTGATGTGAAGATTGAAATTTAAAACATCACTTTGGTATTTTTCCTTAGGCAATGAAATGATATTTTGAGTAATACAAACCTACACACACATTGATATTTTTCGGCATTGCATTGAAGAATTTTTTTTCTCTTATACCTACCCTCAGCTAGACATGGAGGTATATAATATTGTTTTATGGGTTTATTCTGTACGTAGTTAATTTCACAGAGGAAGACTAAAATATTCTTAATTTCCTGTGTCAGGTGTGAAAGCATATGAATCACTTGTTGAAGGCACCATTTTGTATTCATCCAAAAACTGGTTTGTTCTTTTTTTTTGTGTTTCTTGCATGTATTTTTTTAGGCTCTAGAGATGTAGCTCAACTCTTTCCTTTGAAATTTTCATCTATTTTGATGATTATAGTAGATTGTCCTCATAATTTTTCATGTAGATCTATTTGTAACCTTATTTTCTACCAATCAATTTGCAAACCACTCACATATTAAGGACCATTTCACTAACTTGTAGTCATCCATTACTTCATATGTTGCAGGTTGTGTCTATGTGCCAATAAATCCTGATGATTGTGAGAACTTTGATCCTACAAGTGTAACCAATCTTTCTCAAGTAAAAGTCTTACCTTATTTTATAGTACTTTAAATGGTTAATTCAAGGTGCTTCTTTAGATCTGAGATAGTTGAACCCTAGATTAAAATATGGTATTAGATGGGCAATATAATGATAAAACTGAGGTCCATTGAACACAAATTACGAACATAATTTACTGGACTATGAATAGTGTTACAATTATAATTATTTCTCCTTTACCTACCTCTGCATTAATGAAAAAGATAGATCCCTATAAATCTAAACATGAAAGTGTTGGAATCTGCAGTATCTGCAGGACTCCGAAAACTATCAAACATATTCTTTTTGAATGTTTTTATGCTCAGGAAATTTGGTACTTTTTCTGCAATAAGCTAAAGGTCTGGAATAACAATGGTAAAATTAATTGGCATGATATTCTGTTTTGTAATTTCAAGCTCAAGTTTGATTGTAAGATATTTTGGTATTTCTTATCTAATGAGATCATGTGGCATTTGTGGAAGGTGAGAAATGATGATAAATTTAAGGGTATCAAGAGGGTACTTACTGAGTCTTGCAAGAGACTCACTTTCTACTCTGTTGCTCTATAGGTTTCAACTCTTGTGGAGATCTCAATGGAGAATTTCTTGAAGTCAATAACTAAAGGTGCTGCTAACAATACCAAAGAGGATCTGAGAAGTGGACCTACCTCTAGGTTGAGCTTGGAAGAGACTGTGTTGTTCCAGTAGACATTTGATGAGCTCCAGAGAGCAATTGATGAAGCTGCAAGCCCAAAAAGACAATGTGGCCCCCAATAGTTGGACCCCCAAGGAGAAACATTGGTGAAACTTGATATTGAAGAAGTCAGCAATAAGGAGAATGTAATAACACTATGTATTATTTACGCTGATTTGAATAGCAACAACCTGTGGTGCTATTAACAACAATTTGTATTATCTATGTTGGTTTTGAAAACAACTGGTGCTTTTTGGTTTCTTTCTTGTTGTGTAAAGTACTGTTACAGTATATTTCCTGTTATGGAAATGCTTTGATGTTGTACTGATCCTAATGCTAGATAGGCATTTTCATGATATTTAATGGACCTTAAACTATTTTCAATACAAAAAAAAGAAAAAGATAACAGATATTGGAAGTTCATTACATGTCTCATGTATGTGTTAGTATTTTAATTTTGTTTAATTTGTTCAAGAGCTTAATAAGGTCAAGAATATGTTCTACAAGCTCTGTTCTCTTGACACTGCTCAACATTTTCCCTACACATTTTTTCTTCAATCTAGACGTTTCTTATTAACTCCTTCCCTTGTTAGCCCTTGGTTGTTCTCAAGTGTAGTGTTTTTTCTATGCGTCTTGTAGTCTGTATGTATGATCAGTAATCTCTTATGAAGCATGGATAACCTTTCATGGAATTGTTGTTGTAATTAGATAATTTCCATTGTGAGAATAATCATTTAATTTGTATGGAATTAAGTCTTTTTCATATTATTTGAATTGGTATTGTAAACTTGTCTTTGTAGGATTCTCTTGGGGGGAACAACAAAACTGTGATGATAGGTAGAGTTGTACAACACCATAAATCATTTGGCATTATCAATATATTGCTTATAGAATACTCTGTGCAAGTAAAATGGAATGTGCAATGACAATTGGTCTTGAATTCAAATATGAATATAAGTACATTATACACAAGAAGATGGTATCTATTCTATGATTTAAAGAACCCCAAATTAAGAAAATTAATAGGTTCCATTTGTTTACTTTCTCTTGGACACTTGTTTAATCGGTGAGACCCTCAGAGTGTCTTGCTAATAATTAGCTATGTTCAAAACTCCTGAAGAGGTTAGATCGGTGTGACATTGGATCTGTGTTGCTGACAGAAGTCATCAGAAAGACATGGAATATCGGAGTGAGTTTTCTATCCTATGCCGATGATTGATCTCTCATCGATGGTACATTTCAATGATTTTTTTTTAAAAAAATTGCATTATTTCATCAAAATTTCAACGAACACAACCGAAAAATCATCGAAAAGGTCCAACGAAGTTGCTATAGCTGTGACGAAGGCTTCGTCGTAACTCCTTTTCCATTTCATCTCAATTTCGATGAAGTCTACCGATGAATCACATAAAAGGTCCAACGAAGTTTCTTAGCTGCAATGAAGGCTTCGTCCTAACTCCTTGCCCATTTCGTCGCAATTTCGATGAACGCCACCAATGAATCACATAAAAGGTCCAACGAAGTTGCTTAGCTACGACGAAGGCTTCATCTTAAATACTTTCCCATTTTTTTGAAATGGTGACAAACTTCTGGTGTTCTTTCAACGCTTTGAAAGAGCCATTGCAATTGCATTTTGGTTGTAATTCATCAGTGGATACATGAAGTTTTCGTCGATATTCTGACGAACATCCAAGTCATTTTATGATGCGGACGACCTATGAATCTGCACCATTATTTCAACATTTAATTCATTGTCAGAATTGCGACGAAAAATAATGACGAAAATGTTTTTGTCATTTCGTTGCTTTTCTGACAAAGATTTGTCGAGCAACTGATGAACGTTCATCAAAAAATGGTGTCAAATTTAGTAGTATGTGGAAAGAACCAATCTCCAGTCTACAATCTAGTACATAGGAATGTACAACTCTAGCACTAGATGCTAATTTGACTTTCCACTTACCCTCTTGCCTTACTGCCCTTAATCTATCACGCGCCACGATGGATGATGAAATAAATGAGTTAGAGGCTCCTGAATCAAACAAAATGGTAACTCTATTACCCTGCAACATACCAGTAGTCTCCACCATTGTGCTCTAGTGGTCAACCTGGTGGTTATCAACTGCAGCAAATACATGATGTCCTTTGCCTGCATCACCAACAGTCAGCTTTGACGCTACTGGCCTCTGTGTATATCCTGATGTGCCCTTATTAGGACACTATCGAGCTATGTGACCCTGTTGGCCACAAGAAAAACACCTGGTACCCCTATCAAAACCTCTACCTCCAGAAGGTGCACTGAATTGCTGAACACTACCCCTAAAGGTAGACTAAGTACTCTATGTTGGTTATGCATTACTGAAGCATTTGACACACCTCCAGTTCTAGTCACCTCCTGACTAGTATCTGTCATTCTGTCTAGGTGGAAAATCCTTTCGTTTCCCCTGAGAGTTCTAGTACTGTCCACTCTGTGTTGGTGTCTGATGTTCCTTGGGTGGTCCAGCTCCCTGAGTCTGGCCACTGCGTGCACTAGGCCCTGCAGCTGAAGTACTACCCATCTGCACTCCTACATGACCACCCAATGCCATTTCCAAATTCTCCTCTACAAGTATGGCCTTGTCTACTATGGTCTCCATAGTCTTGGGTTTGAAAACCCACACACCTCCACTGATCCAAGCATTTAAGCCCCTAAGAAAGTGTTGCACCAACATGCCCTCATCATCCCCAATGCCTATGTATTGTTTGAGCTCGTAAAAATGACGCTCATATTGTTCCATTGACATAGTCATCTGTTGTAGAGTATGGAACTCATCACCATGACGCTGTCGCCAATGATCAGAGAGAAATCTGGCACATAACCTCTCTAGAAACATCTCCCAAGATACGATACTGATATCAATATGGAGCTTCTACTCCTCCAATCTCCACCATGTGGAAGCAAAGCCTCTTAGGTGCATAATCACACATCTAGCTCTGGTGTTGCTACCATATAGGTGCATAGCAAAGCATCTATTCAAGTCAATTAGCCAGGTCTCAACCTCTAAACGACTACCTGATCCATCAAATAAGGGTGGTCGAGCTCTAAGTAAATCTCTGATGTGTGCAGCTACCACTGCCTCTAACTGAGCTGATACATCTCTCTCTAACAAAAAATTTCTCTACCTCCTGCCTTGGTCCAAGATGGGCAAGAGTATCCTCCAATAATTGACGCAACTGAGTGCCTTGAACCCCTAGTGGATACGGATACTGAATACCGCCTCCCAGAATGTTTTGGGAAGCTTGTTGTTCCTCAGTCTGAATCATGAGAAACATGCGAAGGTGAGTTTTTCTAGCTACCTCCATGTTTGCTTCTACAGCCATGACCATGGCCTCAACCTCTCCTAAGTGGCATGATCCTACACAAACACACCAAGGTGTAAGACAAGATATGCAACTTAAATCCTACACAAACAACTTAATGGTTTCCAAATTAACCCAGAGCTCCCAGTGCTTAAACCTAGGCTCTGATACCAAGTTTAAAACCTCATCCCGCAACCTAGAGGACGATGCAACACTACGGAAGCACAACTAATTTTTTTCCTTAAAAAGAGTAATAATGACGAGTGAAGTAACTTACTCTAACACATACATCCTCTAGGCCACACAATGCGTCTACATGTGAATTTCAAAGCTTACAAAATTATTCTAAAACATACTATATGGAATTAACTCATGATAACAATATACAACAAAGCAGTAATCCATTGCAAAATAATTCAAACACATAGAAATGTAATGAGCATATTTCCACAAATACAACACCATATAAACAATATATACCATTTAATCTAACGATGAATAGATCATACATAATGTTACAATTACATCACAAGGGTTCTCCTCAATACAAATGAGGATTACAAATACATAGTGTCCCATGGTTACAATGAATAAAGAGAATTAAAAATCCATAGAACCACATGAGCTCCTCGAACAAGAAGATCTCGCCATCACGAACAGGAAGAGAAACTCAACAGTGTAAGGTGCACACCACCCAGCCATGTGGTACCCGTAGGACCAACCCCCATGCTAGGAGATAGTAACAGGTAACCAAGACTAACCTACTACCTCTAGATACACAGGCAAGGTACAAAACCACATAGTACCAATAAATACAAAACATAGGGTTACATTGCTTCCAGAATCACAAAATCAAGTACAACCACTGTACAATACTTGATCGACTACTATCATAGGAGGAGTGTCATCATAAAGGTTGCATTGGTTATCCTAAGGAGATCTTCCTAGGTACTGACCCCCATCTTGGGTTATCTTGGTAACCTCTTAAGAAGTCCAGCCCCACATGCACACTAGTGTGGAATCAATTATCTTTCAAGAAGACAAGATAACGATCTTTCCATTCCAGGCCTTCTCGACTCATCTCAAGTCTAACACAAGCCCTTGAGCCAATGAGTGAGGCTAATTATCAAGTTAAATATGTTAACTACCCATTCCCCTGATGTAGGTTATTTAATTTCCACTGAGTACACTAACTTCCACACGAGTTTTCTTGGGACCACTTTGTGTCCCAACCCTTGTTGAAAGCCACTCCCCTATAGACAACACAATAACATCATACTATAGCCCAAGGGTAGACAACGCACTAAAACTGACAAGTAAACATCACACCTCAAGAGGTAACAGATCCCTACGGATGTCCAATACTGAATCCAACCACATGCACTACCCAAGAAAATCTCAAAGGGTGAACTAAAGTTACAACAACCCTTTCACAATTTACATCTCTGGAAGACTTAGATTTTCACAATAACAATTATTCCCCCCAATACACAATTACAGGAACACTTGATATTATAAACACAACCTCAAACAATTAAGAAGCACTACCATTCGGATTTCCTAAATCCAAATAAATCAATATCCCATATTTAAATACATCATCCAAAACACAATTTCAATTTATAAACCAACAGTCAAATAGAACTAATTGTTTAATTCCAAATTCACAAATATAATAAAAAACAAATCTCAATCCTTCAATTAAAATTATTTTATTATAAAATATCAATTGGTGCTTTGCATGCACTAACCATATAATATTCTTTTAAAAATCATTTACTTACCTTCTAAAAGAAAACAATTTAAATAATTATATTTAAATATATATATATAATTATATATATAAATATATACAATTATCTATATATAATGAATATATATATTAATACATAAAATTATGTTTCATTACAACCCTACTAAATATATATACATATTATACATATATAATATATATAATATATACTATATATAAAATATATAACATATTATATATATATATATTAAAGCAAACACACGTACGAAGTTGCAGGTCCACAGACTAGTCGCACCAGGAATCACATGTGGGAGATGGTGTTGCCTATGGACAACACCTTCTCCACACTTGTGTGGAGAGCGCTGCCACAACAACCACATCCCCACCTCAAGGAAGTGGTGATGGGCATAATCCCCAACCCTTCTAAAACAAACTTAAATTTATTTATTTTTAAAATTAAAAATCACAATACTTCCCAATATTCATCGTACGATGATTTTACAGTTCCCAAATAATTTTTTTTTTAAATATTTCCTACAAGAAATACTAAAATTTACCAATATAAATTTATATAAAAATTTCTTCCAACCTAGGAAGATAAATTATTTTTTTCACAAAAGTTTCTAAAGAAATAATGTAGAATTATTTTAAAAGAGGTTTCCTAAATTCACAATTATTTTCATTTGAATTTTCTATTGTGTTTAAAAAATCATTTCTATAGAGATCTAAAACCTTCATAGTAATTTATCATTTCCTACAGATGAATTAAATTTAACTTCCCAGAAAGAAGAGGTTTTCTAAGTTTGTTTCAAATTCAACAAAGGTTCAACAATTAAACTATAATATTCTTCTATACAAATCTATTTCCAAAAAAATAATTTCAACAAAGGAAATACAATATATTCTACAGAGGCTGTAAATATTCCTAGTAATCTTTTAAAAACAAAAGCTTCTATAGTAATGAAAACCTCTTCTAATCTTTTCCAATTTGCATTACAATAATTAAATAACTCTTTCAAATCAAAATTCACAAAAAAAATTAAGGAACCTGTTCTAGAAGAATTGTTGCCTCGAGGATTGATGTCGAGCTTCTCTATAATCTTCAATTTTCCAAGATTGCCAAAGCTTCCTCCAGAAGAATTGCCACTTCCTGGAGAACAGAAACAATCCACAACCAAGAATATAACAAACTAGATTCCTAGAATTATCAGAAAGCTTCTAAGATCTATAAATTTTTCAAACCACAAAACAATTCTTTCATTTCCCAAAAACCTCTGGCTTTTTTTCCCGTGAAAACAACTTCCTCTTTTCTCACCAATTTCAGTAAATCTCTCCGTAAATCAATTTTAAGACAATTAGAAAACAAACCCTTCTAACTTCCAGTTCACACAACAAATATCTTTTCTTTAACAAACCAAGATATTTCTAAAATCTTTTCCCAAATATGCATTTAAAATTAAAAAAACCAATTTATTTAATCCAATTTACAATTGAATAACTTATTTATTTTAATTCCCAATTAATTTAATAATTAAAATTACTTTATTATAACTTAAATTAAATTAATTAATTTATAATAAGATCTTCGTATTAATTAAATACTTAATCACAACATATAATTTAATCCTTATAATTTAAACTTGCACAATAAATAAAATACCAAGACCAACATGGATAAGGAACATGACCAACATATGGACTGATGACACACTGTGCTAGGGTAAAGGTTTGACTAGGTAGCCCGTTACTATCTCCCAATCATTACTGTTGAGTAGTGGACATGCTCAGACCTGTGAAACCAGGTGAAGTCGTTGTCCTATACTTGCAAACCTATAACAAAATCAAAAGTTGTACATGTATACAGATAAGAATTCATACACACCATGAAGAGAGAATCACGGAAATCACAAGGCACTCACAAGCGAGTGATGCAATATCGTTCTCTTCACCAATACAATGTCACATCAACTGACGAGATAATATATCAATTAAACTACAATAAGCATATTTAGCAATGTCATTACAACTAAGAATCTATGCAAACTTAAAGCATATTAAACATAATCACCATGCATATAATGTATCATCACATCCATATAGTCTATCATCGCTCCACTGTCAACGATAGAACAACCATAACATAAAATAAGGTCTAACAAAGTATCTGAGCTATCAAGAAAAACATAACAAAACAGAGGGGTGTCACACATTCGCATAGTCCACATGGCGTGAAGAGGTCTATTGATTATAGAGACAATACATGACCTAGAAACATGATTTTATGGGTTAGATTTGTGTATTTCATGGACTATATTTCTGGTTTCTCATGTACTTTGTTGGACTTTATATTTCATGGCTCAAGTACTTAGTTGGAATTTAGTTCATGGGTTGTACTCTGATGGACTTTATTTCATGCACTTAATATATTGGTTTCATGAACTTAATATATTTACATAAATTATGGACTTTATTATTGTTTGAAATTTTAATTTACACATGTACATTTATGCATTTTATGTTCATAGTCAAGACATTAATGTGAAATTAAAGTTGAAATTAATAGGACATTTTAATATTTATATGTTACAAATTTAGTGATCTCATACATGATATACATGATATGTACATTCAATAATTAGTGATAATTTGTCAATGAACTTATTCAATTCACATCAATCAATAATTAGTCAATAAATCATAATTTACAAACAAAAGCAATCTGTTTATATACTAGAAAGGATAAAATTTTATGAAATAAACAATACCATACAAGATTAGAGAATAAAAGCATTAATAAATTCTATAAATAATAACATCCAACACTAATATATAAGCTATCAAAACAAATAATGACATCCAATACTAATTTATAAGATGTCAAAACAAATAATGGCATCCAATACTAATTTATAAGTTGTCAAAACAAATAATGGCATCAAATACTAATTTACAAGCTACCAAAACAAATAATAGCATCCAACACTAATTATAGGTTGTCTTAAGGGGATATTTTAAGGGGTCCTAATACGACATCTTAAGGGGATCAAAGAAGAGTATAATTGAGTATAAATATTAAGTGATATTAACAAGTATTATAAGTTTTAGGGTGAGTCATCATAACAAATGATATAATTAAGTATAATATTTAGGATATGTGTTAATATGACATGTCTTAAGGGGTCCTAATATGACATCTTAAGGGGATGTCTTAAAGGGTCATAATATGACATCTTAAGGGGTCATAATACAATGTCTTAAGGGGATGTCTTAAGGGGTCTTAAGGGGATGGCCTAAGGGGTCATAATACAATATCTTAAGGGTATGTCTTAAGGGGTCATAATACAATTTCTTAAGGATATAATTGATTTAACAATAATGTATGCATGATATTTAGTGATTATACAATCAAATATATAGTTTCAAAGAAGGAAAACATGCACATTTAACAAACAAAATATATAGAATATCGATTTTGATACATAGAATTACATAGAGTACATAATTGTGTATGTACATGTATTTGTAATTTGTACAAAATGTTTAATTATGTAATTATGTATGTACATATATGTCATCTCAAAACAATGTTTACAAAATTTGGATATGCCATCTCAAGAACAACTCAAACTCGTGCCCAGAATGTAGTAGGTCTTCACACCATCTGATATCAAAAAGGTACAAGCAATATCAATGAAATCATCAAAACATACATATTTTAATTTATATAAAACTATCGATATGTACACAACTCAAGTACCTACATTTAAAAGTATTCCACACATGTGTGTAGGTTGAATCCAAGCATCCTCTCCTTATTGTCTCAAAGTATGATATCAATGCAATGATGGCTTAAGGATATGTAAAAAAGGATAATAAATCAATTTTAACTATTAATGTACAAGCAATATCAATATGCAATCGAAACATGTATTTAAATATAATTTAACTAATTTAATTACCTATTTTTACCAAATATTCCATGTTGTCTAGGTTGAATCTGCATGGACTAGATCCTTTTTTTATTATGGCTTAAGGATCTATAAAAGGACAATTTAAATCAATTTCAACTAATAACACACTTGACCAATATCGAAACATGTATTTAATCTATTTAAAAAGACAATATAAAACTAAAACTATATTTACCTGTATTTACTTATTCCATTGTACCATTTGTATCCTCTCTTTTTTGCAATGCATCTATGATTGTCTCATGCGCTTCCATAGAAATTGTCCATAGCACTTTATTTGCAGGTCTTCCATGATATTGATCTAGTTTTATATTTGTTGCCACCACCCAATGTGAATAATGTATAATTTTTTATGTGTTTCATAATCTTTGAATGTAGGTAGACCATTCTTCCTTGCCAGGTATTTTCGTAGCCAAGTGCCAACAACCACCACCAATCCTATTGGAAAACATGAAAAAAATCATCAAATAAGTTCTTAAAATTTTCTCAAGGGGATCAAAGACTTGTTCTAAAAAATTGCTTAAGGGGATCAAAAACTTGTTATCAAAATTTGCTTAAGGGGATGTCTTAAGGGGATCACCATACCTATTGGATAATGATAGCCGTCATCATCTTCTCGAGGTGCTATTAACTTATGTTTAGTCTCCACACAACGAGCCAACCAATATTCCGTTTTCTCTTCATTCCCGTCAGGTGCAACAACGACATACACATGTCCTACAAACAAAAATTGATTTAATATCTTGCACATATCCATATAAATAATTTAGTATTACAAAATAACTTAATAAAGTGAAATAAAATGAAATAAATTGAATTAAATTACCTTCTTGTACAAGGTCTGAAACACAGTCATAGTCTTCAAATGCAAACACTTGATCATTTTCTTTAATAGTTCTTTCATATTCATCATGTGCTTATGCAGGTGTCAACGATCTTTGCTCCCACTATTTAACCCATTCTATATTTTCACATGCTTCCCAATCTCCTGAGATACAAAAATGGCAAAAACATGCAAGATCCATTGTCTAGATAGTCCATGCTTGCTATTGAACTCCTAAATGAATTCCATTTAGTAGATCCATTGATTGTCTCACAGTCAACTCTAGGTACAATGTTCTATTCTTCAACCAACCAAAAGAATTGATGAACTATAAAGTACTCACTCAAACTAGGTGTAGATAATCTTGTATTACACTAATCCACAATCTCATGTGCATCTTTAAATTTTACTGCATCCTCAAATTTTAATTGTTCTCTAGTAAGAATTCTTTTGACACACGCACCAGCTCCATCATGTTCTCCTTTACCATGCCCAACTTCAAAAAAACTCCATATATGTTGGACATTAAGTTCCTTGTGAACCCTACTTAACCAATAGAACATTCGATCATTCTTGAACTGCCCCATACAATTATCTAACCATATGAGGTGTTCTTTCATCTGGATTCCTCTTTCTCTTAAATTTCTATAAAATATACTAAAACAGTATTGAACAAACTCTGACGAGTGTAATCAATTGTCACTCAAATAAAAATGATACTCCCTCAAAACTTTTCTATCATCCTCAGTGCTATCATCTACATGTCTATAATTAATATGGACAAACGTAGCTACTTGCACTGAATTATAATATTGTGATTGAATTTCCTCTTGTGGAGCTAGAGTATAATTTTTCACAAAATCAACCACTGAAAGTATAGTACCAATTGGAAATGCATTTCTATATGTGCGAAATTGGCCATCAAGCCATCGAGCATGTTGAGAGTGCATGACATATTTTGGTACAATCTTATTCTTAAATTCACTCATGAATGCATGCACACTAACTTTTTTTGTAACTAAATCACAACGCTTTCCTATTTTTCCATATTTTAATGAATAGTGAACATTCTTAAATATTTTAACATCTACTAATTGTTGTCCAAAATCGTTATCAACACTTTCATGCATACAAATTCTTAAGAATGAAATATTTCCACAGTCAATGCATTGTCCAAAAATACAATAACTTAAATAAAACAATTTACCATTAGATCTTTCACAAAACAAACCTGAAATAAACTCCCTTATTGCTTCAAATGGCATATTAATACCACATTCCTATATAATCATGTTAGTATGCAAGGTACAACGTATATATCAAAAAAATCATGAAAATGACAAAATTGAACATACATTTTACAACAACAAGATAGTCGTCGTTTATTAATTTTTACATACCACGATTTATATTTTTCAAAAGACCTTTGACTTATTTTAATATTACTAGGTAACACTAAATCACCACAAGATTTTCTATAAAATTCAGTTTGCATTGTATTTAATAGGTGTTTTAGGTGAGGATCGCGAACTTTGGACCCCACCCTTAATTTTAAACATCTCTAGCATTAGATGAAACCCTAGTATTATCATGCCAATATTTTTTGATCAAAGATTTAATTTTAAAATTCAATTTCATATCAGACCTCAGGAGTCGACCACTGAAACTCCAACACTGGTTGATAGGATTATTTTCTATACTTTATCTTCTTTTTTCTGCTCTTAGCAAAGTTTTAGGATGTATTTTTAAAACTTCACTAATATTGCTTACCATTCTTTTATTCAAAGTTGCTTTATTAACTATATTAATTGTTATAGCTCTTCTTGCTACATTTTTATGTTTAGATTGACTATTTTTCCCAATAGATTGAATGGAACTAGCAATAGTAGACATAACATGTTTTAATGATTGATTTTTTCTTTTTGGTTTAACAAAAAAGCCAAACCTTTTCATTATTTTCCTCATTTTTTGCATTCTCATCAATTGCATCATTAGTTAACATTGAATTGTAATGTTTTTACGATAAAATAATTTGTTGTATATTCTATTCACATGTGTTCTTATTTTCCTCCAAAAAATTTAACTAGGAAGATTATTGAAAACACCACTTTCAATTTAAAAAAAAGTATTTTCATTAAATTCAACATCACATTCTAGATTTTCATCTTCATCTTCATCTTCATTTTCATTTTCAACTTCAAAACGATTTACATTTTCATCAACAAAACGGTTTTCATTTTCATTTACATCAACAAAATAGTTTTTGTTTTCATTTTCAACAAAAGGATCATTCTCATTTTCATTTTCAACAAATTCGATAAAAGTTTCATCTCTCTGAATATTATCAATGTCAACATTGTTAAGCCCAACATCTTGTAAAAATTCTACCTACGAATTTACCATTTCACTAACATGTGGATTTGAAGACGTACCTAGATTTGTGCATATTGAAACATTCTCCATAGCATTGACAGAGGGATTTGAAGACATGGTAGGACTTGCTTGTATAATCATATTCTTCTCCAAATTGACTTCTTGCAAATTAGCTTCATCTACAACCATGGTCTCCTCAATGTTTTCATCTTCAATAGTTGTGGAAGTGGATGCTCCCCCATCATTCATTGATTTAATTATCATTCTTCTTTGTCTTTGTCTCTCCTCTTTTTTTGCTTCAATTTCTCCAAGAGTCAATGTCTTCCTCCTCTTATTACGAGCTTTATCTCCCATGATTATAAAATTATCAAGCACAAATGAATGTCAATAGTGAAATTCTTCAAAAAATTCAATCCAAATTGGAAGTTGAAGACCTATAAGGATAAAATTCTTCCTCTTGTGTTCCTCAAAACAAGTAGAAAACTAACACAATTCCACTTTAAAAACTGTTTTCTTCATTCCTCCTTTGAAAAAGTCAATCCATATTGAAATTTGAAGACCTTTTGTTCCTCCAAACAAGTACAAAACTAACACAATTCCACTTCAAAAACGGTTTACATGATGCCTCCTTTGAAAAAATTAATAAAAAATGCAAGTTCCCCACCTATAAAGACAATAGTTGATGAAAAATAGCCCAATTTCACTGCTCTTGGCCATACATGTGAAGTTGTAGACTTCACAGTATACTGCTCTCGGCCATACATGTGAAGTTGCAGACTTCACAGTAAATTTTGACAGAAAATTTAAATAAAATGGTTAAAAACAAACGGGATCACGTTTTTAGAACGGGATCCCATTTATTAACAAATGGGGTCCCGTTTTATAATTAGGATCTCGTTCCCAATATTAAATGTGGGGACCATTGACAAAGGAACAGGATTTTGTTTATAAAGTGGGATCCTATTTCCCTATCAATGGTCATGACATTTAATATTGGGAAACGGGATCCCGTTTCCAAAAATTTGAATTTAGATTTGCTTTTTGGTCGGGTTTCTGCCTTGTATTTTGGTTCGAAAAAAACATTGGGAATCTGAACCTAGGATTTCAACCTAGTTTGACCTGCAAGTTGAAGGTCCTAACAATGTCAAAGAAAAATACCGAGTTTGGACATATAACTGATGACTTTTTTTGTAGAATTTTTTGACGAAATTAAAACCCATTTTAGATGAGACAATGCAAATTCCAAATATCTAATTTTTTTTACAATTGGATTATTTTTTCTATTTTTCAATTAATTTCTAATGAAAGTAGTCCATAAACTTTAAATATCAGGGTTTTTTTACTCTTTTAATAACTTTTGATCAACATAACATTTTGACGAACTGATTGCATGAGAACAAACTTCAGACAATTCTTTTCAATTTAAAAAAAATCAAAAAAATGATAAGTTTAGGTGATCTTATGCATGCCGTACATGATTTTTCAAAATGACAAATATGTCTAATAAAAATTTAACAAAAAAAAAAAATCAATAAAAAATTACAAAAAAATATCGAGAACAAGCTTCAATGAGTCACAAATATTTTCCCAAAAGGATTTAGTAAAATACGATAATTTAGGTCAAAATATGGATGTCCTACACATGCATGGTATGGTAAAAAAAAAGTGGCTTTTAAACAATGGTTTTTAGAAATGCCTATTGAAACTCAATTTGTACAATCTAAGTATTGAAATAAATTACATATTTGAAAACTAGACTCCAAGTACTGCATTTTATGATTAGTCACTTTTTTAAAGATTTAATCTCTAAGTACTTCAAATGTTAAGGTCAAATGTGTCAAATTCTGAAAATCAGGGAAAACACTTCCATTTTTTGGCCAAAAAGTGGACTCAACTTCTTGCCAGCACCCCTACATCAATAACCAAGTTGATAACCATATCAAATAATAACTATCTCAACCTTCATCATACCAATGCACACAAAATAAGGTTCAATGTAAAGGTTTACTACATTAACTATCACATAGAAGCATGAATCCTACCTATGCTTAATATCTAAACTCAATCACTAAATAAAATTATAACAAATAGGTTTGAATAACTATATAAAGCTCATCAAAATACCTAGAATAGCAACCACAACTAGTTTCTAACACATCCAATTAATTATACCTCAAAACTAAGTTATACTCATCATAATAGATATATCTTATGCCATAAACATGTACAAACCAATACATGATCATAAGTAATTTTATATACACTATCCAACATAAATAATTCCTTAAAGATAACAACACATAAACATGCAATAAAAAACTTCAACAAGACCCTTAATACTCCAATATAATATGCACATCCAACAAAGGACATATACATAATGCAAAACTCTTGCTACATCGGTAATGTCAAATCTAAAATCAATCAAGGCATCCAAAAATTCCATCAATAGAACTTACATAGAAGGTGTAGTAAATGTCAACAATTTCATCTAATAACAAGAAAAATCCATAATTATATGAAAACATGCACACTAAACCACTACAACACAAAATTAATCATTCTCAGTAGGTACATGTGATTTACAAAATAAGAGATCTCTAGCTTCACACAAAGATAAAATAGGTGTACAATTAATCATATCATGCCACACAAATTTCAATACAACATTGCAATAACCAAAATCTCATAAGAAAAAATATCACAACACTCATTAACTAGATTATTAAATATCACTTGACCAAATCTCCAACTACAAAATTAGGAACTATCCATGATGTCATGATCTACATCTCCTCAAAAGAATATCATTTGTCCGAAATAAAAAATATTCTCCTAAAAGCACCTATATAATGTGAAACCTAATTCACCATGACATAATAACATCCATCCTCTAAAATAAATATCATCTACCAAATTGAAAAATCATAGCCAACACATCAATCAAAGACTCTAATATTCCTCCATGATACCAAGATTCCAACATCACTCAAATATCTTATGGCTTGTGCAAAATCACTCAAATATCTTATTTTGTTTCTTGCCTAGCTTTTCAAAACTGGTAAGTTGTACAAAAGAAGATTTGGCTGTTTAGTCAAATAATAATAAATACACCAATTTAATGCATGCATTTCCCTTCACCTGTTCTTGTATAACAAATCTGAAATAGTCAGCCCATCTTTATCATTCATTTATTCACTCAAAAACATTAATGACTTTGACCTAAAAATTCTAAATAGGCAGGCCCGTCTCATAATGATTTTCTGTTTTAGGAGCTCAGGTTTGGTGTGAATTCTTTTATCCTTTTATTTGTTTAGTTTAGTTTTACGATGGTTTAATATACAAATGCTAAACTATACAAAAGCATATATAATAATTAGCACACAATTTTACTAATTAAAATAATTTTCAAATATATAATAATCAATTATTATATAATACTTAATTTTTATTTGTATTTATATTTTTTAAATTGATATTTGAAATTTATCTTTAATATCTAATTTTAAGTTCTTAAATTTTTTAGATCTATTACTAATTATTACAAATCAAATTTGCTTTTCAATCATATAGAAATTATTTGAAAATTTTCAGTGAAGTAGGGAAAGGGTCTAGTAGTTGTTATGGTTCTTGTACATTTAAAGATCCAATTATTAAACACCCAATGCTGATAATTTTTTCTTTATTGATCAAAGCTGAGAAAAATACAATGAGGAAATGAATGCAGTCCAAAAAGTGGACTGTGAATGAAATGTACAAAACAACACTACAGATAATGCGAGTACAACTCAGGAGAAATCACCAAGTGATAACAAAGATGACTGAAGCAACTGGCAAAACAGTACATCCAAGACAAAGTGTCAGAGTCTCTATTACATCTTAAACTTGAAAAAAAATTGCAGCTGTTTGGCATAACAGAATTCCCCTTCTTGATACTGTAGAAACTGATATTTGATCACCTCCAAACGCTTATTGTATATTTAAAAATCCAATTATTGAACACCCAATGCTGATAATTAAATAAATATGTTTATTAGATTGAAAAAGCAACACATCATATGTTGCCATATTGATACACTAATAAAATTTGATTTAATGCACAACTACTTGTATTTAATATACAATTGCTTTTTGAACTTTTTTTTAGAACTATGTTATGATACTTCAAAAAAAAAAACTTGCTGCTGACATAATTTTAATGGATTATAATAATGGTGAGACAAAAAATTTAAATAGTCTACATTCCTAATATGGATTTTTGATGTAAACATCACATACACTATCATGTGAACCTATAAACTTAGGGTGCACCAGGTGCATTGAATTTTTTTTTAAGACAACCAAACCCTCTCCCAAACATACCTTCTCATTCTAAAATCTCAATATTCATTATGAATGTCTATTAAATAGATGTATTAACTTATTAGTTGGCATTTCTATCCTATTTTGGCTATTTTAGTGGAGCCCTACCATTATTGAGACAGAGAAGCCTCAACTAAACACTTCAAAGCAAACCTACTTACATCCCAATCTCATTTGCTTCTGGTGGGTCATACACAGATTTCAGTATCCAAGCCATGGGCAGCAACCCTAATTAATGTCCGGGCCATGACTTCCTGAATAACTTCATTCTTCTCTGTATATAGTAACCTGAGGCTGATAAATCGTATGCCTGTCATAGAAATATGTTCAGAAGAGATACGGTGTGACACAGAAGGATTGTGAAAGAAAGCATAGGCGTTTAGTGCAATTGGTATGTACATATGTAAGATCTTACCTACTTAAGTATTGGAATCTTGGTTTTGTATTGTTGACAGTCTTTTTCTCGGTAGTATTTTGACACATTTATTGAATATGGGTATTTATTTTTTTCAGCACTGAAAGCCTCTTGTTACTATTTCTATGAATATTTTTTCAACAAATCAATAAATAATTTGATTATTTTGTTATTTTGATATGAATTTGCTTAGAAAAGAATCTGTGCAGTTCTATTTCTACTATATATTTGCCATTTATTCAGAAGTATTCAAAAGGATTCAAGTGTTAATCCTAATACTATATAAATGAAAGAACATAGGTTAAATCCTATCACAATATGTTATACAATATAAAAAGTATAATGAGTATTATTGTTGATATGTGAGATATGTAATTTTGTTGCATATATAAAGAAATAGATGTAAAGCTGTTTTTACTAACAATCATGATCATCAGAAGTTGTCTTTTTAAGGCTTTACTCTGATGTATTTTATTGTCTTCCTGTCCTATTTTCTTAGTTCTATGCTCCAGAATGCTATAAAGAATCTCACATTGAGTTTGCAGATTCAACAAATCAAGTTGCAAGTTGAACAGTTGCTGAGCAAAAAGGATGTTTGTATAGTTCAAGGTTTAAGAACTTTTTTTCAGTTTGTATAGATTCATGTACAGCTCTACATCTTGTTTCAATTTTGTAATATTTCAGCTAGTTGAACTGCTGTGCAAGGTAGTTGGTATAGTTCTTGGTTTCAGTTTGTATATCTAACTATTGTTGTTTGTACAACTCTACGATTTGTAACGATTCTTCTGCTGGTCTCTTTTGTACAGTTTCTACCTACAGTTTTTTAACTGCACTTTCTTCTCTGTAGTACATTCTTTCAATAAAAAAGAGAGTATAATAAGTGGCACACATGTAAGAACATAGAAATTGTATCAATCTTTCCACCAAATGAACCTCATATCATAGAGATACATACAGATTGATATGGGCAGAGTGTAAGAAAGTAGAAATTTGCACCTCCAGTATTTTGTACTAAACATGATGAAGAAAAATTGATATAGGTTAGAGAGTGTCATTTTCTAAGTAGAAAGGATCATTACACCTCACATTATATTGTTCATGCTCTTTGATTCTACACTGAGATGTATTTTTTAGAATTTAATTATGTAATTTTTTAGTTAATTTTTTATGGGTATGAATGGTTTATACAATATTCATTACATTTAGACAATGTTTAAAGGGATAAAGTATTGAGACTTCTTGAAAGATCATCTATTTCAATATTATTCCAGACTCAAATATGCTTAATTATATAATTTCCTCTAAAATCAAATCTGCTTAATCTACTACCTCATTTACAAATATTAGACTTATGAAGCATTCATTGCATGTCTCATACATGTATTGTTAGGTTTTTTTATAAGTTTTGTTCATGATTTTAATTTTAGCTCAGGTTCTTACAGGAAAATTTGTATTGTTCTTGCAGCTAAACTGTTCAGAATAACATTTAATCTCTAGAGCAATGAAGACCACCACAAGACCCAATTCAAAACCTCGCTTTATTCAGCACAAACAAGAAGCATATTGGTATTACAGATTCCTCTCCATCTTTTATGACCTCAGTATTAATAGTTGCTGGACGGCAGACATGAGAGAAGATGCTCTTGAACCACTAGATCTTTGTAGGAGAGACTTGACTGTTGTGGATGTTGGTGGTGGCACTGGATTTACCACAATGGGTATGATTGACCATGTTGATGCAAAGAACATAATCATTCTGGATCAGTCTCCTCATCAGCTTGCTAAAGCCAAAGAGAAGGAGCCCCTCAAGGAATGCATCATCATGGAGGGTGATGCAGAGGATCTCCCATTTCCTACTGATTATGCAGATAGATATGTTTCTGCTGGAAGGTTGTCCCCTCCTGCTTAAAAAAGTTTTTTTTTTAATTATAGTTTTGTATCTACAATCCACTGAAAGAAAAGTTGGTAATGTTGATAGTTTGATTTTTAAAAGGAGGAATTATGGAACATTTATGAGAAGATCAGATATTGCTAATATCAATCAATCAGTGCAGGAAAGTAAAGATGTTCTTGTTCATCTTTGATTAAACCTGATTTTCTTTTTTCATAAGTTTCAGCATAGAGTATTGGCCAGATCCACAAAGAGGAGTTACAGAAGCTTACAGAGTTGTGAAACAAGGTGGAAAAGCATGCATTATTGGTCCAGTGTATCCAAAACTATGGCTATCTCGTTTCTTTGCAGACATGTGGATGTTATTTCCAAAGGAGGAGGAATACATTGAATGGTTTACAAAAGCAGGCTTTGTAGATGTGAAACTAAAAAGAGTTGGGCCAAAGTGGTACAGGGGTGCACGTAGATTTGGCTTGATCATTGGTTGTTCTGTCAATGGTGTTAAACCAGTAAATGGGCTTTCTCCATTACAGGTATATTTTTCTGTCACATTTGCATAGTAGATAAAGTAGTGATTAATCTTCTTTAGAAACAAAATATTTTGTAAGAATTCATACCATATTTTTCAACAACAAATATGTAGTACAATTATTTTTATTCTACTAGCCATTGACTTTCTGTATCACCATCTCTTATAATCAATCCAATACAACTGTTTCTGTGACCCACTAAGTTTTGATTATCCCATGCTTTTCATTGATATCACATTTTTTTTTGGCTTGACATTAATCATAATGGTACAGACAATTTAGTACATTTTTAAATGATATTATTAAGTGGATTTTAATTTGAAATAAGAAGTACAATCAGAATTTTTAATTGATAAGATTTTATATATCTTAAGGTTTTATAATAATCTAAAATTTAACTATTTTTTGTTCTTAATATTAATATTAATATTTATTGTAATATCTTTATTCTAACTTGTAATTGTAGATTATATTGTTAATAATTTTTATTAACCATGTCTTAATGTTTTGAATTTTTTTTTATGTGCAGCTTGGACCTAAAGTTGAGGATGTTAAGAACTCAATAAACCCTATAATGTTTCTTATCAGATTTCTCATGGGAAGCATTGCATCTACATATTTTGTCTTGGTGCCACTTTACATGTGGATCAAAGATAAAATTATTCCAAAAGATCAGCCAATTTAAAATCACATCACCATTATAAATCAAGATCAAATAGTCTTATCTATTTAAGTGCTAAAGAGTGATATTTAGTCACTTGATTTGGTTTCTTAATGTTTATTTTATTAAAAAAATATTTAAAATTTCTATTATTTGAATATTTTTGAAGAAATAATAATAGCACATTTTCATATCATGAAAAAGCCCATAAAATTTTTAATTAACTGTTTATTTACTATTTTTTATTGTTTGTTTTGTGATTTAGTAATTTTTTTATATACTTATTATAATGTTTTAATATAAAATGTTTAAAATATTGATTATATATATATATATATAATTTTTAGATTGTAAAAATTTATATAATATTTGATTATATGTTAATAAAATTAGATATTGCAAATAAAAATATATGAAAAATAATAATTTGAAAATTTATAAATTTTCGATAAAATAAATGTATATATTTTTTATGTTATTTATAATCTGTATTAATAAAAAATTGTAATTATCAATTTGAAGATAAAGGATCTCTTTTTGTTTATATGCAAATTATTAAAAATAATACTACAATAATTCAAACACAAAAATTAATATGGAAAAATTTCTTGTAGATAAAACTCTATTAAAATGTGAATAGCATTACTTAAGTACTTCAACAATGCAATGGTCTTAAAAGACAGACCATTTAAAATCTTTAAAAAATCCTTCCAAAATTAAATGCTACTCTGAAAAGACTCATTTGCTCCCAACTATAATAGCAATATGAGTATAAATCTCACAAATGACTCCAAAGAGAAACAAGATTCTATAAGCTTCATCTATGTTTAATTTGATCTCAAACATATTATTTATAGATTCTTTGGAATGATTAAGAAAACTAAAAGAAAGAAGAAGCCAAAAAATTAAAAATTTAGATCCCAAAAATCAAATTCATAATTATACAATACGAATTGTCATTGTTGTAAAACTTGTAAATGAAGCCAAAAAATTAAAAATTTAGATCCCAAAAATCAAATTCATAATTATACAAAACGAATTGTCATTGTTGTAAAACTTGTAAATGATGTGTGTTTGTTGTTTCCATGACAAAGTCACCACTTCATTAGTCTTCTTAGATCTAAATTTTTCGAAAACCGTAACTTTTTCACGCAGACTTGAATAAGCTGGTGATTTTTTTATAAATTGCACAACTTTTTAAAAGAAATCCAAATTTGAGATTAAATTGATCTTCTAATTCCACCTAAATACTTTCTTTTTTCTTACAAACATCATCTGTATCCAAGAATGTGGAACCTAGGCCAGGTACCTGAACTCTCTACCCAAAAATCTGGAAGTATAGAAGGGCACGTGGACTATTTTGCATGCAGTATGCATGCAAAAATGTCGAAGCATAGAAAAGACGCGTGGATTGTTTTGGAAGCAGAACGTGGTAGTGTAGAATTAAACACGTGAATGTTCTGCAGCTTGCCACCTGCCCCCCTACAGGCCAACGTGCGCTTGAAAATCTTAGATACGCCTCTCAAATGGAAGTTTGAGAAATACTTTAATGGTAGAAACAGGTTACATGTCACTTACCTTGGCACGGTAAAAGCTCTTTATCTATTATCTTGCATTTAATTTCCTTATATCGTTCGCATGTAGGAATATCACTATTGTCATATTGCTGTACTTAATGTAGGATAAAAGTAAAGAAACTTCAAGGGAAAAAAATAAAATCAATAGTATATTTCATGAGAAAATTAAACCTACAGTCTCAATGTTTTAATAAGTGAAGACACTCAAATTAAATTCAAAGTAAAGAATAATTTATATTGGTGGAAAGTTGAGAATCTCCTTTAAAAACCCTTTTCGTTTCATCAATTTTGGGTAAAAATAAGTCTTAGCCACATACCCTACACATACCCATCATATCGCCACTTTTTGGTCCATCATGATCCTACACATAGCCTCAAGTGAGTGAGTGTCTCCTCTTCTAAAAGTATTTAAATAATAGAGGAGAAGGAGAAGGGAAACTTAATGATAAAATTTGATCTTTACTATTATAGTTATAAAATAATATTGTAAAATCAATACATGAAATTAAATAGGGTATGATATCAAAGAATTGCCACCTAAAACCATAATGAAATATACAAATAAAAAAATACATCAATTCATACCTTTTGATAATTATATCATCTATTGTTATTTAAATTAATTACATTATTACAACCCCTCAAATAATATTAAAATGTATATATTAGCAATATTTCATAATCACTAAATAGTTCAAAGTATAGTTGAAGAGTTCCCAAGTTGTAGAGGACTTTCAATTTTCAACCTTAAAAGAACTTTGTAGTTGATACATGACACTTACCCTATAAGATGAGAAAGGATTTTGGATCTTCATACTATGTATATATCTATTAGCATCTATATATTTCATCTTTAATAAATCTTGTATTTTCTTATTGGTGTCTTATTTTTCTCAATTATTATTACTATATCATTAACATATAAAGATATTTGGAATAACTTCATCTTCATAATTAATTAAGATAGGTTAAGAATCCATCATGCCACATGAATCATAGGCTCAATAACATAGCCATAGGAATCAGGTAAGATGATGTAGTCAAGTGAATCCATACCTTCTCTTTTACATCCATCCATTGGTCAAAATCTTATATAAATATATCCCCTACCCTATAAATCTTTTTTGCACCTTCTCTATTCCATCAAGCCTATGCTCAAATCACACTCAATCACCATAATTAGTAAAACATAGTAAAGATAGTCAAAGCAACATGAGTTTACTCATACTAAACATATCATAAAACAACTAAATCACCTTAAACATAATTCATATAGGGTACACTTCTCACATCATAAAATTTATTTAATTGCTATTCAAGATTTACTACTCACATATGCATTGATTTCAATGTAAATGTTCCTAAAGTTGAATTTATTTATTTAAGTCAATTAACTATTAGAATTTCTTATATTTCCATTAACTATTTATGACAATAGAATAATAAATTATAAATTATTATAAGCATTATCACATAATTTAGAATTAACATCCACATATTCAATATAACATCAAACAACTAAAAGTACCATTAATCTTAATCACAAATTGATCAATTATCATTCATTTATAATATATTTTAACAAAGTTACTATGTCACAAATATGAAATAAGAAACACGTTACTATACTCATTCATACCATGAAAAGTATGAAATATATGTTTAATAGGGGGTGAAATCATAATGTTGTGTTTCACTTTTTGCCCAAGATGGACATTTACATCAATATTTTTAACCGAATATTCATCTTCTAAGACCTATAGCATCTAAACTATTAAGAATTTGAAGATGATGTGAACTAGTGATTTGTGGAAATTTGTGTGTAGATTGTAATTTTTTCTTTTTTCAAATTTTCTAAAATAAACCATGAATCTTCAACATCTCCTTTAATGACTAGTTTTAAATAGAAAACAACATTTTCATAAAGTAACGATTGTGTAGTACAACATAGCTTTTTTCTATAAAGGATTAAATTCTAACTTTTGAAATATAGATTCTCAACATCAATATCTAGGGAAAAGATATTTTTTCATAATTTTTGTTGCATATTTTTTTTTTTAAATTAATTTTTGAAGTCAATGTAACTATAATTTGAACATACGTGTGTGTCATACAACCTAACTTGTTGTGTATATTGAAATCCTTTTTTTTGGTGAAACAAAGACGTCAATACCTAGGGAAAGGGTATTTTTTGAATTTTTTTACAATGGTTTACTATTTTTCCACCTTTGCACAACAAAAAGCTTGATGCTCAAAGAAAAAACTATATTTAGTAAAAATTGAAAATTAAATGTATGATAAAATGAAAATATATCATTAATATACTTGTTGGAAAGCTTGTTTCGAGGGCTACAATCTTACAAAATATAACTTTTAAACAATATTATTTAATCCCTCAAAAGGTAAAGAAAATTTGGTTTTGGCCAGCATTTGGATAGGTGTGAAGGAGACTCCATTGTGGATATGATTTAATACTAGAGGGGTTCTATCCAAGGGGGTTTGATCTAAGGGGGTCTTATCTATCCCTCTTCAATTAAAACCCTTTATATGGAGCCTCTCAAGACTTAAATCATTAATTTTTTTAAAAATAGTGATTTTAGGAAAAAAATTAGTATGTATCCCAAAAGTGAGACACACTATTGTGGTAGCACCTTAGGTCTATTATCACCATGTAGGTAAATATAATCTATAAGTAACAAATAAATCTACCATAAACTGTATAAACTCTATGCCACAAGGCACTTTGTTACCAACTTCTAGAAGATCCCTAGATCCATTAAAGAGAATTGACTAGGTGGCTTTACATTCTCCCATCCTTGTATAGAACTCCTTAGGTGGAAGTCCTTAAGTAAAGAGTGCACCCACTTTCTTCTTCCTAACAAATAACAAAGATACATTTTTTTAGGATATCATGCAACAAGGAAGAATGAGTCTTAGACAATTATTCTCAATTCATGCCAATGTATTCTAGAACACATATTTCACTTCTATTAACTACACATGCTCTTTCTCCAACACCAATTCAATTAAATCCACATAACATTAAATTCATATTGAACACATCATAAACTCAGACAATGGGATGAGGACCGGTGTCCATAATTATCCTCTAAGAATGCATAATATATCATAGTGCCACATATCCACATGGTGATGCTCTCTAAGTCCTTCCCAAGGAACCCTTCACATAGAAATATCAAATAGATCTAGGGGAAATGGATTACAACTGTCCCATACCAGTCTTTTTTACTCCTTTTATAATAATTACCTGGGCCATTTACTCTCCCTATACAACCTATCAGGGACCCCTCATGAGTATGATAATATCACATAGTTCACATTAATACATGCATGCCAACAACAAAAATATTAATAAAGCCTCAAAACAAGGAAATTTCAATCAACTAATTTTCAAATAAAGTCAACAATTTATAAGAAAATAAAAATTTCAATGGTGGTTACCAATAATGATTCATAATTTGAAAACAAGTCACAATAACTAGTCCTTTCAAGGCAATACAGATAATTTCCAAAAATTCAATTAATCAACAACTTAGAATATTTCAAAACTATTGGCTTAATCAATCAAATAAAAGTCATAATAATAATAATAATAAATATGAGCAACAATTGCATAAAGGTTCACATCACAATCACCACATGACTTCAAACATGTCACCTAAGGGGGGGGAGGGGAATTTGGTAGTTTCAAACCACATAGAGTTCATGAATAAATCACCATGTCACAATAACTATGTCCCACACTTGACCTAGGACAATCATATAATAATCACCATGTCACATGTCCCACACCACATTTTCCACACAACCTAGGACAATTTCATATAATAATCACCATGCCACATGTCCCACACAACCCGAGACAATCATATAATTAAAAAATCGTCAATAATAGATCTTCTGTAGAAATAAGGGTACACATAGGTCCATCCTCACCCACAATCCCAACAAATTTGGTTTACAATAATTATATGGAAGAGGGAGAGGAATATTTTAAAAGTAATAACATCACATATGAATTACTAGTGGATCCATAAAGAGGGGGAGTGGGGACACCATCCGAGGAAAAAGTCTATAGAATTGATATTTTACAACCATTCCTAAGACTTTTCCTTGCAGAGATCTACAACCTGCTCAATGGATTAGGGACACCATGTTGGGATGGAAATTCTATGGATATAATATCAACCATCCCAAAAAAAATTATATAGATATCTAACAGCCCACTCAAACCCCACACAAAGGGTGATCTCAACCAATTTGGGAGGGTCAACCCTTATTAATGCTTCCCTTACCTTGACATTACATAGAAACTCATCATTCAACAAGGAAGTCACAACAATTAATGATACCTACATTCCACTACATACAATTATAACAAAGGGTGTACATGTGTGAATTGTGTACAACATCCACAAACCCATCTCTCGAGTTGGATACCTTGTATAACAACTAGAGATACAAGCATACAATTTCACTGGCATCTTCACATAACATGACTAATTTATTAAAAAAGACAAATATCATCATGCATTTAGTTCTTTGTACAAAGTAAACAAGAACCATAAGGTTTGAAAGTAGAAAACCTATACTTTGATACCCAATGTAATGCCCAAAACATTCAACTAAAAATTCAACTAAGGGCTCCACATAAAATCAATTTTTTTACCAAATTCACCTAACCAACTCACAAAATTTTGTTCCAATGTATGCACTTCATAAGAATCACATAAAAATTGACCATTTAGTTATAAATTTTGGTTAGAATTTTTTTTTCATAATTAGGGCTGGATTTCAAAGGGAAACATGGAATTACAACATTAAGATATAATAATTAATTTCACTAGCCTTAACATAATCATGACACATATGATCATGCAAATTAAATTTAACATGAGAGATTGATAGATTTAATAAAAATAATCATCTAACTTGAAATTGTTACCATGTATATGGATTATAATTCCCTTCATGTCTATTTGTATTTATCATAAATAAGTGTATGAACATTTCACTACATTGAGTTCTTCTACAAGAATTATTCATTCTATAAAACTATAAGTTATCTCTATGGAATTTTCACTAACTTAAATCAAGAGGTATGCATGCACATCTCTTACCATCATTTTATATATGTAATACCCCACAATATTAGTAGTAATTCACTGGATCCAATAACTTATACTTGTAAAATATCTACAAAACTAGATTTCACCATGTTAGTCCCTTCATCAATAGTAACAATAATAATAATTTTCAAATAAGTATTAAAATTGAAAGGACATAAGGGGCCAAATCTATGCCTTGAGGGCTCATCCAAGATGTCCTTTCCTACATAATGAGATCAGAGAATTCATAGTTCAACTACTTGTCCTTGAACCAACTCATATTTGTTTGTCTAATAATAAAGCATATCATCTACGTTTAATTCACAACTGGTTTATCAACAATTTGGTTAATACATGTAATGGACCATCATGGTTCAATTATGAGGGAACTTCTCACCATATGTACAATGAAATTACTAAATTAGCAATGATAAGAAGTATATAAATCATAAACCATGCCCATAAATGAATCCACACATAAATGTAATAAGGACCTCACATGATTCCCATCTATATCATCTCTATGCATATAGAAGTTCCAAAGTTGTAGCAATTTCATTATCTATTAAAATTTCCTTGACCATGATGCTAACATCCCTTCTTGTTACAAACAAGAGAAGTTTATAAAATACATAGTGATGGGTATTTAACCTAGTAAATTCATTGTTTAACATGATAAATTTTCTTTAAACTTATATGAAATACTTTATTATAGTTTTATGTTGTTTAAATATAGGAACTTAATCGAGTGAGCTCAAATGTGAGAAAAATCAAGTTCCCAAAATGATATCTCCTCTACCAATGAATGTCCCAATATATATTATACCATCTCAAACATCAAAATAATATAATACTATCAATAAGCATAGTACCATGAAATAAAAACAAATTTTATTTTCACAACATTTGCATAGACTTTTCTATCATTTAATTGTACAAAATATATGTCCATTAAATGCACATGCATTTTTTAAATTTTAAAAATTATAAATATCTATGATAGAATTTTTTATTATTTGATCCTCGCTACACATGACAAGTTATTATAGATGGGAATATTCCTACACAAACCAATCAACTCACATCAAAATTTAAAAAAAGGATAAAGGGGGTTTTTAAAAGGATTGAAAGTATTTTATAAAGAATAGATTAGACATAGCAATGAAACACAAAAAAAACAAAAAAAATATAATGTGGAATAACACTAAGGCTATAACCAACAATTAAAATCATAAAACTAGTGATACACTAACACAACATAAATTAGAAAATCACATAGATGAAACAAACAACAAACAAAATAAATCATACAACTAGAAATAAATAAAAATAAATCATCTAATACATAGCTATACATGTAGTTTGAATCCATAGAGCTCCCAAAATCCCTAAAATCAAAATACTCCCAAGCTTGTAGTATAATTGAAGGAATTTTTCTTCCTAATCATTCTTCTATTTTTATAGTCATTCCTAAAATAGTAGATTTCTTGGAACTTCTAGAAGACCTCATACCATAATAATCTCTAAAATTATTTTTAGATGAAGGGTAGAACAGCATATGCTCTTCAAAATGGAACAAATAAAAATGGATAGGAGATTCCCTTTTTTTTCTTACCAACTCTATGTTTTGATTCCTCCATATTAATTTTTTCCTTGTTTGATGAAGGCAAGCTAAAAGAAGGAAAAATCATCCCACTTTCATCCCCTTCCTACTAACATCCTTCAAAACCCTCAAGTCTAAAGAAACCCAACCTTGGGTCTCATAACCAAGAATATCATTACTAACTTTCTCAACTTCACTAGATCCAACCTTATCCATGGAGGGGAAATACTCTCAAAGAAGGGGATTAGACTTTGATAAGATAAAATTGTCAACCTCCCTCTTAATGTCAAACTCAATTACTTTGTTTTCTAATTATTGGCTATCTAATTACCCTTCATCTAATATTCAAGGAAACCAAATTTTCATTTTATTGAGGAAGAATAAGCTCATCAATTTGCTTCTTTTTCTAATAATCATGCTTATTTGATTGATAAAACTACAACAAAGTGGCCAAATTTGTGGCATTTTAACAAACAATTGAGGATGATCTCTCATACTTTATTTTTTGTACACAATCACCATATTTTGAAGACAAGGATATCAAACTTGGAAGATCCTTATGTACATCAATATTCATGAAAACTTTTGTATAAAATTTATATTTTTTATGTTTGGTAACTACATCAAAAACTAAGAGTTATCTAATATACTTAGCAATACATTTATAAGCTCATGCTCTAAGTAATCCAATGATAAACCTAGAATTATAACATATATAGGACCCTATTAATGCACTCCTTCTCAAGATAAAAACTCAATTTCTATTTTCTTCAAAAGAATCCTATTTTCCTAAAAACAAAAGGGTCTATACATAATCCTAATGCTTCAAAAATGAGATCAAGAAGAATCAATTAATCAAAGTAAAGATCTCAACTTGGCCACTTAGAATCCATTTTCTCTTAGCCCATCATCTAACCAGGTCTATGTTTGGTGTAAGGTTTAGCTATTGAGATATCCATCTAATGTAGACCTAGATCAAGTACCCATAATAGATAGCCAACTTGGGTATTTGTACAAAATAACAATTGATGGGTTTTTTTCAAGTCTCAATATTTAATTAGTTAAATGTCATATAGACCAAGGTTTTGTACAATGATATCTACAAAGGATTTCAAATATCCTACTCTAATATGAAACTAAACAAAGAACAATGATTATTCTTGAAACAAATTCTAGCTAGAAAATATTTAAAAGTTATAATCTATGAAAACATATACAATATAATCTATAGAGTCATACAAAATTTAATCTAAGGAAAGCTAGTTGAAACTCTTGTTGAGATGAAATGAAATTTCTTTAGTTATGTAGACATCCAAATTTGGACACTTAATTTATCCAAACTTATCACTATTCATCTAAACATCCTCTTATCTGAGTTAATTAAGTAATATTACTATTATTTAATTAATATCATTAATTTTTCCAAATCCCTAAGGTATTTGATTAATAATGAAATACCTTACCCTCCTTAATCATCTATTCATCAAATGAATTAAATAGATATTACATTTATTTAATTCCTCACATGTCATTTTCATCTAATCCTAATCCATCTCCTAATCTCTTCATTAAGAATGTGCACATGCCTAATCCTTGATTAGGATGTGTAACATCCTCCAAATTTTGCAAGTTGGCTTCTAATCCTCATTAACCCCTAATTATCCTCTAATTACTGATTAGTTAAACCTAATTAGTACCTTGGTCAACTCTCCCCATCCCCCAAGGAATTTTTAATTCATTTGTATTCATCCAAGGCTCCTCTCTTCCCCATGTGAATTTTTAATTCATTTTTATTCCTCCTAGAATCCCCTTTTCCCATGCATCTTCTAGAATCTTTGACTTGTCACATCAAGTCACATGTGACAAACTCCCACCTTTTTGGAGACCCTCTCTTATCCACTAGATTCTCCCAAACATGTGAATTTTTAATTCACATTTATTCCTCTAATGAATCTTCTCATCTCCCAATGTACTTCCAAGGTACATGTCCTTCCTCCACATCATGTACTCTCCTTCCACATCACCTACACATCATCTCACCCTTAGCCATCTCACATTCCACATGTCAAAATGTGAGGGCTTGTGAGTCCTTAACTCACCTTAGCCCTTCATCTTGGCCTTGTTGGACAAATCTCAACAATTGAATTCTCTAGAGAATTCAAATTCTTCTATAAATACCCCCTCCTCTAAGGAATTTTAAAACACTTAGTTATTTTGCAACTAAATGCTATCATTTTGTGCACTCATCTAGCCATCCATTTTATTTATTTTCATTTGCATCCAAGCATATAGTTAAAACTTGCATTTAGCCATATCAAGAGCCATCAAGGAGCATACAAAGCACATCAAAATCAAGGGCCAACCAAGGAGTTTGAGCTGAAAAGGGAAGGCATAACCACTTGCAATCATTTTACACTTTTTTTCTTTGCATTAACAAATTTCTTAGGCTAATCTTGAGGTGTTTCTTTATGTTTTTCTATTGCATTTTAGTTGCTTAGAATAGGTTAAACATTTTGATATCACAAGTTACTTGTAGTGTCAAAAATTGCATACCCTTGCAATTTCACCTACACTTTTGTATCCAATTTAGTGTCTACTCCATTAGTATTTGTGTAGGCTCATTTCAACCCTTGCATTAGCCTTTTTCCCCTCAAGATGCTCAAGACCCTTTTTCAGAATCTATCTTTTGTAGCATTGTAAATTGTCACCCTTGACAATTTCACACTATGTTTTTCTCCCCCTAAATTATTGAGCCTAATTGGGTCCCTAATGTCCTAAATTATGCATTCTATATCCCATTGTACCATTTTTTGAGAAATTGCAAGCATTGAACAAATGCATCCAATTGATATTTTTCCCCTGATACTTCATGTACTAGAAAATAGGGTCAGGACCCATTTTCCCTGGGCCATATGGGTCCCCCTATTTTTTTGAGGACTAATTTTGGATATGTTGATGTTGGCATTTTAACATTCAAAATTCAACTTGCAAATATTGGCTATCAGGATTTAATCTTTGTTAAATTAGAGAAATACCTATAAATACCTAGTTATTGCATTATTTGAAATCTAAGTGAAATTGTCTAACAATAAGTGAACATTAAGAGCATTATCAAGCAAGTCAAGAGCAGCATTTTAGAGCTTTATTGCATTAAGTCCAGATCCTAACATCATTTCAAATCCTATGTGAGTCCATTCATGTTTATATTATCATTGTTTGTGAAGGCTAAGCCTTGTTGCAGGTCTCCAAAGCAATTGAATAAATCAAACAAGCAAGGTCCAAGACCTTGATGTGATGTGTATGACTTCATTCCTTCAAGGAAGTCATTGAAGGTTGGTGAGTTGAAGCACTAAGTTTTTTATTCATCACTCCTTCCTATCAATTATCCTTATTAGCATTGGCATTGCCATTATGGAAGTGGAAATACTAACATGGGATTTGACAAGGGCAAGCCCCTAAATGGCACAACACTTCTCTTTGTGAATGTTTAGATTTCAGGTTTGAAGAGGATTAAAGGAAGCTTGAAGAAAAATTGTTCATTATTGCATTTGAATGCCTACACCTTGTCAACTCATGTAAACTCACCTACAAAATTATTTGATACTGTTTTAACAACTTTGCAAGTGGAAATAGAGATCTCATATCTATCATCAAAGGAACTCAAAATTAAAGTAAGGAAATGTGTACAAGGACTCATACACCCTCGAGTGAATATGTCCCTATATTCAAATCAATAACAACTTTTGAGGTAGGTACACAGTCCTCTACACTTCCCACATTTTTCTACAATTGACTATTTCAGTTTATCAATTGTTAGATTATTGCATTTCTCATATTAGGGAACATAGTCTAATTAGGTTAATCATATTCAATCAATTTCAATCCATTTCCCATCCCTTAAAGATGCAAATCCAAATTAGATTGGCTCACCGTCATGGTTGAAAGTCAATCTATACACCATGTTGATCTCCATCTTAATGAAACCCTAGAGAAAGGCCTTGAATCCTATTGTTCTAAGCATTTAGACTTAGGATCGCCTTTTTCTATGTTTCATTTTGGTGAACCCAAAATTTTGACATCATAAGCCTTCTGAAATATGAATAAATTCAACTGTAGATCTAGGTTTTGCATTATATTATTTTGCATTTCTCATTTAGGGTTTCATTTTGCATCATAAAAAGTCACAAAAGTTCAAAAAATTGTATATCATATTGCATAATAGGTTGCACTAGAGTTTTTTTCAGTCATTTACATCAGATCTACATTCAAATTGCATTCATTAGGTCATTAAAATCTAAAATTGTTCAACATTATTTTCTTTCAAAATTGCATCAATGTCACCTTTTTGCATCCTAGAATCAGTCAATTATTGTATAATTTCATATCTAAAAATTTCATTCAAACTTGTCAAAACATTTTTTAACTTTTTTACACACTTGCATTTTGAAGTACATTATCTTAAATTGAACAAAATATGGAAAAATATTCACTGTTAAACTTGTTTGCAAGGAGACCCAAAATCCTTCAACAATGCCTTACACAGTCAAACTTGGAAATTTTAGAAACCCTGTCCAAGATAAAAATTCCCTTGGGTTCCTCTGTCTTGCAATTTTTGGCTTAAATTTTTATGGCAGAGCTCCCTCAATGTCCTTTGTCTAAATCTAATGTCTTTTTTTCAACTTTGTTTATAGAGCTAACCGATTTTGATCATTTGATACATAAGGCAAGTAGAAACATGTTTTATTTTCAAAGATGTGGTTTTGATATGGTAACACATGGATTGTATAATTATAATCTCCCTACTTATGAGTAAAATCTAAGGAAGTGAAATGAATTCATTGACGAGTAGTCATTCTCCCAATTTCTCTCCTAATTGTAAGAGTATCTTGGCATAAGAGGATAAAATTATTGACACATTTCTTAATATAACTTTACCTAATCTTTATTCATCTCCCAACATCTCCCCTACTTGTGAGAATGTTTTGGTGCAAGAGGATGCAATCATGGATAATCATGAAAATCATAGTTTTTGTTCTCTCAATACCTCACCTACTTGTGAGGAAGTTATCTTGGTGTTATAAGATCCAATCATTAAGCGTCATGAGAATCTTGTTTGTTCCTCTCCCAATACTTCTCCTACTTGGGAAGATATTATGGCACAAGAGGATGAAATCATTGATACGTTTCTTTCAAAAGATAGTAAGAGGGATTACATAGATGAAGATGCTAAGGTGACCTTAGACCCCCCCCCCCTTGATAGAAGATCATCAATAGGAAGTCAAATCTATTGAGGTTATGAATGCATAATTTTCTATTAGAACTCCTTTAATTATTGGACCTCCTAAAACTCATTTTGAAACTCCTAAAAGTCGTCTAACTATTGGACCTCCTAAGTCACCTCTCATTATAGGACCTCCTAAACCTCATGGCCATACCCTAAGCTTTGCAAAATTGCTTACTAGTGATCATGTGTCGCAACAACCAAGTTATCATATTGGAGCTCACACATATAACACTAGAAATAGTAGGCAACCAAAATAAACTCCAACATCCATCCAATTTCCTCAACCATACCTCCCACCTACACTTAATATCTAGCAATGTAGTGGTAAATAATATGATCTTGTTGAACAACTTCGTAACACTCTTGCTAAGATTTATTTGTGAGATTTGATTTAAACATCTCCTATTTACCATGGCATGCTTCAAAATTCTTTACAAAAAGTTGTCCATCCTAGTTTGCAACCAAATGATGTAGAATCTTTGATTGAGAGTATGAATTCACCTATTATGGACATTATCTTTCATCAAAGTGAATTACATCCTTTAGAAACACAAAAACAAAATGATTCTTTGATGGTACTGGTTGTTATTAATAAGGTTGGGATTAGATGTACCCTTATTGAAAATGGTTCAGGGATTAATTTTTGTAGTATCAATCTTTTGGATATAATTGGAGTGGATAAAACTTCAATTCAACACATTGATTTGACAATCAAAGGTTTCAATAACATGGAAAGCTAACCGCTTGGTGTGATAATGTCACCTACTAAATTTGGTAGGGTTACATTACAAACTCCTATCCATGTCATGCCTCATGATCTTTCATAAATATTCTCTAGAGTAGACCATAGATTCACAAAATGAAAGGAGTGCCTTCAACATTTCATCGTCTAATGAAGTACACTTACAACAATAAGGCTTACATGATAAAAGCTGATCTAAAATCTAAAAAGCTTTTTACAAACTAAAACAAGAATGAGAATCCTCTTAGAACATTGACACCAACTACAAAAGTTGAACCTTTACAAAATCAAGAGAAAGACATCTGAGTGTCTTTCATCAGTGACAAAGTTGTTAGATGATGAATTGGGATCATTATATTTCACACCTACATTCATGGAGGAATACAAGATTATGCAATCAAAATCAGGAAAAGAGAAAGAAGTTGCAATGATATCAACACAATCTATTACTGAGTCATCAAAGTCATTTGACTCTACAATTTCTAGCAATGAGAAAAACATGAATTACACATCCACATATGATGAAAACTGTGACCTATCTAATTCCCAATAATTTATATGCAAAAAATAATAATATAATATTTAATTCCCAAATTCAATAGTTTGAAAGTAAATTGAGTATAATAAATAAATCAACAATTGTATTCAATTACACTGAATTATGAAGTGAATAAATCATTAATTGCACTTTACTACATAGTAAATACAAAAATATTTAAAACAAATTTATTTCTCGAATAATTAATCATGCATTAATAAATACTTATCTTTTTGAAATGTGAAAATAATCATAGCGATTGTTGGAATGGACCTTGGTTCAGCCTCCTTCGTATGTGAGCAATATAGGAGGAATAAGTGTACTTTTCCGCTCTACACGAGTGTTGGTTCCTCTAGAACATGTTACCCATATTTTCACCCATGGATCAATCAGGTAGAGCCCATTGATAGAAAGAGGAAAGAAAATGACACATTTGTTAAACCTCCTATCTTACATTTAGTTATACAAATGAAACAAATTTACAAGAGGGTATGTGCAGGATCATGGTATGCCAAACAAGCCCTTAAGTGGCAATGAAAATTCAGAACAATTAGAGTTAGGCAACTTGATGTAAAAATTTGAATAAGTTATCTATATTATTTCAAAAACATGTAAAAATAGATTCTGTGGGAAATTGAATGTTTCTAAACTACTAGGTTTTTTTTAAAACAAAATCTATTTGGTGAA
>VDFB02000017.1:64014566-64056430 GCA_007258455.2 Sequoia sempervirens
AAAAGTCATCACCATTGGAAAACGCTTCCGAGATAGCAAAAACCGAGAGAGGTTTTCGTAGATCTGGAATTTCTTGTAATATCTTTGTTGTAATCTCTATAAATTTGTTGCAATATCTTTGTTGTAATCTCTAGAATATCTCTTCAAGCAACAAGTAGCAAAGAGGCGTGCAGAGTAGCAAACAACATTATGATAGCTAGGGAAGAGTGAATTTTATTGCAGTAGTATGGTGCACTATCATCAAAAAAAAGGGCACACTATTAGATATTTTAATTACTATACCCAACATTGTTTCATAATCATTTAATTCATATTCTAAATTATATATTGCTCCCTTCTCCTTTGGGTATGCCACATTGTACTATACCATATACGCTGCATTTTGAATAATGTTTTAGTCAAATTTGAAAGTATAACTGGGGTAACGAAATAAATAAAGGAAAGATTGCAAATTATGTTTGTTTACTTGCTCCTCTTGTTCAACCTGATAGTGAGTGACTAATTTGTGTGCTCTTGTGTTCTTGTGATTTTGTTTTTGCATGGGTTAATTAATTTAATTTGAAAGTCTAGGTATGTGTTAGCCTAGGTCTATGCTTTATCAACGTTAAGTGGCAGAAGGAGAGGTCTTTTATAGAGCATCAGCCAAAATATGCACCTAACTGGAATGTGAGTTAGCGACATGAGGCTTCTGAAAGTGTGCCTAGTAGTCATGAAGCAGTGAGCAGCAGGTAAAAATGGTGCCTAGGAGGACCTAAATTGATGTTTTGAGTGGCATGATGGATGAGAATAGGCACCTAGACTGACAAGACTAACTGAAATTGGTGCCTAGCATTTATTTGACTGAGCTAAAAGGCAAGTACATCAAGGATAGGTGCTTGGAGTGGATGTTTATGCAATGTGAAGCAATGGTTTGAGTTTGAAAGATGTGTAATGCAATGTAATCAATAATATGAATAATTTTTTAATTATTAGTTATGTATTGTGAAGTAATTGCATAATTGCTTATGTTGACTTTGTAAAAACTATATTGTAATTGAATTTTTTTCATCTATCAGCATCTAGTTGTTACTTATGCAATGTGAGGTAATGCTTTGAGTTTGAAAGATGTGCAATGCAATGTAATCAGCAATATGAATAAACTACATAATATAACCATTCTTTTATGCTATCAGACATCAAGATATTTAACCATTGCTCACTTGATTAAAATTTCAAATGAGTTTAATTATGCACATGAGAGGCAATTAAATTTGATTTTCAACTTCTATATATCAAATTATCCAATAATCAAGTGTATGTCTATATACAAAAATGGCATCAACGACAACTCAAACAAAATTTTACAATATGTGGCATATGCCATCTCAGTATCTATTCAATATTTACATGCCAAAATGTCTATCTCATCCTAAACTACCGGTGGATCATCAAAATGGAGCCTCTTTGAAGCACTTGTTGGCTCTGAAGGTAGCTACACAAGAAAAATTCAAACCACAATTGAGATTAGTTATACTATATAATTTAAATCGAATAATTAACATCAAAATCAATATACATTAAATTATAATTGAACTCTAAATTGTAATCTGATTACCTAAAAATATCCGCTCTTCAAAGGGTCGGGAGTCCTAGAATATGCCCCTCTCAAAGAACCGACCAAACCATCTTTTGTAATTTCAATCTATATAGGTGAACAAAACCATAAAAGTGATCCAAGTTAGCATACAATTGTCAGTAATAGGAACATATAAATACCAAACACAAAATAAAATGAACACATACTTCTTTAGGTGTTTCGACACCTCCTCCTTGAGCTGCTTCAACACCTACTCCTTCAAGGGTTCCAATACGTACTGCTTCAGGTGTTGTGGCCCTTGTCAACAAGGACATATAGCTCATAATTCCCTGCACATAAAAATGACAAGTACATATGAAACTACCAATCTATGTCGATGTATGTATAATCAATATAAGATCTTAAAATTCTTAATTCAATCAAATTTGAGTTCAATTACCTTGCCCTTATCCAACATTACACTTCCATAATCTAGACAAGGTTGCACCTCGCTCATAGAAGGTATTTCCTACAAGAGGAAAATAAGATAAACATATAAGTTATTATATAATTTCATTTTAATGACAATTCAAAGGACAAGAAAGTATACAATAAATAAAATGTAAATGAATGAGTGCAAAAATATATCGTGTATGTCCAAAGCCAAATGAAATGGCCCTCAAGGTGCTATTCAATACATTTGTCGCCTCCTCCTACATCAACCTGCTAAATACACTATGTAAATAAATAATATTAGTACATTATACTCATCTCTTATTAATATTCATTTAAAAATAAATGCAAGTTATAAATTCACAACTTAAATTTTACCTGTGTCATGACTCCAATGTCCCCCTCTCTAGCAGGAGAGGACTCTGTATGGTGTGCTCCACTCCCCTGCGTCTGATCTATAATATCCACATCATGGAAGTCATAATCAGAAGTGTCTAGGGGATGCTCGACAGGCTCTACAAGAGGACCCAAGCATATTTGGCAGCACATGGAGCAAGTATGTGGTACACAAATATGTGGGCCTGATGAGGATGATGCAGCAGCACTCGAGCCATCACCAACATCACCGTATCGTGGTCGAAGCTACTATAGAAGCATGCGAAACCAAAAGACCACTCAAAGAGTGAATAATAGCATCGATAGTCTGTGTGGCCATATCCTGCATAATATCTCGATGGTATACTGGAGGTATGGAGAAAGGGGAGGGAGGGAACATGTGGGCGGGTATTACTCTAATTGCCCCTTCTCTATCCTGGGGCATACCTCCACCAACGCCCTGGAAGGGTCTAATGTCAAAGTAATTGACATGATGCCCTAACACAAACTCAACATATAATTTTTTTATAAAGTAAAATGGTACATCCAAATTGTTGTTCGATGGTTTCAAAAAAACCATACACCAACGATCCCAAAAATTTTCTACAATGTCTCTATGAGTGCACCATTTTATAGAAAGTTTTGTTTTATTAACATTAACTGGCAAACCAGTGCGGGGGTTAACAAATAAAGAGGCTATTTGGGCTTTGGTTATCCCAAGATCTTTCACATCATCATAGGACAATCCACATGCATAATATTCTCTCATGTTTTCTCACCACGAATGAAAGGCATTATGTTGCGAGGAGAGGGTTTCTATATTTTTAATTATTTCATTCATTGTGTTTGACATCGAAGATAATCGAGGGACTCTTGTATAAACTTCAGAAATGCCCCTTAATTGTTGCAATTTTTCATAAATTAATTCTTGAATTGATGGCTGTGGAGGTGGTGGAGGTGGTGGTGGTGGAGGTGGTGGAGGTGGAGGTGGAGGAGGTGGAGGAGGTGGAGGTGGTGGAGGTGGTGGAATTGGTGCATTTTCATTGTCAGCAGCCATAATGCCCGATTCAATATAAAAACAAATCAATCTAATTAGAATTAGACAATATAAATGAAAATATTATAAAAATACCTAGTTTATAACAAAAATATATAAATTTTCTAATTTTTAATCCAAATACATAAAACACTATTTTTAAGTCAAAATCCATTGCAAACATTCAAATTTCATCAAAATCCATGCTAAACTCAATTTTTTCATAAAAAATCTATCAAAACCACCCAACTATTTAGGTCCAACCTTTACTGGGAGAGTTATCAAACCAATTATAGGGAAGCCATAACCATCATGAGCTTTAATCATGCTTTTGATTGTTCATAATCATCTGCATAAAGTTCATGTACATACAATAACTCTTTTTGATCATATTCACTATGTACATGGGATCAATGAGTATTCCCCTTTCGGTTTCTGCAAACTTGATATAAAGAAGACCATCAAGTGTAGTTATAGAAGAATCAATATATGTAAAAGAAATGTCAAACAAAATATTGGTTTTTCCTTTATGATTTTGAATATTAGTAATGTTTATAAAGATGGAAAAATCATTATCATCTTCTTCATTATCATTGTATTGAACAAAGTTTGTTGAATGAATTGGCAATGGGCTTGTAAATATTTGTAAGTATTGATTAGGTGAAAAAACCAATTTATTTCCTTTGTCATTAATAGGTCATCCAATGGATTTGATTAGAATGAGGTCTTGCACTTGGTTATAAATATGCTTACATCTTTCCATATCATGTCGAGGTGTCGATGATATTGAAAAAATGTTTTTGCATTAAAGTTTGGTGGTAAAGGTTTAATTGTTTGAATATGACTAATTGGAGGAAGTTGAATCATATTCTTGTTTAACAATTGCAACATGATCACATGGAGAGAATCAAACAACTATGAAAATTTCCTATCTCATGGCCTAAATTTATATCTAGAGTTATGTTTACAGTAGTTACTTCTGTCTCAATATTATGAGCAGTTTGACATGAATTTTTATCAAGTAATGAATATTTTGTTTTTCTTTTTAAATGATTGATAGTTGTTTTGAGGCATGACTTATATGATTGACCAATACGAGCCTATGAAGGGGTACCTTCATACCAACTAATCGATATTCGATAATCATGAAGGGTTATACAAAAACGTGTTAAGGATGGATATTTCATTAGCAATTTCTTATCTTGAATATTAGGTTGTAAGTTATCTATAAACACCCTTTGAATGTCAACATCTTGAAGACTATAGGAGAATTTCAAATAAAGGGATTAGTATCATTTCATAAAGTTTTTTATTTTCTCTTTAGGTCCTTGATTACAATGAACTAAATTTGTTAATGTAACTTGAGGACTGATGTTCACTTGAAAGTGTTGGAGGAAATCATTAATGAGTTGTGTAAAGGAGGTAATTGATTGTTTGACAATGAACAAAACCAATCCAAGGCCATATCTTTCAATAATCTAGAAAAGAGTTTCACTATGAGTGAATCTTCAAAAATAAAGTCTCTACACAAGGTAGTAAAAACTAACAAATGGTTATTAGGATATTTTTACCATTGTACTTTCCAAAGCGAGGTATTTCAATGTTTTGTAGTATAGGTGTATTTAAAATAGTGAACATTAATGAACTATGTTTAAGGTATTTTGGATGTTTACTATTGGTTTGATTTTGTTTTAAGTTTGAAATTTGTTGTTGTAATAATCTCATGCTTTAAATAAAAAAGTTGATTTATCACAAAATCATTGGGCCACATGTTGTGAGAGTTTTTCAAGTATGGTGAACTAGTATGGAGGAATGGTGGGATATTATATTTCATGTTTAGGAGGGGTGATGAATATGAAGGTGTTATAGGTGAAGGGACAAAACTATTATAATTTCCACTAGAAATTCCTAAGCTTGAGTTTAAACCATTGTTATATTCCATCATTGATGATATGATTGGAGGTGTAAAGTTGGGAATAGAAGGCATTATTGTGGGAGAGGAAACTTATTTTCCAAAAGGATTTTGAGCATTAGTCAAAAATACCCTAGTTTTTTTTTAAAATCCAACAAAAACCCTAGTTTTTCTACCAAAAAACCCTATTTTGAAAAAAATCAACTAAAAATAAACAAATCTAATTGAAAATTTGATTAGAGAAAATAAAAAATGAAGAACTTTACCTGTTAGAGATGGACTTCAAATCGGATATCAGATTTCGCTTTCCACTGTGCGCCCGCCGCTGTTGAGCCGAAAGCAAATGTGAATGAGTTTTGGTCGCCCGATTTTTTTTATATATATATGTCAACAAAATCGGATATCCGATTTGGATCGGATATCCGATTCCTAAATCTAAGTTTTTCCCTCTGCCTCGGTAGTCACCCGAGCTCCAAAAAGTCAACTCACCATTTTCGCGTTTTTGAGTCGTAGAAACATGTATTTTTTTCTCCATTGCCACCTTTTGGCATACCATGATCCTGCACATGCCCAAGATTACAAGAACTCAAAATTATTACATTCATACAAGTGAATGAAACATAAAATATTTTACAATCTTTTTGAAAATGTAATCTTTATTGAATGTAATTAGATACATGTGTCTCACACAACAAGCCGTGAGACTGACTTTTCCTTGATACAAATAAAGACAAATTAATACATGAATAAATAAAGGAAAACAAATGTGCATGTCAGAGGGATGACTAGTAATTACCTGAATGACCGGTTAGTGCTTGTCTCGCTTCGGTGTTGTCCTTGTTGCTAGTCCTTCCTATTTTCCTTGCGCTCTTGTTCCTGCAGTAGTCAAACAAGTTATTAGAGCTATACTCTAAGCAATGAAAGGTCATTACCATACATGATCATTTATGCCATCTACCTATGCATGTATTAACTCATCTCCATGTGTATCAAAGATCAATGAATGTAGGTTAGGTGTCCGAGAAAACCATCTGATCAACATACACACAAAAGAAAAGCATTTTTCTAACTTGTTTGCTTCATGTGCAGCTACAAGTGTAATCATATTTTAATTTAGCATGTGGGTTTAAATGTGGCTCCCACAAGGGTTGAGTCAAGCATGTTGCATTATTGTGCTTTAATTTAACATGGAGAGTAATTCTTTTCTTTATGATTTACTCAGGCAAACATATATTATTCATAATGATGATCTTTTACTCACATTCATAAGTGGCATATACTTACTTTGATAAAACATGGAGGATACATACAATTTCATTGTATTGAAACAAATTGTCAAGGTACAGTCAAGAACGGGAAACATGATGGTTGTCCAAGAGATAGTCAAATACTATGAGAGGCAGAAATGATATTTTTTCAGGTAGGGGAGCAATCACACACCTTCTGATTAGAGTTTAGATTCAAGAGCATAACTATAACTAATGAAGTTGTGCAATATTCATGGCAGTGCTACAAGGGTCCCACAATGAGCAGTTACCTGATCTATGAATAGATAGCAGTCATTGATCACCTTAAGGGAAAGGTAATGCTAGTGTTCTTGGGACATGGTAGAGCAAAGCTTAAGTAAGGGATGATTAATCCTGTGAAAGGTTGAATGGAAATCATAAATGGAAGAAACTATGACCACTAAACATAAGAGACAGTCTTAAAGCATAGTTCATAATAGACGACTAATGATAAATGTGTAGTCCATATATTCAACCTTGAGATTACATGAATACTACATAACAGAGCAATAATCATGAGAATAGTGGAAAAAGGAGCATCTGCAATATTAGAAGGATTGACTTATGAAAAAGAGAGCAGTCATAACACTTAGTCTTCATATGGACAGTCATCTCCAAAAATCAAGGAAAACTACTGTACAATGCAATGCATAGATGGAAAAAAGTAACTAAAAACAAAGTGCATAACAGTCCTATGAAAGAGTAGGACATGAATGGTACCCAAAAAAGTGCAAGCTTGGTCGTGGCCAATGATTCAACATATACAAAAATTTCTCTATTTTCTTTCATAAAATGTACAGAATGATTTTTGTTTCATTATTTTTGCCATCAATATGGAAATGCAAGAAGCATACAAGGATAGTAGTTATAAAGTCAAGTGACATCTCTGTAAAGCTATTGCTTTTACATGACCACCAGATCAAGGAAAAGCACAAAAAATGCAAACAACTCTGTGTCACAATGGACATAGAACAGTTAGGTATGAGAAACTATAAGAAATCGGCTTGTGAATCAAATGATACAAAGATTAAAAATCCTTTTACCTTTTCTGTACAAAATAAAATATGTATTGCACTTAAACTGTCAAAGAATAACAGAACAACTACTTTGAAAACGTACCTTGATCTTTCACATGTAGTTTTAATTAAAAGTTGAGGCAGAAAAAGTTTCTTTGTTTTTAGTTTTCTCTACCATGGTCAGGCTCCAAATTTTTTACAGAAATTCTTCAATGGCGGCATAAGTTGCAGAAAAGTTGAGCAAAGATAAGAAAATATACGTGGCTACAAGAGCCATGATTATAGAAAATCTTGTATATGGGGAAGATTAGCTCGAAGAAAAATTGAATAGAGTCCCTCTATATAGCTCGAAAATCAACATATAAATCCCATAGTCGGGCTCTGTATTTGGTTGCAGATCAAAGGAAAGCAACATAGATTAAAATGAGCAAGATAACTCAAAGAGTTGCAGCCATAATGAAGTTCTCTTCTTAAATTTTTCTTCTAAAAATGCTTACCCATTTGTCTCTACGAAGAAGATCACCAAGTTCCATACAAAATAGCCTTTGTAATTGCAAAATCTTCAAAAATATTCTAGTATCAGCCTCAAAAAGTTGAGCAAAGATGTCGAAAAAAGGTGGAATGATGAAAAGACAAAAAAAAATAGTCATAAGTGCAACTTAAGTACCTAAAAATACTTCAAAATGAAAAGCAATGTCTAGATTTCTATCTAGGAAGGGCTTACCATTCATTTTTTTTGTGAAAATTTCAAAGGGATCTCTCATAATTCACAGTGAAAGGAGAGAAAACATGGCGGCCTGTCAAAACTCTCATCACATGGCAGCGTAACTTCTTCAAGAAGCTTCTCACAAAATAAATGAATGAGTTTCATTCTTTTACTTTAGGGTCGAAACCCTAGTAGTGGCCAATTAAAAGTTAGGCATTTTTTCCTTCCTTTTTAATAAAAATCAAAAGACAACTAATGTGTGGACTCATGCATTTCTGATGAAATTTTTACTTAGGCATTTTTAGGTCACATTGGTTTTATTTTGCATTTTATTTGTATTGTAAATGCTTAATTTTTAAGTAATGTCTTATAAATTACTTAAATTTAAAGCATTATCTTTAAATGCAAAATCATAGAAACACATTTGTTATTGCTAAGTCAAGAAGGGATAGAGATATGCTTGTTTTTATGGCTTGCCTCAATTTGGGAACACAAGGAGGGCATCTAGGAGCTAATTTATTGAGTTTTTTAAATCTTGGATATGGTCTTACATGAATTTTTCAACCAACACGAGCTCTTTTTGAGTGGATTTGAGTGCTATATTTTAGGCTTTGTGAGTGCTTACGAAAATGAGGTTTCTAGAACCTTGTTTTGTGGAGCAAGTTAGAGCTTGGATACTTAGTAAGTTTTGGAGCTTTTTTGTAACTCAATTCTGATTATGCAGATTTGGGGAGTTAGTGATTTCTCAACAATCCTTTCTCAACTTATGTATGCTTTGTAACTCATTTGGGAAAATGGAATACAAAAATTACCTTGAAAACCAGTGTTAGTCTCATCTTACCTTCATTCTTCTTTTAGATTATACAGATTGTGAACTATGCTTATTAAGTTGCATTTGAACTTTTTTTAAGTTGTGGAATTCATCTTTCCTTCTTAAAAATATATGCAGAATCAAGCCTTTTCATGAAGTATTTATGCATAAGCCTACAAAATTTTATGTTGTGTAAATGCAAAAAACTATCATTAGTTTTCCAGTGTATGTTAATCTATTTGTTTCATAATTCTTGTCAGTTAGGTGTATCACCATAAGGAATACCAGTTACCAGTTTTAATTTTAATCATTTTCATTAGTAATCTTTCTCCTTTTTCCTTCAAAATCAGTAGTTTAGGTGATATTACCAACATAGGAAGCCAGCCTTTCCCGGAGGTTTGGTCTTATTCAAATTTCATAATTTTTAAATATTATTCCCATGTTACATTGGATTGTTGAATTCCACATTCAACAGGGTGCAAAATCCTAGTGATAATAGAACAATGCTCAATACTTGTGAAAAAACCATGTCTTGACCAGGATTGTCCTGAGTGCACCTATGTACCCCAAGTTGGACACACACATAAGATGTGCCCCCTTCTCTGTCTTGCTCACAACTTGCTAACCTAGAATCATATTCTCACAATGTACCATGCTTGCTTATTGCCTCTCTCCTATGTCTTTCCCAAGTCTCACATGAATGATTTATATATGTTTTAAGGGATGGTTTCCAAATCTTCACACCCTTTCACAAAGGTTGCCTTTTAACAATTATTTTAAATAAATAATTAGGCTTCCCATTTTTATACACTGTTTATACATATTCTTTATTAATCTATCTTTTAACTAAAAGATCATAATATCATTTATTTTCTCTCCCTTTTAATTCTAAAGGTTTATTTAATAGATTTGTCTTCTTTTGGGGGAAAAGTAACATAACAAAAAAAATTATAGAAAACCACCTTCTTCAAAAGAAATGGAAGCAATTTATGGAAGAGGTTATCAACTTTTGAAACAATTTGACTATAATGGAAAAGGATGTGGTGTAAAAGAAAAAGGTATCTATGTCCCCATAGAGCCTAAAACACAAGAAACAACAAGAGGCCTTCGCTATTGTCCTTCAAAAATAATTAAAACATCAAAAACACCCTCACTTAATCATGATAGATATCATTAGTTGCTACTCCTTGCCATGTGGTATTTGTAGTATCACGCAATACTCATTACCATGCATGGAGGCATAAACTTGGCTTTATGCAATCACATTTCATCTTGCAAGGAGCAACATATCACAATCCATTATGGCTCACCTTTTAACCTATACTTGGGGGGAAAGGGTTTAGGTAGCCTTGCATTAGGTGCATTCCTTCTAGCAAGGGATCCCTTTGTTTCTCCTTAAAACATTAGTGTAGAAAGTATACTAACATTTTAAAGGGGGAGGGGGCATATAGTCCCTCACTCAATGTTTGCATAAGGAATGGTCCCTTTTTAGTGATGATAGCATATCTCCTAGGAAGTGTGGCCTTCTTGATCTATGTTAGCATCTTCTTTTTGGTGATATTGAGCTTGATATCCCCTAAGAATGTGACCTTTCTTGGCATATGTTGTTCCCCTTAGTGGTGATTCTATGGTTATTATTCCCTAAGGTGTGAGTTTACATTCTATCATTAGTCTTCTCTTGGTGGTGGTATCATGTGTGGTATTCCCTAAGGTGTGACCCTTGCATGTATTGACCAAATCCCTTTTGTTGTTTTTTGTAAATCAACTTTTGTGGTGGTGTTTTTATAACACCCCTTGATGTTTTGGCATTATCTAATCATTGTTTATGCACCTCCTTAAGTGATTTCATGCACCCCGTAATGTTATTTTTGTTTGTCCCCTATGATGTTAAACTTTGTGCATCCCTTGAGGTGATTTTTGTTTGTCCCCCATGATGTTAAACTTTGTGCACCCCCCTTGAGGTGATTTTTGTTTGTCCCCCATGATCTTAAACTTTTTGCACCCCTTGAGGTGAATTATTTTTGTCCCTCGTGATTTTAAACTTTATGCACCCCTTTAGGTGAGTTTTATGTGCTCCCTGAAGTGATATTTTTCAAGATAGTTCATGGATTCAGCATAATGGAGCTTGTTGGGTCATGAACTTGAGCACCCCTTCCTAACATGGCCACCTAGCATAACAAAACTTTCTTACTAGTGGATCCATTTGTTTCATAAGTTTTTAGCATAATGCACCTTGCTAGCCTTGTGGAACCCATCATATTGCATGGACACCTAGCATAACATAGATTTCTAGCTAGTAGATCCATATGGCTCATGAGTGATGTGGCATTACACAACTTGTTATTCCTCATGAGAGAATTCATTTATTCAATGGATGAGATTTGGTATTTGAAACAATTTAAGACTGAGGTCTCTTTACCTTACCAACTCAAATCCCTTTAATACTAACCTTATTTTTAATTATCTTGTATTCATCTCCTTCGTGTTTACAATGTGTTTGCATCATGTTTTTGTTCATTTTGTTGTCATCAATATGCCATGTTATGTTGTGTGTTTTCATTGTTTATGCTTCATGTTTTCGACATGTATGTGTGTGCATGATGCCTTGCTACATATAATACATGTGTGTTTTCCTTTGTGCTTATGTTGGTTTTCCATGGGATCTTAGATCTTGGGGGCTTGTGCAATCCCCCTAGATCCTTAGTCATCCTATCTCTTCAACATTTGGACATTCAGGCCCCTCTTGACATAGATTTTCTACTTTAGTGTGAGTTTGAGTGTAATTTCATACTCTCACTAAAGTGGGGACTAAATGTAGCATCGTAAATTCTCACCCTTGACAATTTCACACTATGTTTTGCTCCTATAATAGCATGAATTTGCACCCCCTTTCAAATTCCACATCCAAATACCTCTTACCTTAGAGAATTAAGTTTGATAATACAATTCCATGCTCTTCATCCATTTTCCATCCACTTTTTGTTTTCATGTCAGTGGGGGATATTTTGTCTAGGACGCAAGCACAATGCACGGACATCTGCATGACGTGCTACCATCCTAACAGGATTCCCACCTCTGGAATCTACATAGGCATTACACTCCATTGGATACGAAGTATAATGTCTCTTGCCCTTCAGGTTGACTTTGAAAAGATCTTTTCCCTCCATTTTCACCTTCAAATGACTATCTCTTTCATTCTTTCACTCTCCTTGATCATCTTCACACTTTGGACAACCTTCTACACTCTTTTCACAACACTCTCAAGTTCTATCACCCCCATTGAAGCTGCAAGTTGATATTTTGTTGGCTCACTCTCTTTGTTGTTGCGGAAACACCACTATTTGAAAGCTTACAAGCTCGCTTCTTCTCCCATTTTCCTTGAGCACAAATGGTTGAAGGTGATATCACTCCATCTTCCTTTTATCTTTTATTATCATTTTAATGTCATAGCATATTGTTGTTCAACATATTTATTGGTATTGCAAAGCTGAAAAAATAGGTTGTGAAAGGTGATTTGAAGGGGAGCAAGGACTAGGGTAAGGACAAGGGTGTTGTGGATACCGCTATTTAAATCAATGACTCCCATGTTCAATAGTCACCTAGTGTGGATCTTTCATGTGGGAAATCCATGCATGAGGATGAGGGGGTTAATCTGAGTCTTGGAAAGCCAAAGCCACTAAAGGTGAATCCTCTCTTTGAGGATTTCTCATACCTAAATGATGAAAATACTTTAATGTTTGAGATTTTGGATATGGCTCATTCAAGGGATACATGCACGTTTAAGCTATCCAAGTGGACTTTGCAAGAATTTAATAGGGTGAATATCAAGATCAGGGGTCTAAAAGAGAATATGCAAAGCATGTCCAAGGATTCTTCCTCGGATATTTTGATTGAAATAATAGTGGACTTAGAGTTATCCTTTATGGATTTTAAAACCCTGTGTGAGAAACGCCTCTTTGAAATGGAGGCTAAGATAAATGAAACTAATATGGACATCAAGAAGCATTTGCAAGTCAGCCACTATTCAGTCAAGAACAATGTTGAGTCTGTAGAGGTCCTTTTTTGCAAGATAATTCAACTAAGGGAAGATCATCTTTACTTTGCAGAGTTGATGGAGAAGGACCAGCCTTCAAAGTGGAAGGGGAAGAAGGTCATAAAATATGAGGCAAAAGGCCCTTGTACAAGAGGTAGGGGTAACTTGAGGAAGACCTTTGAGGAGGAAAAGATAGAACTAATGGACATTGTTGAACTACATCGTAACTAGGAGATTGAGGTGGATAACACCTTAAAGAACATGAAATATTGTCTCTTTATGTGTTTTTTCTATTACTATTTCTTTGTTGTTGGGTTTTATGTTTTTTGGTTGTTGTTTGTTGTTGGCTATTACTAATGGTTCAATGTTTTTATCTTTGAGCAACTTTTTGTCTATTTTGTTGTAAAGGATTTTGGGTCCCTTCAAAACATGTTCTTCCCTTATAATCAAAATGTATTGCTTGGTGTTGCTATTTCAATATCTTTCTTTATCACATTTCTCCAATCGTTGCTATATTGGTTGTTCATGGAGGTGGAAACACCAAAGTGGGGGACTGACTGTGGCAGTCTTCTAAACACAACCCCAACATTTTGTCATCCTCATGTGTGTAGGTTGTTCATCTCGAGTGAATACCTTGAAGATATCAACTCATGGGTAGGAAGGTGCACTTTCCTCACCCTTCTTCGTCAATTCGTAGTTAGATTTAGTTAAAGTATTCTTCTTGTTATGTTATTATTTTGTTCCTTTCTATTTCTATATTACAACAAACCATATCTATTAGGTCATTAGTAATTCTCCCTTTGTTTTTTACTACACTTTATGCTTTCTATTCATACAAATTCTAGTACCCCACTAATACGCCATCACATTGTGTTGTCGTCGGAGTCCTGTGCTATAGTCCTTTGGCAGTGAGTTGCCTAAGTTGTAGTCTAGACTCTAGAAACTTTCTCACCTAACTTGCTAAAACATTTGGGCTTGTTAAAGGAAAGTAGCAACCTAATTTCTCTTCCTTTAAGCCTTTAAACTCTAAACTCTCTCAAAACAATTCTTTTATCTTGAGGTAGATCAAGGCAGCTTATTGTTCTAGAACCTCTTGTGACCTAGGGTCTTGAGCAGTCAATCCCACTCCTCTACATTTTGGTGAACCTAATGTGAATTATTTTGGTTATGTTTCATAGTGTTGAAGGAATCTTCTCTTGTGTTATAGGTGTGTTGTAGGTGTGTGTTGTAGAGCTCCTATCCTTGCAACCCAACCTACAACCCCTATTGGTGTAGTTAGAAGAATCCCTAAATGTTATGAAGCAAACCCTAGAATAGGTCACTATCTGATTGTTAAACGTTTGGGGCCTTCTGATAAAGTTCTTTTTAGTGTACATAGAAGATGGCTTCTTTCATGCATCTTCTCATCTCTTCTTTGTATCCTATGAATGGGTCTCTTGCTATAACCTTTACATCACAGGACTTGCCTATGAGTGCAAATGGAGAATCCTCTCCTCTATACATTCTCACTCATGTCAATGGGAATACCATGACTAGTGTTCTCATTGATCCTACATGCTAAGTTAATGTTATTACAGAGGAGATTGTGCTAATAAACTTTCTACATAAGGATGGGTATGATGTATCTAAGAGCATGATATGTATGCATGACGGGATTTTCGTCCCTCCCATCGATGCCATCGCCTTTTTAGTCTTGATTAGGCCCAAGACTGTGAATGCCCTTTTTGATATTATCTTGTAGTCTAACTTGTTCAAAGTGAAGCTAGGTATTCCTTGACTAGTGTCCATGAACGCAGTCCCTTCGATGATCCATAAATGTTTGAAATTCTCTCATAGGGGCTCAATGCACATTGTACACATCACTGGGTAAAAACCTTTGGTGTCACATGGGGCCTATTCATTTGATCACTTATGGCTTGCCCCTATTGGTCTGCTTCCTCCAAGGACAACCTTATTGTATCATTCTTATGTAAAATACAAGAATGGGGGCATAGCACCGAAAGTGGCCTATCCTCCTTCCTCTTATGCTATTTCAGTTAAGGCTTCTATGATCATGCAGCAGTAAGGTGCCTTTCCTTCCTATCAAAAGGAGAAGGGGAATTATGCTCGCGCTCAAGACCCTTCCTCTTTCTATGCAATTCCACCTGCTTCTACCTCTTTTCCTACTATGGTGCCTTCAATTTCCACCTCCATGCATCTCATGTGGATTCCAATGGTGTCTTCTTGGCGGAAGGCCAAGCGACAGGTGTTCAAAACTTTTTGTCTTTCCCACAATGCATCGACCCATCATATATGATAAGGGGAAGGGTGCCCATGGAGTCACCTCTATATCTTGGCCTCCACAACCTCCTACACTCTTGCCCCTAGGGTGGTGAATGGGAAGAGGCATGTTGTTGAGGCGCTTGAGTCTGCTTCTCTACCAATTGTTGCCTCTATTCCTAAATCTCTTCCTCCTATTTTTGTCTAGGAGTCACTCCCTCTACCAAAAATGGATATGATGGAAACTCCCATGGAAAAACAAGAGCCACTTGCTCCTCCTCAAGCTAAAACTTCTAGTTCTCAGAGCTAAAGAAACCGCCTTACGTGTGAGCGTAAGCATCTAAGGAAGGCTCTGGCTACTGAGCAGGTTGCTTTATAGAAAGCATAAGGGGAGTTGACAACTCTTTTTTCGATGTCTCCTACTACCCCTCCTCTTCTACCTCTTCTTCTTTGGTTCTTTTTGCCTTGATATTTCTTCTAACTCTCCCCACGAGTGTGGATGACCCTCACCCTGAAAGGGTGCAAGTGTTCATCGTTGTCGAGTAGTTGATCCTATGTTTCTAATGTCCCTTTCAAACATCCCACCTTTCTCTAAGCCTGTGGATATGTTGAATACTTTAGTGGTGTCCATTGTGGTTCTCTCCTCTTCTTCCTCACCTTTCACTTCTTTTGTGGGGATCTCGCATCCTTTAATGAAGTGCAAGTTGGAGGAAGACCCTGCTTCTAATGGGAATCAAAAGAAGGGATTGCCTTCTTCAGAAGTTGGTTCTACTTTGGCTTGCATTTTCCTAGTGACAGAGGTTTCCCCAACATCCCTCGAGTTCATCATTGCCCCTGAGTCTTTTGGTGAAGTCAGCAGTGGATCTCCAGTGTCTCCTTTCTCACCCGCCCAATTGAAACATGGCACTCTCGTCAAGTGCATGTTCAACTTAGTGGACAATATCCTACTCTATCAGATTTTTTTATAAAATTAATGTCATTCACCTCATAGGAGTTGAGTGAATAAGACCTCAAGGGGCCCTCTTCCTTAGCTGTTGTTGTAGGAGATTCAAAGGGTCCTCCCCTTACTATCCCACCCTTGCAAGCTCATCTTCCCTCTCCCTATAATGATCTAGATTGGGAGAATGACGACCTCCTGGTTGATGAGGACTAGGAGAGCACCTCTTCTTTATCTATAGGAGGTTAGATTTGTGTGTGTGTTTTGTTTCCCCCATGCTCGTTTTATGTGTTCTTGGAGGACCCTTGTCACCCTTGTAGGTGCTTGGATACAAGAGTGTTTTGTGTCATAAACTTCTATTTGTTGTGCCTTGATTTTTGACAATTGAGGATGATGCAAAGTGTTGGGGGCATTTAGGCCTCCCTTCCATGTTGACCCTTTTTTTTTTCTTTCATGTACCCTTCTTCATGATCTAATATAGTAGGGGATTGATAACAATTCATATATATTATTATATTTATCTATCTATCTATATTTATGAGTAGTTATGACCCTGAAATATTAGATTCCCTTGTCTCTTGATCTCTTCATCTTTGTTTATGTTTCCCTTTCATCTTTCTATCTTCTTTTCTTGCTTCATGATGTTTTGGTTCCTATGTGTTGTCCCTCGTGTGTGCGACAACATTTCCATGATTACATCCTGTCATGTATCATGGGCCACAACATCACTTTCTTCTCTCTCCTTAGGATGTCACATGCCTTTATGTTCAACATGCACCATTCTAAGGGGGGATATCATACTGTTTAAAATTTAAAAAAGGTGTATTCGGTGGCCAACGAATCCCTTGTTGAAAATCCCTTATTTTAAAAAAAAAATGTATTCTTCAACAAGGATTGTTAGCTGAATTTTTATTTCAAAACAGATTCGTAGAGAAATAATCTAAAAACTTTCCTTCAAGAATGGAGTAATTTTTCTAATGAAGAAGTCTAAAAACTTTCCCTTGTGAGGGAGTATTCTTCCTTTTGAATTCCTTGATGCTAGAATCATTTGTGAAAAATATCATCACCTTTCAAATAGAATGTCCCTTGAGTGGACCCCTTTCTTTTGAAGGGTTCTCGAGGGACCCCTTTGAGAGCTTCTTCAATTGTTGACTATTGATTGTCTGTATGACTGTCTTTCTGCCTACATGGCATTTTACTATCTAACATGTTTTTTCTGTGGATTAACATGTTGCTTTATAGGACTAAGCACCTATGAAGCTACTTTTTCAATCAAGCTTGGAGGATCAAGCACCTCGAGCTTGCCTTGCAAGACCAAGCACCTATAAGGACCTATCAGATTCTATGGATCCTTTCACATCTAGCCTCCCTCAAGACTGAGCACCTATGGTGCCTCCTCTATAGGACCAACCACTTGCAAAGCCTTTTGTTCACCTTTTGTAGGTCTGAGGGTCTGTGATGCATTTTTTCAACTCTCCTTAGGACCAAGTACCTGTGGAGCCATCCCCTATTCATGTGAATTTGAGTGTGTCAAATTGCGGTGTGCTTCCTTGATGATTTAGGTATACATTCCTTAGCTTTCTCTCTACTATATCATGCATTCTTTCACACTTATTCTTGCTAAAGTGGGGGAAAAATGTAATAGCGTGAATTTGCACCCCCTTCCCAATTTTGCATTCACATACCTCTTACCTTAGAGAATTAAGTCTGATAATGCAATTCCACACTCTTCATCCATTTTCCATTCACTTGGAAGCCTATTTTCATGTCAGTGGGGGATATTCTATCTGGGACACTAGCGTGATTGGTTTAGGAGCACCTAAACTCCTTTGTCAAAATTTGTTCATTTGATTGGTCATAGGGTGAGTCAAGAATAGCATAAGGGTTTCTTGAGTTTAATTACTCTAAATAAGGTCTAAAAAGACCATCTGTGATGTAATTGGGTGGTTTAGAGTCATTAGAGTCTAACTGTAAAAAGTTACATATTAATGTTGTCAAGTGCAATAACAAGATTGTCAAAGTGCAATTTAGGGAACATTAAGAGTCTTAGAATTTAAAAATGAGTTATAGACATTTGAGAGGGTGGTTTTTTATTTGAGAATGTATTTAAAGCCTTCAAGGCTCAAAGTAAAGGGTTGTTGAAGAATACTTTGAAGACTTTATGTCAATACAACGTTCATTTTATGAATTTTCATTGTTTTTTGAACTTCTCAAGTTCTATACGGCCCGTACAGACACAGATTTGTTTTGAAACTCATGGTACTTTGTTGAATTATGTTTTAACTTTCAATTGAATCAATTTTGGGTGTAATACATAAAGATTTGTAATAATTCTTTGTAATTTCCTAAAGACAGTCTATTAAAGGGTAGTAAGGTCTCTGTTTTGAAGTTTTAACAATGGTCTAGACATTCCACCTTTTGTATAAAGTTGTGGCTCAGTGGAATTTCTTCACCAATGTTAGTTTATTTTTTCTAATGGCTTAAAAGGTTAGGAGAATCAAGTTATTTGAAAATGTGTGATGCCCTAGGTTGTACAGGGTATTTTCCATGTGAAAGAAGAGTGTAGTGAAGGGATTTCTTAAAATGATGATGGAACATTCACAGTAATGTTGGATTGAATTTTTGTAGGGTCTGTGTGATGTGTTGGAGGCATTTTTTGAGTCATGTTTTCTCGGGGAAGTGGAGATTGAATATCAGGGTTTTTTACTATTTTAATAACTTTTGATCAACATAACATTTTGGCGAACAGATTGCACGAGAACAAACTTCAGACAATTCTTTTCAATTTAAAAATAAAAATAAAAAATGATAAGTTTAGGTGATCTTATGCGTGTCGTACATGACGATTTTTCAAAATGACAAATATGTCTAATAAAAAATTAACAAAAAAAAAATTAATAAAAAATTACAAAATATCCAGAACAAGCTTCAGTGAGTCACAAATATTTTTCCAAAAGGATTTAGAAAAATACGATAATTTAGGTCAAAATATGGATGTCGTACACGTGCATGGTATAGTAAAAAAAGTGGCTTTTAAACAGTGGTTTTTAGAAATGCCTATTGAAACTCAATTTGTACAATCTGGGTATTGAAATAAATTACATATTTGAAAACTAGACTCTAAGTACTACATCTTATGATCAGTGATTTTTTTGAAGATTTCATCTCTATGTACTTCAAATGTTAAGTTCCAATGTGTCAAATTTTGAAAATCAAGAAAAAAATTCCACTTTTTAGCCAAAAAGTGGACTCAACTTCTTGCCAACACCCATACATCAATAATCAAGGTGATAACCATATCAAATAATAACTATCTCAACCTCCATCATACCAATGCACACAAAATAAGGTTCAATGTAAAGGTTTACTACATTAACTATCACATAGAAGCATGAATCCTACCTATGCTTAATATCTAAACTCAATCACTAAATAAAATTATAACAAATAGGTTTGAATAACTATATAAAGCTCATCAAAATACCTAGAATAGCAACCACAACTAGTTTCTAACACATCCAATTAATTATACCTCAAAACTAAGTTATACTCATCATAATAGATATATCTTATGCCATAAACATGTACAAACCAATCCATGATCATAAGTAATTTTATATACACTATCCAACATAAATAGTTCCTTAAAGATAACAACACATAAACATGCAATAAAAAACCTCAACAAGACCCTTAATACTCCAATATAATATGCACATCCAACAAATGACATATATATAATGCAAAACTCTTGCTACATAGGTAATGTCAAATCTAAAATCAATCAAGGCATCTAAAAAATCCATCAATAGAACTTACATAGAAGGTGTAGTAAATGTCAACAATTTCATCTAATAACAAGAAAAATCCATAATTATATGAAAACATGCACACTAAACCACTACAACACAAAATTAATCATTCTCAGTAGGTACATGTGATTTAGAAAATAAGAGATCTCTAGCTTCACACAAAGATAAAATAGGTGTACAATTAATCATATCACGCCACACAAATTTCAATGCAACATTGCAATAACTAAAATCTCCTAAGAAAAAATATCACAACACTTATTAACTAGATTATTAAATATCACTTGACCAAATCTCCAACTACAAAATCAGGAACTATCCATGATGTCATGATCTACATCTCCTCAAAAGAATATCATTTGTCCGAAATAAAAAATATTCTCCTAAAAGCACCTATATAATGTGAAACCTAATTCACCATGACATAATAACATCCATCCTCTAAAATAAATATCATCTACCAAATTGAAAAATCAAAGATAACACATCAATCAAAGACTCTAATATTCCTCCATGATACCAACATTCCAACATCACTCAAATATCTTATTTTGTTTCTTGCTAGCTTTTCAAAACTCGTAAGTTGTACAAAAGAAGATTCCGCTGTTTAGTCAAATAATAATAAATACACCAATTTAATGCATGCATTTCCCTTCACCTGTTCTTGTATAACAAATCTGAAATAGTCAGCCCATCTTTATCATTCATTTATTCACTCAAAAACATTAATGACTTTGCCCTAAAAATTCTAAATAGGCAGGCCCCTGTCATAATGATTTTCTGTTTTAGGAGCTCAGGTTTGGTGTGAATTTTTTTATCCTTTTATTTGTTTAGTTTAGTTTTACGATGGCTTAATATACAAATGCTAAACTATACAAAAGCATATATAATAATTAGCACACAATTTTACTAATTAAAATAATTTTCAAATATATAATAATCAATTATTATATAATACTTAATTTTTATTTGTATTTATATTTTTTAAATTGATATTTGAAATTTATCTTTAATATCTAATTTTAAGTTCTTAAATTTTTGAGATCTATTAATAATTATTACAAATCAAAATTGCTTTACAATCATATAGAAATTATTTGAAAATTTTCAGTAAAGTAGGGAAAGGGTCTAGTAGTTGTTATGGTTCTTGTACATTTAAAGATCCAATTATTGAACACCCAATGCTAATAATTTTTTTTTTATTGATCAAAGCTGAGAAAAATACAGTGAGGAAATGAATGCAGTCTAAAAAGTGGACTGTGAATGAAATGTACAAAACAACACTACAGATAATGTGAGTACAACTCGGGAGAAATCACCAAGTGATAACAAAGATGACTGAAGCAACTGGCAAAACAGTACATCCAAGACAAAGTGTCAGAGTCTCTATTACATCTTAAACTTGAAAAAAAATTGCAGCTGTTTGGCATAACAGAATTCCCCTTCTTGATACTGTAGAAATTGATATTTGATCACCTCCAAACACTTATTGTATATTTAAAAATCCAATTATTGAACACCCAATGCTGATAATTAAATAAATATGTTTATTAGATTGAAAAAGCAACACATCATATGTTGCCATATTGATACACTAATAAAATTTGATTTAATGCACAACTACTTGTATTTAATATACAATTGCTTTTTGAGCTTTTTTTTTAGAACTATATTATGATACTTCAAAAAAAAAACTTGCTGCTGACATAATTTTAATGAGTTATAATAATGGTGAGACAAAAAATTTAAATAGTCTACATTCCTAATATGGATTTTTGATGTAAACATCACATACACTATCATGTGAACCTATAAACTTAGGGTGCACCAGGTGCATTGAATTTTTTTTAAAGACTACCAAACCCTCTCCCAAACATACTTTCTCATTCTAAAATCTCAATATTCATTATGAATGTCTATTAAATAGATGTATTAACTTATTAGTTGGCATTTCTATCCTATTTTGGCTATTTTAGTGGAGCCCTACCATTATTGAGACAGAGAAGCCTCAACTAAACACTTCAAAGCAAACCTACTTACATCCCAATCTCATTTGCTTCTGGTGGGTCATACACAGATTTCAGTATCCAAGCCATGGGCAGCAACCCTAAATAATGTCCGGGCCATGACTTCCTGAATAACTTCATTCTTCTCTGTATATATAGTAACCTGAGGCTGATAAATCCTATGCCTGTCGTAGAAATCTGTTCAGAAGAGATACGGTGTGTGACAGAAGGATTGTGAAAGAAAGCATAGGCGTTTAGTGCAATTGGTATGTACATATGTAAGATCTTACCTACTTAAGTATTGGAATTTTGGTTTTGTATTGTTGACAGTCTTTTTCTCAGTAGTATTTTGACACATTTATTGAATATGGGTATTTATTTTTTTCAGCACTGAAAGCCTCTTGTTACTATCTCTATGAATATTTTTCAACAAATCAATAAATAATTTGATTATTTTGTTATTTTGATATGAATTTGCTTAAAAAAGAATCTTTGCAGTTCTATTTCTACTATATATTTGCCATTTATTCAGAAGTATTCAAAAGGATTCAAGTGTTAATCCTAATACTATATAAATGAAAGAACATAGGTTAAATCCTATCACAATATGTTATACAATATAAAAAGTATAATGAGTATTATTGTTGATATGTGAGATATGTAATTTTGTTGCATATATAAAGAAATAGATGTAAAGCTGTTTTTACTAACAATCATGATCATTAGAAGTTGTCTTTTTAAGGCTTTACTCTGATATATTTTATTGTCTTCCTGTCCTATTTTCTTAGTTCTATGCTCCAGAATGCTATAAAGAATCTCACATTGAGTTTGCAGATTCAACAAATCAAGTTGCAAGTTGAACAGTTCCTGAGCAAAAAGGATGTTTGTATAGTTCAAGGTTTAAGAACTTTTTTTTAGTTTGTATAGATTCATGTACAGCTCTACATCTTGTTTCAATTTTGTAATATTTCAGCTAGTTGAACTGTTGTGCAAGGTAGTTGGTATAGTTCTTGGTTTCAGTTTGTATATCTAACTATTGTTGTTTGTACAACTCTACGATTTGTAACGATTCTTCTGCTGGTCTCTTTTGTACAGTTTCTACCTACAGTTTTTTAACTGCACTTTCTTCTCTGTAGTACATTCTTTCAATAAAAAAGAGAGTATAATAAGTGGCACACATGTAAGAACATAGAAATTGTATCAATCTTTCTACCAAATGAACCTCATATCATAGAGATACATACAGATTGATTGGGCTGAGTGTAAGAAAGTAGAAATTTGCACCTCCAGTATTTTGTCCTAAACATGATGAAGAAAAATTGATATAGGTTAGCTAGTGTCATTTTCTAAGTAGAAAGGATCATTACATCTCACATTAAATTGTTCATGCTCTTTGATGTTACACTGAGATGTATTTTTTAGGATTTAATTATGTAAGTTTTTAGTTAATTTTTTATGGGTATGAATGGTTTATACAACATTCATTACATTTAGACAATGTTTAGAGGGGTAAAGTATTGAGACTTCTTGAAAGATCATCTATTTCAATATTATTCCAGACTCAAATATGCTTAATTATATAATTTCCTCTAAAATCAAACCTGCTTAATCTACTACCTCATTTACAAATATTAGACTTATGAAGCATTCATTGCATGTCTCATACATGTATTGTTAGGTTTTTTTATAAGTTTTGTTCATGATTTTAATTTTAGCTCAGGTTCTTACAGGAAAATTTGTATTGTTCTTGCAGCTAAACTGTTCAGAATAACATTTAATCTCTAGAGCAATGAAGACCACCACAAGACCCAATTCAAAACCTCGCTTTATTCAGCACAAACAAGAAGCATATTGGTATTACAGATTCCTCTCCATCTTTTATGACCTCAGTATTAATAGTTGCTGGACGGCAGACATGAGAGAAGATGCTCTTGAACCACTAGATCTTTGTAGGAGAGACTTGACTGTTGTGGATGTTGGTGGTGGCACTGGATTTACCACAATGGGTATGATTGACCATGTTGATGCAAAGAACATAATCATTCTGGATCAGTCTCCTCATCAGCTTGCTAAAGCCAAAGAGAAGGAGCCCCTCAAGGAATGCATCATCATGGAGGGTGATGCAGAGGATCTCCCATTTCCTACTGATTATGCAGATAGATATGTTTCTGCTGGAAGGTTGTCCCCTCCTGCTTAAAAAAGTTTTTTTTTTAATTATAGTTTTGTATCTACAATCCACTGAAAGAAAAGTTGGTAATGTTGATAGTTTGATTTTTAAAAGGAGGAATTATGGAACATTTATGAGAAGATCAGATATTGCTAATATCAATCAATCAGTGCAGGAAAGTAAAGATGTTCTTGTTCATCTTTGATTAAACCTGATTTTCTTTTTTCATAAGTTTCAGCATAGAGTATTGGCCAGATCCACAAAGAGGAGTTACAGAAGCTTACAGAGTTGTGAAACAAGGTGGAAAAGCATGCATTATTGGTCCAGTGTATCCAAAACTATGGCTATCTCGTTTCTTTGCAGACATGTGGATGTTATTTCCAAAGGAGGAGGAATACATTGAATGGTTTACAAAAGCAGGCTTTGTAGATGTGAAACTAAAAAGAGTTGGGCCAAAGTGGTACAGGGGTGCACGTAGATTTGGCTTGATCATTGGTTGTTCTGTCAATGGTGTTAAACCAGTAAATGGGCTTTCTCCATTACAGGTATATTTTTCTGTCACATTTGCATAGTAGATAAAGTAGTGATTAATCTTCTTTAGAAACAAAATATTTTGTAAGAATTCATACCATATTTTTCAACAACAAATATGTAGTACAATTATTTTTATTCTACTAGCCATTGACTTTCTGTATCACCATCTCTTATAATCAATCCAATACAACTGTTTCTGTGACCCACTAAGTTTTGATTATCCCATGCTTTTCATTGATATCACATTTTTTTTTGGCTTGACATTAATCATAATGGTACAGACAATTTAGTACATTTTTAAATGATATTATTAAGTGGATTTTAATTTGAAATAAGAAGTACAATCAGAATTTTTAATTGATAAGATTTTATATATCTTAAGGTTTTATAATAATCTAAAATTTAACTATTTTTTGTTCTTAATATTAATATTAATATTTATTGTAATATCTTTATTCTAACTTGTAATTGTAGATTATATTGTTAATAATTTTTATTAACCATGTCTTAATGTTTTGAATTTTTTTTTATGTGCAGCTTGGACCTAAAGTTGAGGATGTTAAGAACTCAATAAACCCTATAATGTTTCTTATCAGATTTCTCATGGGAAGCATTGCATCTACATATTTTGTCTTGGTGCCACTTTACATGTGGATCAAAGATAAAATTATTCCAAAAGATCAGCCAATTTAAAATCACATCACCATTATAAATCAAGATCAAATAGTCGTATCTATTTAAGTGCTAAAGAGTGATATTTAGTCACTTGATTTGGTTTCTTAATGTTTATTTTATTAAAAAAATATTTAAAATTTCTATTATTTGAATATTTTTGAAGAAATAATAATAGCACATTTTCATATCATGAAAAAGCCCATAAAATTTTTAATTAACTGTTTATTTACTATTTTTTATTGTTTGTTTTGTGATTTAGTAATTTTTTTATATACTTATTATAATGTTTTAATATAAAATGTTTAAAATATTGATTATATATATATATATAATTTTTAGATTGTAAAAATTTATATAATATTTGATTATATGTTAATAAAATTAGATATTGCAAATAAAAATATATGAAAAATAATAATTTGAAAATTTATAAATTTTCGATAAAATAAATGTATATATTTTTTATGTTATTTATAATCTGTATTAATAAAAAATTGTAATTATCAATTTGAAGATAAAGGATCTCTTTTTGTTTATATGCAAATTATTAAAAATAATACTACAATAATTCAAACACAAAAATTAATATGGAAAAATTTCTTGTAGATAAAACTCTATTAAAATGTGAATAGCATTACTTAAGTACTTCAACAATGCAATGGTCTTAAAAGACAGACCATTTAAAATCTTTAAAAAATCCTTCCAAAATTAAATGCTACTCTGAAAAGACTCATTTGCTCCCAACTATAATAGCAATATGAGTATAAATCTCACAAATGACTCCAAAGAGAAACAAGATTCTATAAGCTTCATCTATGTTTAATTTGATCTCAAACATATTATTTATAGATTCTTTGGAATGATTAAGAAAACTAAAAGAAAGAAGAAGCCAAAAAATTAAAAATTTAGATCCCAAAAATCAAATTCATAATTATACAATACGAATTGTCATTGTTGTAAAACTTGTAAATGAAGCCAAAAAATTAAAAATTTAGATCCCAAAAATCAAATTCATAATTATACAAAACGAATTGTCATTGTTGTAAAACTTGTAAATGATGTGTGTTTGTTGTTTCCATGACAAAGTCACCACTTCATTAGTCTTCTTAGATCTAAATTTTTCGAAAACCGTAACTTTTTCACGCAGACTTGAATAAGCTGGTGATTTTTTTATAAATTGCACAACTTTTTAAAAGAAATCCAAATTTGAGATTAAATTGATCTTCTAATTCCACCTAAATACTTTCTTTTTTCTTACAAACATCATCTGTATCCAAGAATGTGGAACCTAGGCCAGGTACCTGAACTCTCTACCCAAAAATCTGGAAGTATAGAAGGGCACGTGGACTATTTTGCATGCAGTATGCATGCAAAAATGTCGAAGCATAGAAAAGACGCGTGGATTGTTTTGGAAGCAGAACGTGGTAGTGTAGAATTAAACACGTGAATGTTCTGCAGCTTGCCACCTGCCCCCCTACAGGCCAACGTGCGCTTGAAAATCTTAGATACGCCTCTCAAATGGAAGTTTGAGAAATACTTTAATGGTAGAAACAGGTTACATGTCACTTACCTTGGCACGGTAAATGCTCTTTATCTATTATCTTGCATTTAATTTCCTTATATCGTTCGCATGTAGGAATATCACTATTGTCATATTGCTGTACTTAATGTAGGATAAAAGTAAAGAAACTTCAAGGGAAAAAAATAAAATCAATAGTATATTTCATGAGAAAATTAAACCTACAGTCTCAATGTTTTAACAAGTGAAGATAGTCAGATTACATTTGTTTACAATACACATGACAATGTCAAGAAAGTTGCAGTTGAAAGAACATGTAAGAGTGTCTAGGTCTTGGTGTTCAACGACAACATTGAATATGAATAATTCAATTGAATACTTACAACTAGCTATTAATTACAAGAAATCTGAACAAGTCAATCCCAATTGCAATGTAAGGCCATTCTCATGTTAATGTTCCCAAACTACAAAAATAAATACACATAGACATCACATAGTTGGGTTGTTTAGGCCTAGGTATTGGACCATGGGTGCCCATGCAGCTTAAACAATTAGAGGTCGGCGACATGAAGAACAGAGTTGTACAAGTGCAACATGACCAAAACAGTGATAAGTTCTGTTGAAATCCTGCACATGTGAAATGATATATAGGATCTAAAATAGAAAAACTACAAAACATAATTGGAGGTTTCAACTCTTTTCTGCATTCACTTTAGACATTCAAATGATTACATCATACAATCATCATCCATATATAATTTTGTGATTGTCAAAGCATGTTACAAGGTCCAATTTTCTTTTAACTTATATGAGGGATTTATAAGATGCTCAATATGAATGCATTCTATGATGCAATGATACTATCATGTTCAACATTTTAAGTAATTTATGTACGAATATAAAATATTAAATAATTCAAGGGCATGTGCAGGATCATCATGGAAAAAATAGGTCCTTAAGTGGTGAAAAATTTAGAAAAATTAAAATTAGGCAATTTGACATAAAAATTTGAATAAGTTATCTATATTATTTCAAAAATATGTAAGAATGAAATCTGTAGCAAATTGAATTTCGTTTCTAAATTACTAGGTTTATTTAATAAAAAAATAAAACTATTTGGTGAAAATTTGAAATTATAATGCAGTAGTACTTAAATTTTAGGGAAATAATAAGAAGTAGGTGTTTGTCTGACCACCCTAACCACAATAAAATGATAATATTTTTTTATAATATTTTAGATATAAGTAGAGGACTCATGTTCCCATAATTATAAAAAATTTATTACAACTTTTAAAAAATATAAAAACTTGTATGACCACCTTAACTTGGTCAAAACTTCATATTTTTTTTTTTAATCCTATAGTATGTGAAACATGTTTTGGATTCAAAAAAATGTGATACCATTTGAAAACTATAAATGTTTTTCAATTAACCTATCAATCAAGACTTTAGTCATAATTCAAATAGAAAATAAATAATAATTATTTATTAAATTCAAAGTAAAACATAATTTATATTGGTGGAAAGTTGAGAATCTCCTTTAAAAACCCTTTTTCGTTTCATCAATTTTGGGTAAAAAGAAGCTTTCAGCCACATAGCCTACACATACCCATCATATCGCCACTTTTTGGCCCATCATGATCCTGCACATAGCCTCAAGTGAGTGAGTGTTTCATCTTCTAAAAGTATTTAAATAATAGAAGAGAAGAAGAAGGGAAACTTAATGATAAAATTTGATCTTTACTATATAGTTATAAAATCATATTGTAAAATTAATACATGAAATTAAATAGGGTATGATATTAAAGAATTGCCACCTAAAACCATAATGAAATATACAAATAAAAAAATACATCAATTCATCCATTTTGATAATTATATCATCTATGTTATTTAAATTAATTACATCATTACAACCCCTTAGATAATATTAAAATCTATATTAGCAATATTTCATAGTCACTAAATAGTTCAAAGTATGGTTGAAGAGTTCCCAAGTTGTAGAGGGCTTTCAATTTTCAACCTTAAAAGAACTTTGTAGTTGATACATGACACTTACCACATAAGATGAGAAATGATGTTGGATATTCATACTATGTATGTACCTATTAGCATCTATATATTTCATCTTTAATAAATCTTGTGTTTTCTTATTGGTGTCTTATTTTTTTCAATTATTATTATATATCATTAACATATAAAGATATTTGGAATAACTTCATCTTCATAATTAATTAAGATAGGTTAAAAATCTATCATGCCACATGAATCATAGGCTCAATAACATAGCCATAGGAATCGGGTAAGATGAAGTAGTCAAGTGAATCCATACCTTCTATTTTACATCCATCCATTGGGAAAAATCTTATATAAATATATCCCCTACCATATAAATCTTGTTTGCACCTTCTCTATTCCATCAAGCCTATGCTCAAATCACACTCAACCACCATAATTAGTAAAACCTAATAAAGATAGTCAAAGCAACATGAGTTTACTCATACTAAAAATATCATAAAACAACTAAATCACATTAAACATAATTCATATAGGGCACACTTCTCACATCATAAAATTTATTTAATTCCTATTCACATATGCATTGATTTCAATGTAAATGTTCCTAAAGTTGAATTTATTTATTTAAATCAATTGATAATATGACTATTAGAATTTCTTATATTTCCATTAACTATTGATGACATTAGAATAATAAATTACATTATAAGCATTATCACATAATTTAGAATTAGCATCCACATATTCAATATAACATCAAACAACTAAAAGTACCATTAATCCTAATCACAAATTGATCAATTATCATTCATTTATAATATATTTTAACAACATTACTATGTCACAAATATGAAATAAGAAACACATTACTATACTCATTCATACCATGAAAAGTGAGAAATATATGTTTAATAGGGGGTGAAATCACAATGTTGTGTCTCACTTTTTGCCCAAGATGGATATTTACATCAATATTTTTAACCGAATATTCATCTTCTAAGACCTATAGCATCTAAACCATTAAGAATTTGAAGATGATGTGAACTAGTGATTTGTGGAAATTTGTGTGTAGATTGTAAATTTTTTTTTTCAAATTTTCTGAAATAAACTATAAATCTTCAACATCTCTTTTAATAACTAGTTTTAAATAGAAAACAACATTTTTAGAAAGTAACTTTTGTGTAGTACAACATAAATTTTTTCTATAAAAGATTAAATTCTAATTTTTGAAATATAGATTCTCAACATCAATATCTAGCGAAATAATATTTTTTCATTTTTTTGTTGCAGACATTTTTTTTAAATTAATTTTTGAAGTCAGTGTAACTATAATTTGGACATACATGTGTGTCATACAACCTAACTTCTTGTGTATATTGAAATCCTTTTTTTTGGTGAAATAAAGACATCAATACCTAGGGAAAGGGTATTTTTTGAATTTTTTTACAATGGTTTACTATTTTTCCACCTTTGCACAACAAAGAACTTGATGTTCAAAGAAAAAACTATATTTAGTAAAAATTAAAAATTAAATACATGATAAAATGAAAATATATCAAAAATATACTTGTTGGAAAGATTTTTTCGAGGGCTACAATCTTACAAAATATAATTTTTAAATGATATTAATTTTAATCCCTCAAAAGGTAAAGAAATTTTGGTTTTTTGCCAGCATTTTGATAGGTGTGAAGGAGACTCCATTGTGGATATGATTTAATACTAGAGGGGTTCTATCCAAGGGGGTTTCATCTAAGGGGGTCTTATCTATCCCTCTTCAATTAAAACCCTTTATATGGAGCCTCTCAAGACTTAAATCATTAGTTTTTCTAAAACGGTGATTTTAGGAAAAAATTAGTACGTCCCAAAAGTGAGACACACTATTGTGGTAGCACCTTAGGTCTATTATCACCATGTAGGTAAAATAATATATAAGTAACAAATAAATCTACCATAAATTTTATGAAAATCTATGCCACAAGGCACTTTGTTATCAACTACTAGAAGATCCCTAGATTCGTTATAGATAATTGACTAGGTGGCCTTGCATCCTCCTATCCTTGTATAGAAATCCTTAGGTGGAAGTCCTTAAGCAAAGAGTGCACCCACTTTCTTCTTCCTAACAGGTCTAAGAATAACAAAGATACATTTTTTTAGGATATCATGCAACAAGGCATAATGAGTCTTAGACAATTATTCTCAAGTCACGCTAATATATTCTAGAACACATAGTTTGCTTCTATTAAATACGCATTCTCTTTCTCCAACACCAATTCAATTAAATATACTAATATATGTTTTGTATCACATCACATAAATTACAAAATTTTGACATGTATCTTATCAAAATTTTGATATTTCAATAACACATCTCAATGTACATATACATCTCATCAACATATCTCAATATTCACTTATCACATAACATTAAATTCATATTGAACACATCATAAACTCAGACAATGGGATGAGGACCGGTGTCCATAATTCTCCTCTAAGAATGCATAATATCATAGTGCCACATATCCACATGGTGATGCTCTCTAAGTCCTTCCCAAGGAACCCTTCACATAGAAATATCAAATAGATCTAGGGGAAATGGATTACAACTGTCCCATACCAGTCTTTTTTACTCCTTTTATAATAATTACCTAGTCCATTTACTCTCCATATACAACCTATTAGGGACCCCTCATGAGTATGAAAATACCACATAGTTCACATTAATACATGCATGCCAACAACAAAAATATTAATAAAGCCTCAAAACAAGGAAATTTCAATCAACTAATTTTCAAATAAAGTCAAAAATTTATAAGAAAATAAAAATTTCAATGGTGGTTACCAATAATGATTCATAATTTGAAAACAAGTCACAATAACTAGTCCTTTAGGGGTAAAAGCACAAACCTGTGTCACACTTTATAAAGGAATCGACTGACAACAAAAAAAAAAAATTGAACTTCAACCACATAAAAGTGGTCTTTATGTTTTGAATTTCAAAATGATGTAAACTAATGAAATGTGGAACTTTTGATGAAGTTTATTCCTGTAATTTTTTAGATTTAAAAAAAAATAAAAATTTCATTACTTTTTTGTCAATTTAAGAATAGATTTTGGAATGTTAAAAATTTAGAAAAAAGTGACTTCACGGCCTGTCAATAAATAAATTGAAAAAAAACTTCATTTCTCAGTAATTTTTCTTGTCCAAATAGGTAACTTCAATATCTTGTGCATGGAAAAAAATCAAAATTTGATGTATATTTTTCTCGTAATAATGTTTTATAGTCAAACTTGTCAAAATTCAACGATTTTCACGAGTAGTAAACTATTGTCTAATTTTTTAATCATTTTCAAAAAATAAATTATACCCTTTTGAAGAAGACTCTCTCCTCTTGTGCCCCATATTTTTTTAAAAAAATTAATATGTTTTACTATTTTTTTTAATTTCTATTTAGCCTCCTTTTTAACTTTAACAACCTACTTGCATTATTTTAAAAATAAAATATATTAAAACTAATCAAAATATTTAAAAAATTACATATTTGGATTCACCACTCCAAGCTCTACAAAAGGATATTTTTCCTTTTTGCAGAAAAATCATTCTGATTGAATAAATACTTAGTTGAAGTTGAAAGTTTCAAAAAATTCTGAAAAAAGCTGAGTTGGCTGCCAATTAGGATGTCACAGACAATTTTGGTAGAAAGCGTTTTGCTCGAAACCCTTTCTATAGAAATAGTTTCTAGGCTATGTGGTTTCGGTTGAAAACTATTCGACCGGAACTTTTTTGACCAAAAATATTTCACTCAGAACTATTTATTTGGCTAAAAGTGTGACATAGCTTTGTGCTTTTACCCTGAGGCAATAAGGATAATTTCCAAAAATTCAATTAATCAACAACTTAGAAGATTTCAAAACTATTGGCTTAATCAATCAAATAAAAGTCATAATAATAATAATAATAAATATGAGCAATAATTGCATAAAGGTTCACATCACAATCACCACATGACTTCAAACAAGTCACCTAAGGGGGAGGAGGGGAAATGATAGTTTCAAACCACATAGAGTTCATGAATAAATCACCATGTCACAATAAATATGTCCCACACTTGACCTAGTACAATCATATAATAATCACCATGTCACATGTCCCACATCATATTTTCCACACAACCTAGGACAATTTATATAATAATCACCATGCCACATGTCCCACACAACCCGAGACAATCATATAATTAAAAAATCATCAATAATAGATCTTCTACAGAAATAAGGTTACACATAGGTCCATCCTCACGCACAACCCGAACACATTTGGTTTACAATAATGATATGGAAAAGGGAGAGGAATATTTTACAAGTAATAACGTCACATATGAATTACTAGTGGATCCATAAAGAGGGGGAGTGGGGACACCATTCGAGGAAAAAGTCTATAGAATTGATATTTTACAACCATTCCTAAGAATTTTCCTTGCAGAGATCTACAACCTACTCAAAGGATTAGGGACACCATGTTGGGATGAAAATTCTATGGATATAATATCAACCATCCCAAAAAAAATCATATAGAGATCTAACAACCCACTCAAACCCCACACAAAGGGTGATCTCAACCAATTTGGGACAGTCAACCCTTATTAATGCTTCCCTTACCTCGACATTACATAGAAACTCATCATTCAACAAGGAAGTCACAACAATGAATGACACCTACATTCCACTACATACAATTATAACAAAGGGTGTACATGTGTGAATTGTGTACAACATCCACAAACCCATCTCTCGAGTTGGATACCTTGTATAACAACTAGAGATACAAACATACAATTTCACTGGCATCTTCATATAACATGACTGATTTCTTAAAAAAGGAAAATATCATCATGAATTTAGTTATTTGTACAAAGTAAACAAGACCCATAAGGTTTCAAAGTAGAAAACCTATACTATGATACCCAATGTAATGCCCAAAACATTCAACTAAAAATTCAACTAAAGGCTTTGTTATCTAATTTTTAGCTTTCAGCTGAAATTAGGTAACCATAGTGTTGTTATTTTCATGTTGTTTAAACATTTAAAGATAAACCATAAAACTACTAGTTTCAACATGCATGAAGGAGTGATTTTCAAAGCAAATCAGATTACATTTTTTTCCATTTCAATGGTGCATTACAACAAATGAGAAAGAGAATCATGTATTCAAATGTAATTTCTTTTATTGATAATCATTAAGGTACATGTCCCTCACAAGCCAAGGGAAGAACTCTCTTATTCAAATGAATATATGAAACAACTTATACATGAATAAGTAAAAGAAGAGAGAATGTGCATGTAAGAATGGAACCAGTCATTGCCTATGAATGACTGGTTACAAGTTGCCCTGCTGCTGCCCCAAACCACTTGTGCCCTTCCCAACTTTGTAGCGCTCCTCACCCTGCATCTGAAGAAAACATGGTGTTAGAGCAAGGCTCTAAGCAATGAATGATTCAATCCTTGCATACACATCTACCTATGCATGTATAAGCTGATCCATAAATGCATTAAACAAAAGAGCATCCAACGAACACGTTTATTTTCTAACTGTTTGCTTCATGTGCAGATTTAGTTTCATTATCAGATCAAATGCAGCACGTGGGGTAAATGTGGCTCCCACAAGGGTAGAGCTCAATGTGCTTTGAAAGAAAATGAAATTGAGCAACTTGATCAAAGATTTATCTCTTATCAATGCATTAAATCAATATGGAGTCATACCAGTTGATCAACTTTCATTATCAGATTCAAAAGATGCATCAAGTTCAATTATGCATCAAGTGTTTTGAAGATGCATCAAGTTCAATTATGCATCTATTTAATAATGAGGAAGCATTTCAAATTGTTGTCAAGCCCCTCTCACCATGACTCTATTGGGCAGTCACTCATCACACAGGAAAGTGAGTTGTTAGGTCACCCACATATGTGACAAGTGGCTGTCAAATAAAGTTAGAATGAGGAGACTATGCATGTTTATCACATATAACTACAGCAGGAGTAATGGTTGACTCATGGTCATGGTACAAGTATAAGGAAAACACCTTTGCAGGAGCTTACAAGGTCAATAGGCATGAAGGGTATCCAAAACAAAGCATAACTGTCCTCATGGAAAAGAAACATGGCCATCTAATTTGCTGCCCCATGAGTTAGATGAATATGATGTCCTTGGGATTGTGAGCATGACAGGATTGAATGCATTCTGAACATGAAAGATAAGGACAATGTTCAACTAAATACAAAATTTGAAGTTGTACAATGCTAAGTTCAAGGCCTTCTCAACCAAACATTAGACAATATGTTTGCCAGCTAGCAATCAATGTGTGAGTGATGAAGAAAGGAAAAAGGAAAAGACATTCAAGAAGCATCAACTCTAGTTGACACAGAAATGTGCATATCATAAATATATCATTACAAGAAGTCATGGCAGTAATAGAACCCTCATATGATGTGATCAAGAGACAATTGCTATGCCATAACATGAAGGTCTGCTATTCTCTAAGAATATTACTAAGAAAGGAATAGGCATGACCATCAGAGGATATGAAACACAATCCATTCACCACAATTTTAGAGCATAAGTAAGGATCATTCCTAGATTCAATCAAACAGTAGCAACCATCACTTGAAATGGGCCAGTCATGTGCATTGACAAATATGGATGTGCTTCAAGGAAGGCATGGGGCAGTGCATTTCATTGTCAAGTCACGAGGACAACAAGTAGTACAATGGTACAAATTTCATGAGTCAGCAGCCATGAGGTGTAAGACAACACCGTTGTCCTCAAAAAACAACACATACTGATCAAATAAATGTGAAAATCAATGAAGAAAGCCAAAAGGAGTCTAAGGTTTATGTGCAAGAACAGGGGATATATATCTCTCAGTGATAATTCCAAGACATTCATAGTAATAAGTTTGCTCACTATCATAACATTAAGCACAACCATCAACAGTCATCAAATGTATGGGGATCAGTACATAGACAATCAAAAGAAATGACAGTCACCATTCAAGCAGTCTACCAAGATCATGATCCTATTCGCCAAAGGGAAAGGAACAGACATGAGCTATGAAGGAGACCATACATGTAAATAAGCATGTAATCAAGTAACATGGACTAAATTGTTGTAAGGAGTCACATGACAGAAATAAAAGGAAAGTTGAAAGCATAGTCACCACAGCAGTCCCTACAGTTACATGATAATTGTATGAGAACTCAATAAGAGAGCAACCATTTATGAAGACAAATTTTGTAGTGGATAGTCATGTGAATACAGTAGCAACTCGAAGGTACAATCCATGATATATCACTAGAACAGTCCTTTAGATGCAATCTCATGGTAGGGACAAATCCATCATGATTATGCCTTGGTAGCCTAAGTGGTATGCTTGTCACATGGTGTTTGTAGTGTGGGTGAGGTTGTGTCATTATCACTCATGGTAGATTTTATAAGGATAAGCAAAATGCTTGAGGAGCAGTTGCATCAGGAGGCGATGTTACAAAGACAACATTGATCTTACTTAACCAATACAAAAGCAAGGTATATTCATGTACAAGCATATGAAACATTTACAAGGGAAAGGGATATTGTAGTGGACAGGGTACTTTCATGAGTTTCAGTCAATGATGGTGTTTCCTATAAAGGATTCAAAGGGGACAGTTCATTATTTTCATAAGGATTGAATGTGTGCATTGATAGGCCATCATGAAGAGACAAGACCCAAGCCATGGTCCACGGTGGTGGAGAGTACAAGAACAACATTGTGAGTTCAAATAGCATTTACACATTCTTTCTCCATGATCTAAGGGTCTGATCTTAGGTCTCCCCTTTGAGTCAAAGTTCGTTTCTCAGTGGAAAGGTCTATTTTGTTACTCTTGCCTTTTCCATCTTTTGGGGACTATAGTAGCATATGGGTGGTCTGCTCCTTAGATCACAAAGGTATGGGAAGCACGGTGATAGGAAAGTTTAATCAAAGCATAATATAGTCAACATTGTATATGAGATAAGTGACATGAAATGTGTAATCCCAAGAACCACAACCTTGGAGTTTATTGGACAGTCAATTCAATAGAGTTTTGAAGCCCTTTCAAAAGCTTTAAACTACATAGGAAGATGGTAAAACATGCAAGTATTTGAAGTGGAGTGAGAACATGGAAGCATTGGTAGTGCCTTTACTTCACTTACAGAAGCAAAATGAACAACCTTTCAGCATAATTTTTGAACTTGAGAGCCAGCCAAATGAATATCAACAAACTGAAAAGGCAAATGTAGAAATTATAAAGGAGAACATTCTACAGTAATGAAGAATTTGATTGCTCATTAAATTTTTTGAAGCCCTCCTAAATCATGTTCAAAGATCAAACATAGCCTTTTAGAGGAAGTTATGCAAGGTTTTGAAATCATTGGATACAGTCTTAAGAAAGCCAAAGAACTTGTATGAAATATGGTCCAACATGCAGCAATGTAAAGGCACTATTGAAAATTTAATGCAAGTCTCACAATGTTCCACTTCCTGAGCTCAAAAGGACCTTATTCCATGCTCTATTACTAAGGTAATTATCTCAGTTTGTTCCATAAAAAGAAAGATCATTCAAATGATAGTGTATCTACAAATTAAGTGAAGCTGAAACTTCATAATAGTGCATCTTTTATTAAGACAAAGCGAATGAAGATACCATGTACCCAGATGTCTAAACAACAGAAAGGTGAAAGAATTTACTAAATCATCTGCATTTTGTAACAAGTCCGAACCTGTCAAAGAAAATCTGCAAAACCCACCTGGGGGGTCAAGTCTAAGGCAACATTGCTTTCTTTTTTACCAAAAAAGTGAAGGAATTTACAAGATTATCTGCATTTCTTGCAACAAACCAGAACCTTTCAAAGAAATCATGTAACCCCACTTGGTTTCTCTACTAGCAGTTGCAATTTCAACAAAAAATGAAGGCTACAAGAAACCCAAGCAGTGTTTTTTCTCAAAATGCAGGAAAAGACAAAAAAATAACAAATGCAAGAAAACCCAATTCACATGATGAGGGCTAAGCCACATTCCAATTTTCTTCTCTTTTTCCAGAAACCCATATGGGTTCTTTAACTTTATCAATGGTTTATGAAAGAGAAGAAGGGAAATCAAAAGAGTATATGAGGGTTTCGAGAAATGAACATAGGACACTTTGTTTTTGTTCATGGCCATGGCCAGCAAGCTATTATGTTCATGAAGCAACAGGAAAAGCACTAACTTTGTTCAAATTTATAGATCATGAAGTATTCAAATGCTATCTTGAGTTTAAAACAAAATGAAGGACATTTAAAGGCTTCCATTTGAGCTTTTCTTGCTCATTACAGGATGAAAAAGACAATGCAAGGTCAGTTGGGAGCTTACCCGAGCTCGAGCATCAAAATGTGCAAGTTTTGCCACTAAAGACTTCTTCTGAAGCCTCATCAACTCCTCATGGTAGCTTTTGGCAAGTGAGACAGCAAACAAGGAAAATGAATAGCACATATGGTTAGGAAAAGTACATCAAAATGTTTCATAGCCGCAGACTGTAAGTCCAAAAAATGGTCTCAAAGTGTGAAGAAGTGTAGTTTTAATGCATTATGACACAATTACTTGAGTTCCCCATGGTTTTTTTATGAAAAAAATGTCAAAAGCCGACTGAAAACCAGTTTCAACATCATTTTCCTATGTTTGCTCAAACCTTGGCGGTAGAGCATCAGGTTTTCTAGATTCTTCCAAGCGACCAAATGATGGTGTTTTTCCATCATTCGAATATTATCATTAGGGTTTGACCCTATTATTTTCCATTCAATGGGATTTTTTATCCCTTATTTTAAAAATCAAACTCATGAGAAATATGATGGGGCCAAAAATCACTTACCATTGCCTTAGTTTTTCTTTTTTTTTTTAAACTTTCCCCATTCCTTAAGCTTTGCTATATCTTCAATATGTCATGTGTTATCACCTAGGCATTTTATGCCTTGTGTTATTTTGACTTATGTTGAGGTGTGCCATGGTCAAGTATGGTGCTTTATCTTTTTGACCCAACATCATGTGTTTAGAATATGCTTTCCAAGAGTCTTGGAGGTTGGCCTTATGAGCCAAGTGCTATTATGACATGTGCCTTTGCAAACCATGTGATTATGACATGTGTGGGAAGAATGCAGAATATGGGTGGTAAGTTGACAGTCAAAATGCCTTTAAGACTTTTGGAAGCTTTTGTCATAGCCTTTGATGCTACATTTTATATATGAAGATATCTTGTAAATTAATTTGCAAATCACATTCAAGTTGCTTTTCAATGTAAATGTAATGCTTTTAAATTGTGGAGCCTTTTAGAAGGAGCTTAATTGTAAAGTGTTTTGCTAAGTGGTGATTTATAAATCACTTAGCAAAATCACTATATTTATGCTTTAAAAGGCCATGTGTTTTCAAGAAAACACACATGTTGCATGATAGGGAATATGGTCAAGTGTTGAAATAGGACCAATTATGACTTGCAAAGGTGTGGGGAGTGTGAGATGTTGTTTAGACTATTTTGGTGAAGAATGAGGCTAGCTGGAGGTATATTTGTCACACTTTTGGGATGGCTATTGACTTAGCTTGTTTTTTCTCCATGTAGAGGGCATTTTAGAGACTTCTAGAAGGTTCTTTTGGGGCCATTTCTATTTTATCTGAGGATAATCCTCTAGAAGCACATGTGTGGGAGGTTTTGGTGGGTTTTTGGTTAAGTATGTTCATTTTGAACTTTTTAGGGAGTTCTTTCTTTTTTAGTAGGAGGATAGCTACTATCTTGGAGTTATTTTTTCATGAAGCTGCATTGTAACTCAGACAAACTTAATATACAGTAAGCACTTTGAATTGATAGAGTAGAGCACTTTTACCTTCTCAAATTTTGTTTCTCATGTATGTTGTTAATGATTGATCGGCTTGTTTTGTGAAATCTATTTTTTCCTTGCAAGCTTGTCTCATGTTATGCATCTATTTAGTAGAAGATGTATGTTTGCAGGTTGTAAGTTGTGTTGTTAATGGTGCTGATTAATTGTGAAATCTTTTTTTTCCTTTTAATAGCATTATTTATAGACCTTCTTATGAAATATTTATGCAAACTGCATTATTAAGTGAGTTGTGTAAGTCCAACTTTGTGATATTAATTCAAATATGATAATTTGTTAACAGGTCTAGATTATTTGGTGTATCACTTTAGTTTCTTTCCAACATTAGGTTTATTTCATGCAACTCTTACCCTTACCTCAGAAATTCAATAGTTAAATGATATCAAACGGGGAAGCCGGCCCACAATCTGGAGGTCTTCTTTCAAATAGGTTACCCACAACCTGAAAGCATTCCAATGTTGGTCCAAATCTACTAAGTGCAATCGGAAAAGCTTAGCAAACAAGGTGCAGATTTGTAATCTCCAACAAGCTCCACATAAAATCAATTTTTTTACCAGATTAACCTAACCAACTCACAAAATTTTGTTCTGATGTATGCACTTCATAAGAATCACAGAAAAATTGACCATTTAGTTATAAATTTTGGTTAGATAAATATTTTTTTCAGAATTAGGGTTGGATTTCAAAGGGAAACATGGAATTACAACATTAAGATATAATAATTAATTTCACTAGCCTGAACATAATCATGACACATATGATCATGCAAATTAAATTTAACATGAGAGATTGATAGATTTGATAAAAATAATCATCTAACTTGAAATTGTTACCATGTATATGAATTATAATTCCCTTCACATCTATTTGTATTTATCATAAATAAGTGTATCAACATTTCACTACATTGAGTTCTTCTACAAGAATTATTCATTCTATAAAACTATAAGCTATCTCTATGGAATCTTCACCAACTTAAAATCAAGAGGTATGCATGCACATCTCTTACCATCATTTTATATATGTAATACCCCATAATATTAGTAGTAATTCACTGGATCCAATAACTTATCCTTGTAAAATATCTACAAAACTAGATTTCACCATTAGTCCCTTCATCAATAGGAACAATAATAATAATTTTCAAATAAGTATTAAAATTGAAAGGACATAAGGGGCCAAATATATTCCTTGGGGGCTCATCCAAGATGCCCTTGCCTACATAATGAGATAAGAGAATTCATAGTTCAACTACTTTTTCTTGAACCAACTCATATTTGCTTGTCTAATAATAAAGCATATCATCTAGGTTTAATTCAGAACTGGTTTATCAACAATTTGGTTAATACATGTAATGGACCATCATGGTTCAATTATGAGGGAACTTCTCACCATATAATATAATTACTAAATTAGCAATGATAAGAAGTATATAAATCATAAACCCTGCCCATAAATGAATCCACACATAAATGTAATAAGGACCTCACATGATTCCCATCTATATCATCTCTATGCATATAGAAGTTCCAAAGTTGTAGCAATTTCATTATCTATTAAAATTTCCTTGACCATGATGTTAACATCCCTTCTTGTTACAACCAAGAGAAGTTTATAAAATACACAATGATGGGTATTTAACCTAGTAAATGCATTGTTTAACATGATGCATTTTCTTTAAACTTATATGCAATACTTTATTATAGTTTTATGTTGTTTAAATATAGGAACTTAATCAAGTGAGCTCAAATGTAAGAAAAATCAAGTTCCCAAAATGATATCTCCTCTAGCAATGAATGTCCCAATATATATCATACCATCTC
>VDFB02000017.1:64056530-64221000 GCA_007258455.2 Sequoia sempervirens
TTCAGGAAGAATTTTTTCCATATTGATTATTGCAATATGTCACGTTGGCTGCATTGCATGTTATTGATTAGGGCTTTAAAATCTTTGAACTTGTGGGTTTGATGGGAGACTAAAAAGGCTTCAAAGCATGTTGATGATTATGATATCTGACAATATAGGTTGGCTTGGGAACAATGCTAGTTCAAGAGATTAACTATAAAATTTGCTATCATCTGCACCAATTTTTATAATGTTTATCTAAAATATGGTGACCCTACCATCATAAATAGGTTGAAAGCATGATTTGGGTAGTCTAATGGGACTATATAGTTGACAAATTTGGCACCACCTTCTTTAAGAGATAAGGCTTTGTGTCTCTGTTTAGAATATTGTAAGAGTAGGAACAACCCTAGTTCTGTATACAAACTAATAGTTTAAACAAACTCAATAAATAAAGCAGCGTCGAAATGTTGTCTTTTGGCTCTCTTTCCTAAGTAGAACAATTATCCAAATCCAATCTTACATTTTATAATCCATCTACCCCTGCAATCTATGTGTACATGCTTTCGCTTGATCAAAAGGGAACGTGCAACCATGTGACTACTAGTCATTGCAAATATTTAGGGGGGACAACAAAAGCAATACAATTTTGGAGCGAAATGTTCTAAATGGATTTTTAACAAATGGCAATTCAATTAACATTTGAGAGGAGCGAGATGACCACTACCAAAGGGATTTTTGTAAGATAGGTTTGTAGTATAATAATGAACATCCGGAAATCTATAGTTAAGATATTGACACGAACTTACATGGAGACAAGTGAATAGGTTTCAAGGATTCAAAATAAGCTTGAAAATAGTGTTCTCTATAGCGCAAGCACCAAACGTAGCTTAGACAATACATAACAAAACTATTTTCTTGTAGCATCGAAGGGTTATTTTTTGCACTCCACTTAGTAATATAGAGACCCAAGCCTTCTAAGTGATGTCTCTTCTTACGGGGAATAATAATCACATCATATAATCTCATTCTATATTTTAATGTAGCTTGGAAATTGATAAAGAAGTATAATCTTTGTACAATGAAATTGAGATACAAGTCAAAATAAACATTAGTGAATTGAAACTTGAAATGGGTGTATGAAGTTGTGATCTAGCTTACTAACCTGATCTTTAATCAGAATATATATTCTATAATTAAGTCTCCAACAAAAACAATATCAATCTCTAAGTTGATTAGTGATTGATTCCTTGTAAATTTACTGAAAAAATAGTGAATCGGTGCTTAGAGATGAGATGTGAGTAAAGATTAATGCAAGAGCTTTCCCCATGGAATGCAATGTGGGTAGAAGCTCGATAAGAGTTGGCCAATTTACCTTGTTTTAGCACTATGCTTTTATAATCTTACAAACTTATTGGCTTAAAAAGTCTTAAGGACACATTTGGCACTTCAAAATATCTCCCATTTTTAATGCACTCTTTGTATCACACAGTTGTTCTCAATTAGGGAACTCTCATTTTAACATAAATGAGGGTAAGTTTTAGCACTATGCTTTTATAATCTTACAAACTTATTGGCTTAAAAAGTCTTAAGGACACATTTGGCACTTCAAAATATCTCCCATTTTTAATGCACTCTTTGTATCACACAATTGTTCTCAATTAGGGAACTCTCATTTTAACATAAATGAGGGTAAGGAAGGAATTTTTTCTAGGATTCTTGGTCAATGAGCCTTAAGGGTGTATGCATACAACTTTTAATGAAAAGAGGCCCAAACAAGAAACTCAAAAGATTAAAAAGTGGAAGAGGCATTGATTCCAATTGTTCCCCTTCTAGTTTAACTGTCATAGGAAAAAATGAGACAAGGATCACCAGTACTGCTATATGATTGCAAGATCATGACAAAGGTGGAATCTGCACCATATTGTCATTGCCTTGTTTTCATGCTATTTCTTGGTGATCCAAAATTGGATCATGAACATTGTCATAGTCAATTGGTTGTTTGTAACATGTTATGACCTCATAATATAGGTTTGGTGCCAATCGTTTTTTTGGTAACATGTTATGGCCCCATAAATATATGTTTGGAGTGGAGTTTTATTGCATATGTGAATTCCTCTTCAAATGTTATTCACTTAAAAAAATTGATAATCTAATCCATATGTGAAAGTTATAACCTTCACAAGGCGCAACATTATTTGAATGGTTAGTAGATAACTTGTGGTGATTTTGCATTGTTTTAAGTAACAATTTTGCAATGAAGTGTGGTTTTGGAACTGCCTATCAAGAGTAAACAAGAGGGTGATGTTGTCTTCAGATTTCTAATTTTTGTCTTCTTTTCCAACCTAAGGCATGTTGTAACTATAGAAATGAAGTGGAGTTCAAGAAGACACCTGATGCTTCTAAAAGGAAATGAATGCCTCAAGGAAGGGCATTCATCCAAATTTTACAGAAAAAAGTGAAGCGAGAAGTCTGAAATTGAAATAGATAGGTTTATTGCAACAATTTCATATGGATCAAGGGGAGAGATTCGATTTAGGGTCATAAATTCCATCATCAATTAGTTTGCTATTGCTCACCCCCCTATAAAATATATAAGAGGTGCAAGTGAAAAATTTGGTGTTAAGTATTCTAGGCCAACTCTAATTTCAGCTTTTGAGTACTTGATTCATTCTATCACGAGACAACTAGTGAGGATATATTTTGTTGTTTCCATACAACTAAGAATGTATATATACTAAACATTTGAATTATAACAAATGGGTTAATATTTTCCTTTCTATTTAGTAAATGTTTGTTGATTTTATCTCATCAAAAGACTTCCCACTTGTGTTATCGTAGAAAATGATATAATGAAAAATTTGAAGTATTTAATTACCTCTATAAATATCTTTGTTTTGGTATCCTTGTGAGGCTTGAAATTCTTTAAGATGACATCCAATTTTGTTTACGAAAATTTGCTTCAAATGCATTAGATACTAAAACATTGTTATCAAAGGGTAACATAATTTTTAGAAAAATTAATATATAATCCAAATATCTAATTATCACATTGTCTATTTTCATGTATGGCCTACATGACATAATATAAAAGTTAATTAAAAGAAAATATTTCAAATCAGGCAAAGTGGAAGGACAAAGAGGTGGAGCAGAAGTATGGCCATCTATTAATGCATTAATAGAAGGGGTATGGTGCCAGGAAAGGGAATGGAGATAGCGTAAATGCAATAGCATGGTGCGAGTGTGTTAGGAATGGCTCACAACTAGTGGGTATGGTGTCCTTGCCCTTTGGACAACCCAAAATGTTAGATTTGAAGTCAATCCAACGTGTAGGTTCCAGAAGAACACCCATGACCTTAACAAAAATGTATTATTGAGTAGTTTTAGGAGGGTAAAAACCATAAAAAACGTGGTCTCATAAAAGGCATGAGAAGCAGGTTTTACGTGCGACTTGGTGTCTCAAGGACGCTTTCAAGAAGAGCACCTCAATGAAATGCAATTTCATGAAAAAAAGGTAATGATTGTAGATTATGAATGAAATGGATTGTTGAAAGGCTTTAGAAACTTTTACGCAAATGCAATTGGCATGTTTAAAGCCAAATTCCACAACCATTGCTCACATCATCCCTACCCGTGTCATAATGAGAGCCCTTGAACAGGTGATGGACCCCCCATCAAAGCTGAAAGGGTTTGTAGAAGCATGAGGTCAAGCACAAAGGTTGAGCAGAAAGGTGCAACTGCGTGGGCCCAGGGCATCTTTTTTAAACAAGAGGTAGCAACACTTCTTCAAAAGGTGCCACAACAGTAGGAACAGGTGTGCACCACCTCTGTCTCTTTCAGTTTCTTTGTCTCCTTTTTCGTCTGGCATCAAACCAAAATTTCTGTTACACCAAGAACAAACATATATAAAACAAAAGGGGCAACCTTTTCCAAATTTCACACACCGATCTTTAAGGTTCTAATGAATGAGTACATTGAAAACGGGGTTGGTATGGCAACCTTAGGGGTAACAAACATGTGTTTCAGGCAACTGATGCTATTAGCATACCAAAATAGTCTGAAATATTGGGGGAATCAAACAAGATTACTTTGTCAATAGAGGATAACAACATACCAAGGCATATATTAATAAGTGGGGTAGTGGAAGGCAGTGCTGTAGCTATTGAAGCATTCAAAAACATAAATGATGGTACAATGCCCCAAGAGACTATGTCCGAATTTTTGGATTTGGGGAGTTCTCTAATCCCTTTTAAATCCCCATCACACCTCCTAGGGGAGCCCTCAACTACAACCCTATTTCCCAACCCCAACTTCTCGGGGGTAGCAAATAACTCTTGGGGAACATGCGTGATGGGCTATCTATAAGATAGCAAGTCAAATGCAGGGGAGGGGTGTGTGTATGTAAATGCAAAATAGTACAAGGAGATTTTAAAATGTAGGCAAACTTGAAAGGTAAAGTTTGTAAAGAGAGGGAAATTCGCTGTAATTCTACCAAGGCTAGAGCATAAGTACTTATCAAACACTATTGAAACCCAACAAGAAGAAAAAGTGGAATCCAAAGAAAAAGAAAAAAGTGCACCCATCTTCTCACCTAGTCTTAGTCATGAACCATTCCAAAGAGGTAAACATTTTAGTAGGCAAAGTAGAAGGGGGTGAGAGTAAACCTTCTGATTCATATAGTCCCACCACAACATCGCTAATGTGGTCCTTTGATTTGTATGTCAATGAGCTAATGTAGGTGAAAAAGAGGCTCCAATCATTAGAGGCAAGGGGGCTTTATGAAGACACTAAAATGAAGGAGTTCATGGATGCTAATTGGCAATTATCAAGGGAGAATAAATTTGTCAAAGAAGAAATAAGTAAGCTTCAAATCTCCATGTCAAAAGGAGAGCAATAATTGATTTCGATAAAGAAAGCTCTAGTTCAAAGTGGCGCAACATACAAAAGCATATCAAAAGAGATAGATGAAAGCAACAACTCACAAATAAAAGAGATACAATCAGTTTTAGACAGTATGAAGATAAAAGAAAACCAGCTAAGGGACCAATTAGAGGAGGCCAAAAGTTGGGCTCAAGTAGTGAAAGGCTCTTCAGGCACACAAAGGGACCTCATAGAAAAGCAAGTTCGAAGGTAGATAAAAGAAGAGAATGACAAAAATGCCAATGATGCGAATGTCATTATTAAAGGGCTAAAGGACTATGGTGAGAAAGAAACCACAAAAGAGCTAGCAAAGGATTTTTTCAGGGATGATTTACAATGGACGAGTCATTTAACAAGCAAACAAAATTGGAAAATGGGCGAAAGATGGCAAGAGTAGGCATGTAAGGGTCACTTTGGTGAACATTGAAGATAAGAATAGTCTGCTAAGGAACACAAAGTTCCTTAAAGGTACTCAAATATACCTTGACGAGGACTTAACAATAGTACAACAAGAAGAAAGGCATAAAGAATGGGAAAAAGTAAAGGAAGCAAGGAATGAAGGAAAATGGGCTTGGACACAAAATGAAAAAGCTCAAGTTAGTTGTAATGTCCCCATTTTTAGCACTGCACTTCTCAGTGATTGATGGCCTATCCCCGGGGTGCTATCGGCTAGTCAGAGGCAGAATTAGGGTTTCCAACTTTTTATTGGGTTCTCTTGAAGATTCAGGGTTTTGCTTGTTGGAGTTTGGGTGTTTGGATTCTGGATTCCTTCTGGGTTTTCAGAGAGCTTTGCAGAGGTATGACTTGCAACCACGTCGGGCAACCTTTCCAGACTTACTATTTTTAGTAAGTTATGATGGCTACATCTTGGAGTTTGGGATTTTGGATTGCAGATTCTTTCTGGGTTTTCAGAGAGCTTCGCAATGGTGGCGCATGCATTGCATTCTGAGCAACTTCTTGAATTTACTATTTTTAGTAAATTCTATATTTAGTAGTGGTCCAGTCAGCACCAGCTCAGTCAACTTTCCTTCACTTGCAGTTCATTGGGTGATCATGATTTTTGGCTTAAGAGGTTCATTTTGGAGAAATAAGTTATTTAAAGTCAATAATGTTTTATTTTATAAAATAACCCCTTGTCCTAGTAATATGACTTTAAGTTGTTTTGAAAAGGGGGACCTCATGGGTGGATGCATCATCAGGGAAAATTTTAATTATTCTAAAGTCAAAATTACTCTTGGAGGTGGGACGCCAACTTTGGAGAGCTTATTATTTTATTTAAAAATGATTTATATCCCTCTTGAAATGGGACGCCACCTTAAGCTTGATCAATGGTCAAAATCAAACCCTAAAAGCATCTTGAAATTAGGGTGCACCTTCTGGAAGCTTCTGGAGGGTCTTCTCAAAAGTTATAAAAAGAAGCCTTGGGTCTTCATTTTGGTATCTAATATCTTGAGTAATGTTATGCTGCTGAAATGGTGTTGGACTGCTTCGAGGAATGAATGCCTCCTAGCCTTGGCTCAACTTCGTGCTTGAGAGATAGCACCTAGTGGGGATGTTTGCTAGTATAGAGTGAATTTTGTAGTGAGGTTGCATTGTTGTTTGAGTTAATGCTTTGTAGTTCAGTTATTTGCATTTCATGTCATTTTCTGGAGTTGCTGATATCATAGCTGATTTGTAGTTTTCACTCGTATATTGAAAAATAAAAATATCTTCGTTCTGGGTAATGCACATTTCATCTTCTTTAGGTTGGGCGCCCCTTTGTGCCAATTTGCAGGTTTTAATATTGAGAGCTTGAATTTATAGAGAAAATTGCCCCTATTTGCCAGGCAGGCCCTCTTTGGAGTGTATTGGGAAGCGTGTTAAATAATGGTGGGGGTTTGGGTGTAGTTTTTTGTTTGCAACTTGGTCGCCCTTGTTCTAGGAGTCATTTGCATTTGGTTTGGGGTCATTTGGTGGAGTATTGAGGGAGTAGTGAGTAGTTTAATGAATTTATGTGTTGCTGTTTTAGCTTTTCTGGAGCAGGTCTGTCAAAAATCAGAACATTGAAATTGGTCTTTGAGCATATATTTTGGTCTTGGAGTAGTTGTTAAGCAAGGGAGAATCTTCTATTTTGTTGCAGCACTTTGCAGCTCTAATCTTGTGCTCTTGGAAGACATTCTTCAATATATTGTAAGCTGAACAATAGTATTGGCAACATCTTTCTTATTCTTGCTAATCTCGTACTTTGTATTGCCCACTGAACAAGTGGAAGAGGCTGGCTTGCCACCTATTTACTTTGTGTTGCAATATAGTTTAATGTCTGCCATATGGTCGCCTCATCTCCACCCTGGATTGAGTAGCACATACTTGGTGTTGAGTTACTTTCAGCAATATTAGTGATAGGGATCCTCTGACCATATGATCGTCCACCTTGGACACATTCTTGGTTAGAGTTGCTTGTTTTGAAATGCATAAGATCCTCTGACCATATGCTCACACCTTGCCCAACTCGAGATCCTGGTGTACATTCTTGGTTAGAGTTCATTTCGCATCGTTTGGGTTTTCCTCTAACCTTAACGGGTGCATGTTGTTTGTAATCACATTCAAAAATGGGAAAAAAATTGGCTCGGTATATTTCAGTGGTATTAGAGCCAAGATCCTGCCATCCTGTGCCCAACAAGGTTTAGTTGACAGTCGAATGATAGAGAAATCAGTTTCTACACTAGAGGTCAGAACAGAGTTCAGCTCAGTTTAGAAGTGGCACTTAAACATGGCTAACAGAGAAGAGATAAAGCTGGAACAAACACTTTTTGAGATCGGAAAAAGACTTGGCGAAGAATGTAAGTCAAGGGAAGACGAAAAGAATAATCTTCAAATATTGGAACAATGTTTGAGACAGGTGGAGCAGTCACCTTCTGAATGGATGCAATTGGCATTGTCACCTGCAGTTCACCTTTTAGTTCAGCCCTATTGGCTGGGACATCCAAATGAAGAAATCAAGCTGCTGATTTCTTCTTGCTTCATGGAGTTGATGAGAATGGTGGTCCCCATGACACCCTATGATGATGAAACCATGAAAATCATTCTGAATATGATTGTAGAAAGTTTCCAAGATCTTGATGAAACTGGAAGCAATCTATTTGCTAGAAAGGGTGCTATCTTAAAGACATTTTTAGATCTCTGGGTAAGTAACTTGCTATTCGCCTTGGAAATGCAGGATCAGATTTATCACTTGTTCCATTACCTCTTCATATCCACTTGGAGCGAACAAGAAGAGGATGTTATTGCAGTTGTAAAGAAAATCCTTATTCTCACCATTAATGAGTCAGATGAAATTCCACCAAATGTCCAATCTCTCCTCTTGGACACATATGAGTGTGAAGAAAAGGATTCTCCTATTGCTGCTATGCTGATCAAGGAATTATTTAATCCATATGAAGAGAAATTGAAGCCACTTTTGGAGAAGTCTGAGCAAGATGCAGGAAAATTTAGTGGTCTTGATGATAGAGATAATTCCAAAGAGTCCATACAAGGTCATATTGAAGATAATGACGGTGAAGTTTTCAAAACAACAAGAAATGAAGATTCTTCACTTCATTATGATGGTGACTTTGGGGTTGAGCAGCAAACTCGGTATTTGGAGAGAAATGTTTTTGAAGATATCAGTTTGAGTGATTTGGGACTTGACTTATTCAAAGAGTCATCACTACAAAGGGAGCATGATAAGTTTTTTCCTGTTGTAATGAATCGAACTAATTCTGACCCAAAATTTTTCAAACTTCGAAGATGATCACAACAACACCAAAGTACCCGTTAGGGTTAGATCTAATCAAACCAACAACTGAAGGAAAGAGCCTCAATGCCAAGAATGTGCTTTCCGACCCAAGCTGGGTAGAAGCTACCATGTGGCGGAGTATCACTAGTAAAGAATGCAGTACTGGAAAGTAAACTCAACGCCAAGCATGTGCACTCCTAACCCGAGGTGGGAAAGGCGCTACCATATGGCGGAGATTCTATTAACAAAAATGCTATGCAAGTAAAATAATCTCAACGCCAAGCATGTGCATTCCTAACCCAAAGTGGGAAAGGCGCTATCATATGGCGGAGAAATAGAAAGCAAATACAATATAGACTGAGCAAGGGCCAGTCGCATCCACAACCGTGGGAATGAAAGTGATTAAACTAAAAGTAAACTAGACGGCAAAGCAATCCTCTTCCACTAAAGTGGGGATACAAAATGTAAAGTGCAGAAAGTAAAAGAGCTGATTAGTACTACTAATTCAGCGTTACAATATTATGAACAATCTACAAATACAATGAGATATAGATAACCAATGATCTCCAAAATGTTAGGAAATGAACTCCAAACAAGTACAAGCTATCCAACATATGACATATAGCAAAAGGGACTAAAATATCAGGTCTAATATAAAATTGCAGCGATCAGAAAATTCATACCAGCAAGCCCTAGAATCACCAAAATGCTCATAACTTCATCAAAACACCTCCGAATGATGTGGAACTGAACGCAAATGAGAGCTAGGAGTTGAGTGACCAAGACCAAGCCAAGAAACTCCTCCAAATAGCAGTGATTTATTTATGCACGCTTTCCAATGCAACCTCAAAGAAGGTACAACCTCCATAAATGTTCTACCAACAAGATAAAATCCGAGACACCTCCAAAAAATATGAAAACTTGCAAGGAGGGGCGCCCAAGGTAGACTAAAGCATAGGGCCAATACCCATAACCACTAAAAAATCGTGCATGGACTTATGAGCAGATTTCTATTTCAGCAAAACCCTAACCAACAAATGCAAAATTGACAATTCTCTAAAATCTTCAACTTTGATGCTCTGTCTGCTAGTCTGGATGAGAAGCAGTCTCTGAAAACCCAGCTAGGTGCTATCTTTCAAGCACGAAACCAAGAGAAAGAACTAGGAGGTATGCATTCCTCGAAGCAAGCTCTGAAAGTATTTCAGCAGCATAACAGTATGATAAGCAACAATAGATATCCCAATTGAAGGCCAAGTCTCTTATTTATAAATTTTCTGTCTCCAAATTCAAATATTCTTTTCCCTCCAATTAGGGTGCCTAAATGAAATTCACTTTTCATCTTTTCTCCAAATTTCATTTGCATTTCATTTCCAACCCATATGTAGAAATATAATTTAATAAAATGCAAATATATCACCAAAAGGCGTCCAAGATAGACTTAAGTGAAATATTCTATAACTTGCAAATATTTCACTAAAAGATTCAAGTGAAATATTTAATTAAACTCAAATGTCTCCAAGCTAGGCGTCCCCTTTTGCCTTATCACATATTTCACTTAAATATTAATTCATCAAATAAGGCCTCCAAAATGTTTAATTAATAAACATTATAAAAATCACTTATCTCTCCAAATCGTCCTCCATGCCTTAGCCAAATATTTTTCACTTAAAACATTATTTTTTCATCAAATATCAAACTTGCCAAAATAATCACCTCAAATGCTGGAGACCACTGCTCAAGTTGACCTGCCAGAAATAGCCATTGCACTGAATTGCTGAACTGCTGCTAAAAATAGCACTGCCAGAAATAGTACTTACTAAAAATAGCATACTGCGAAAAATAGTAAGTTGTTCCAAACTCATTTTCTCCACATTTTGTGTAGTCGTCACAACTTACTAAAAATAGTAAGTCTGGAAAAGTCATCTGATTCAGTTGCATGTCACACTATCGCGAAGCTCTCTGAAAACCTAGAAGGAATCCATAAGCCAAATTGGAAAAATCCAACATGCAAGCCTCCAAAAAGCAATCAGGAACGCAAGTCAATATCCTGTCATGCATGTTACCTCATTGCAAAGCTCTCCAAAAGCCCAGAAAGCTTCACCAGACATGCGTTAGAAACTCTCGCATGCAAGACCTCAAAACCTCCTCTGAAAGTGGAAACCCTAATTTTCATTTTAGCTTTAGCCTACGAGTTTCCGGAAATAGGCTAAATCCAAACAAAGAGTGTAGGGCTAAATTGGGGACATTATGTACCTGTTGATCATCTTAATCAACCCACTAGCATTTGGGATCTGGGTGTGTTGGCACCAAGGTATGAAAGAGAACCTTTGTGGGATGAGTTTCCCTTTGATCTTGATGAAGACCAAGGTTTCGTTTGCATCGCAAGCTATAAGGAGGGCACAAAAGGAAAATTTGTTTTTGATGAAGAAGCTTGCTCTGAAAAGTTCCATGGTGATCCTTTCAAGTTGGTTGCAGCCACCAAGGAGGATGTTGTTTCTTTTAAAACTTTCAGAACAACATTCGATGATTCTTCGTTCGAGTTAGGGGTTGCCATTGCCTTTGATCAAGAAGACGGTGAGGTGGATGAAGAGCTAGAAGACCAAGTGGCTCTTGAAGATGTAGAGTTTGAAGGTGTTACTAAACACAAATATGATTTTCCAATGCATGAAGATGATTGCAAACTTGGGGTCAAAGAATTTGTGAAGTATGATGCTTTTTTTGACAATGAGCATTCTCCACTAGTCAATGGAGAAGTTCATGAATGTTGGAGCAGCAATGAAGGCAACAAAGAAGAGGGACAAGGTTCTGATTTTCAGTTGCAGCCTATCAGCAGTTCCTCATCCTTGAATTATCATGATTGGGACAGACAATTCAAGGTGTCTGTTGACAAGGAAGTGCAAGCTCTATCCCTGTTTGATCACACACATAGCTTGGTTGAAGAATTGTACTGGAAGGCTCAGCTTGAAGAGAGACAAAGAGGAGTGAAAGATGAAGTTGCCCTTCCCAATCTGCAACTTATCAAAAACTCTTTGGTAACCTTGAAGTCCGAGTACATGCACTTGGTTGAAGATCGTGATTACGCCATTAAAGTTGCAAAAAAGACCATTTGTGCTTCTCAAGATAGAGTGAGGAAGATTGATGAACTTTCCTTGGAGCTTGGATCAACAAGAGCTACGCTAGAAGAAACTCAAATGGCATTAATGGAGGTAGAAAATCAGTTTGCTGATTTCAAATTTTTCACAGAGCAAGAGAATGCACAGAGTCGAAGAAATCAAGCAAGTAATCGGTGAGCTTGATAGTCTTCGAGAGGAGTTTGACCTAGAAGGTCTCACAAGAAGGACTGAAGTTACAAGTGCAGATTTGGATCAACAAGATGGATGGAATAACTTTCAAGTTTTTGACAATCCTCTCTTTGAAGAGGGCGATGAGGAAAGTTATGACAATCTTCTCTATGAGATGGAAGATGAAACAGAGAATGAGACTGAGCATGGTTTCTAGTGCTCGGATGCTTTGATATCACTCCATAAGGAAGTGCCACGTCTGTTGATTATTAATGAATGCATAAGTGGGCTCAAGGGTGAAGATTCCATATGCAAGGTGTCAAAGCGAGGTAATTTCAACATCTATGACATCAAGATGTTGATGAGACAAGTTGTGGTAGCTGCTGGTAACTTCATTACAACAGCAAGGAGTGATGATTTCAGACCTACTACTCAGGAGGTATGGGAGAAAAGTGGACTAGAACTTGGCGGTTACATTCTTGATAATCCCTCCTTTGGGTGGAATGATGTTTGGGCTCATATTAATCAGTTTTGGGAGTTGAATCTGAAGTCATTTTATGTTTCATACTCCAACGTGATTGAAGCTTTCATGGTTGAGCTTCAGGGGGACACCAATTTCATGAGAATACATCTGGTTCTCACTAGCACTTGGGAATGCATTGTGATTTCTTGGCATTGTGTTGAAAATATTTTTCAGTTGGGTGTCCATGTTTGGGATTCTCAACATGGGTTGATGGAGCCTATTGCTTGTGGAAAGAAGAACTTTTGGGGGGATAAGGATCAAATTTCCAGATTTGTTGGTGATGTTCCCTTCTTTCCCAGCCACTTGATGGTTCCGTTTGTTCATCAACAAATGGATTGGAGAAATTTTTTGAGTATGGATTGGAGAGATGAACGATTGGTTGCTCTTGGGAGTGACCTTCCGCTAATACAAGGGTAGATTTTGAGACACGTGCTTGCTGGTTGGAGGCATACCAGCCACTTTACTTGTGGAGTTACTCTCATTTGGAAGAGTTTGTCCTTCACTACTTGCCAAAGAGGTGGTAGTTTTCAGTTGGAGATTGCTCTAGTATGTTTTCTTGCCATTTTTGAGGGATTAACTTGCAACTCTATGCTCATCTCATACACTCACACTTGGGAATTTCTTTGGTGTTGCTGTTTTTTCTTGTGTGAAGTACTAAAATCAGATTGCTCTTCGCTGACTTTAGCCTTGAATAGCAGAGACTATTTGTTCCTTCACACCAATTCTATTCTCGGGGTTCATCTTATGGAGGCTTGTGATGTTAACTTTGATAGTTCTCTCTCATTGTTGGTTCAGGACATCGAACTACCACTTGTTTTGATTCATCATTCTAAGATTCATAAGGTTGGAACTATGAGAGTTTTCTGTAGTTTTCATGGTGGTATCAGTATAATTCAGATGAGGCATAGTAGCTCCATGTGGAGACTTGAGTATGAATTTGTTGAGCTCTTGCAAAGGATTGCTTTCCTCCTTGCAAGAAGATTGGAAGATGTCACATTTGCAGACATGACTTCGTTTATTACCATGTGGAGGTATGCTAAGGAGATTGATTTTGAGTTGAGTATCCTATCTTTCTTCTTGCCTAGAATTATGATTGACAGTGGTGTGGTTGATATTGTTGATTCGGGGCATCGTGGACATGAGATGTTGCATGATATTGATCTCAATCCTTTAAGATCTTTCAGTTTGGGTAACATGGATGGTAACACTTTGGAGTTACAAGGAAGGGTAGTGCAACATTGGCATGATGCTTTCACTGATGGGCTTAGAGTAGTGCAACATCGACATGGTGGGTCCTTCCTAAGATGGATTTGGGAACCTGGGATCATACTTGTTTGGGTATGGATTAGTCTTAATTTTTCTGGAATTGTGGTGGTATTGCTTGAGGACAAGCAATTTTGGGAAGGGCGGACTGTAATGTCCCCATTTTTAGCACTGCACTTCTCAGTGATTGATGGCCTATCCCCGGGGTGCTGTCGACTAGTCAGAGGGAAAATTAGGGTTTCCGACTGTTTGGTGGGTTCTCTTGAAGATTCAGGGTTTTGCTTGTTGGAGTTTGGGTGTTTGGATTCTGGATTCCTTCTGGGTTTTCAGAGAGCTTTGTAGAGGTATGACTTGCAACTGCGTCGGGAACCTTTCCGGACTTACTATTTTTAGTAAGTTATGACAGCTACATCCTGGAGTTTGGGATTTTGGATTGCAGATTCTTTCTGGGTTTTTAGAGAGCTTCACAATGGTGGCGCATGAATTGCATTTTGAGCAACTTCTTGAATTTACTATTTTTAGTAAATTCTATATTTAGTAGTGGTCCAGTCAGCACCAGCTCAGTCAACTTTCCTTCACTTGTAGTTCATTGGGTGATCATGATTTTTGGCTTAAGAGGTTCATTTTGGAGAAATAAGTTATTTAAAGTCAATAATATTTTATTTTATAAAATAACCCCTTGTCCTAGTAATATGACTTTAAGTTGTTCTGAAAAGGGGGACCTCATGGGTGGATGCATCATCAGGGAAAATTTTAATTATTCTAAAGTCAAAATTACTCTTGGAGGTGGGACGCCAACTTTGGAGAGCTTATTATTTTATTTAAAAATGATTTATATCCCTCTTGAAATGGGATGCCACCTTAAGCTTGATCAATGGTCAAAATCAAACCCTAAAAGCATCTTGAAATTAGGGCGCACCTTCTAGAAGCTTCTGGAGGGTCTTCTCAAAAGTTATAAAAAGAAGCCTCGGGTCTTCATTTTGGTATTTGATATCTTGAGTAATGTTATGCTGCCAAAATGGTGCTGGACTGCTTCAAGGAATGAATGCCTCTTAGCCTTGGCTCAACTTCGTGCTTGAGAGATAGCACCTAGTGGAGAGGTTTGCTAGTAGAGAGTGGATTTTGTAGTGAGGTTGCATTGTTGTTTGAGTTAATGCTTTGTAGTTCAGTTATTTGCATTTCATTTCATTTTTTGGATTTGTTGATATCATAGCTGATTTGTAGTTTTCACTCGTATATTGAAAAATAAAAATATCTCGTTCTGGGTAATGCACATTTCATCTTCTTTAGGTTGGGCGCCCCTTTGTGCCAATTTGCATATTTTAATATTGAGAGCTTGAATTTATAAAGAAAATTGCCCCTATTTGCTAGGCAGGCCCTCTTTGGAGTGTATTAGGAAGCGTGTTAAATAATGGTGGGGGTTTGGGTGTAGTTTTTTGTTTGCAGCTTGGTCGCCCTTGTTCTAGGAGTCATTTGCATTTGGTTTGGGGTCATTTGGTGGAGTATTGAGGGAGTAGTGAGTAGTTTAATGAATTTCTGTGTTGCTATTTTAGCTTTTCTGGACCAGGTTTGTCACAAATCAGAACATTGAAATTGGTCTTTGAGCGGATATTTTGGTCATGGAGCAGTTGTTAAGCAAGGGAGAATCTTCTATTTCGTTGCAACACTTTGTAGCTCTAATCTTGTGCTCTTGGCATACATTCTTCAATATATTGTAAGCTGAGCAGTAGTACTGTCAGCATCTTTCTTATTCTTGCTAATCTCGTACTTTGTATTGCCCACTGAACAAGTGGAAGAGGCTGGCTTGCTGCCTATTTACTTTGTGTTGCAATATAGTTTAATGTCTCTGCCATATGGTCGCCTCATCTCCACCCTGGATTGAGTAGCACATACTTGGTGTTGAGTTACTTTCAGCAATATTAGTGATAGGGATCCTCTGACCATATGATCGTCCACCTTGGACACATTCTTGGTTAGAGTTGCTTGTTCTGAAATGCATAAGATCATCTGACCATATGCTCACACCTTGCCCAACTCGGGATCCTGGTGTACATTCTTGGTTAGAGTTCATTTCGCATCGTTTGGGTTTTCCTCTAACCTTAATGGGTGCATGTTGTTTGTAATCACATTCAAAAATCAGAGAAAAATTGGATCAGTATATTTCATTAGAGGCATAATTACACACCAAAAATAGGAACTCGGGCCCCCCCAGAATCAGTTGTCATTGGTAAGTTGGAATTGTAGAGGTTACCCATGGAGAAGAGGACCTGGTTTAGGGCCCATTGCAGAAGGAAGGGACATCATCATTCTTATGGAGACGCATGAGCTTGATGGTTGCAAGATCCCGGATTTTGAAGGATATAAAAAAGCTTCCATTTGGAATGAGAGAAAAGATAGTGGCAAAGGACATGGTGGTGTTGCAGTCCTAATCAAAGAAGCATGGTGCAATAGCATTCAAATTGAGAAAGAAGACCCAAACAAACAATATGTATGGTTTATAATAACAAAAAATTAGACTATCATAAGGGTGACAACCTGCTATTTTTCTCCAAAAGGCTCCAAATCTTACAAGAAAATGTACCTTGACTGCGAGGATCCTTTTGCTGCGCTAAAAAAAGACATTTCAGTCTATAATGACATGGGAGAGGTTATCTTAATAGGGGATTTTAACGCAAGGACAACAAACATACAAGCTCTCAACTTGAAAAGCAAGGACAAGGAGAAAGCTGATCCACCATGGTTGGAGGAAGAGGACCAACATCTGTGGGAAAGGAACTCCCAGGACTGTAAGCACATTGTCACACATTATGGGGCTGAGTTGTTGGGGATTATGCAGTTTATTCGACTTGGTCATTTGCAATGGTATGAGGGCATGGACGAACTCAGGCAACACTTACAAAACATACAATGGGAAAAATGTGGTTGATTATGTCATTTGCTCACATGTTTACATGTCAAAGATAAAGGAGGTAGTGATTGGAAAGTGTCCTTTAGAGTTGAAATTAGACCATAATCCAATTTATGTAAATCTTGACACCCACATTGATAGGCACCAAGGGGGGCAGATTCATAGCAACAAAAAGAAAGTGCCTTCGTAAGGTAGAATCATCTTGAACCAAGACAATCAGGAAGTCTTCAAGGCTGCCCTCAAATGGCTCTTCAAGGATTATGAAAGGAAATCAGCTAACATGGAACATCACACTATAAACAAGAGCATGTTGATCCCCATTGTTCACAAGGCTTTGGATGAGTGTAAGAGGGTGGGGCCTAAGAGGGCAATTACAACTACTTTCCCAACAAACCCATGGTTCGATGAAGAGTGCAAGATAACTAAAAGTAAACTTTGTGAGGATGGAAGGACCACTGAAAACAAGAAAGATTATGAAAGGATGATACATGACACAAAAAGTAAAGTATGTGAGCACAAGAAGGCTGGAGCTGATTTCCCTTGGAAAGAACAATCCCAAGAAATTCTGGAAGGAGCTACAACAAAAAGGAAAACAAGTGGAAAACAATATCACAAGCTCTCAATGGTTGGAATATGAAAAGTTACTGTATGAGCGGGAACAAGATAGACATAGACCTCCAACAATCAAGGCTAGCATTGGACTTTTCACCATTGGAGATATCAATCAAGGCATAAAAAGGTTGGCTGGGGGAAAGCACAAGATATTGATGGGATGCAAGCAAAATTCTTAAAATGGGGTATTGAGGTCCTTGCACCTTGCATCAAGGGTATCTTCAACAGGGTTATCCAAGAGGGTTTTCTAGAAGGGTGGACAACTAGTGTTGTTATTCCCTTATACAAAAGTCGGGACTCCAATAACCCATCAAACTACTGCACTATTATGATTAATCCATTTCTTGGAAAAAAATTTGGAAGCATGATTGAGTGCAAAATTAGTAGTTGGGCTGAGAAGGATGGCAAAAGAGATGATGGTCAGGCTGGTTTTAGACCAAAACATTCCACTATTGATCACTGTATTACTCTTAGATCTTTGATTGAAAAAATATGGAACATTCAAGGAGAGGAGGCCTTTTGCTGCCTTGTTGACTTTAAAAAAGTCTTTGACACTGTGCCATGGGACAAGTGGAATAGAATGGAGGAACTGGGGGTCCCAAAGGTGCTTAGGGCGGCTGTTCATAGGTTGTATGAGCAGGTTAGAGTTAAAATCAGAACCAACAAAGGTATGTCCGAGTGCTTTGGCTGCGACATTGGGGTCAAGCAAGGCTGCTCACTTTTCCCAACGTTATTTGGGCTTTACATTGACAAGTTGGAAGAGTGGATATAAAAAGTTGGTAGGGAAGGTATTTAGTTGGCCAATAATGTAATAAAATTGCTCTTGTATGCTGATGATCTCATTTTGATTGCTAAAACAACACATGAGCTAAGAAAACATTTGCAAGCTCTTGAATCCTTTTGTAAGGAAGTTGGGATGCAAGTGAATACTAGTAAAACTAAAATAATGATCTCTCTGCGAAGGAAAAAGCAACAAATTAGCTTTATCTTTGAAGACAAACCACTGGAAATTGTGGATGTATACAAATACCTTGGGCTGGATTTTCACTACAAGCTCAGTTGGGAAACTTGTAGAGAAAAGAGAATCCAAGGGGGTTGGAAAACACTTTACTCTCTAGAAAACAAGTGTAGAAATGCTGAATTATGGGATTGGAAAACTGAGAGAACTTTGTTTGGCTTACTTGTGACCCTAGTGGTTCTATATGGTGTGAAATTTGGGGCAGCAACATGTTAGATTAGAAATGGAGGCAAGTGGAAAGAATTCAAAAGCACCTAATTGTTAGCAGCCTTAAATTCAAAACTGCAATACCCTATGAGATTTTATTGGTGGAGACATACACCTTCCCCTTGGAAGCTTCAACGATGATTCGATTACTAAGTTACCTACAAAAGGCCCAAAATATGGAGAACCATTGTTGGCCAAAGCTAATTGTAGAAGAAAAGTTGGATAGAAGAAAAAATACATGGATGAAACAAAACAAAAAATGGATGGAAAAGTGGGGTGTGAATATGCATGATTGTCCAAGTTCAAATGAATAAATAAAAAAATATTTGAAGCAAAAATTCAAAAATGCTATGTGGACAAAACAACCGTGGTGAAAAAAAGATTACTATATCAAAGAATTTAATCCCAAGGGGGACCATGAAGAAAAGGCATATATAGGAGTAGATATTAAATGGAGAGCAAAGATGTTGATGGCTCAACTTCGAACTAGCTCACATCGTCTTAGATGTGAAACAGGTAGGTGGATGGTTCCTAAAGAATAGGAAAAAGAAAGCTCGTTTTTGCGACATGGGATTGGTGGAGACAGAATGACACTTTGTTATGGAATGCTCAGCGTATAAAGTAATTCGGGCTAGTTATGATGACACCTTACAAGTTGATAACTTAAATATTTTGTTCGAGGAGGAAAGGTTGGTCAAATCGGCAAACTACATCATCAAAATTCACTGTCGTAGGGCTGACCTTGAACGAAGATCTCATTCTGTTTAGGGTTTCTTCTTTGTACTGGTGATCTTATGTTGTTCCTGGGTCCCTTAGACTGCTGTAGCCTCGTGAACGTTATTAAAATATTTCATTTCATTACATTTCAAGCTTAAAGGGGATGAATTTTATCAGACGCGTAGGAGAAAGAACAAGAAACACAATATTAGAAAAAATGAGAGGGATGCAGAGTATGGCGTAAAGAATAGTGTGTTACGCCTCTAAAATCTAAGAGTTTTAGGCATTATTTGGGGAGGAAAAGCCAAAAGGAACGTGTGGATTGAAGCGACTAGGGTTAAGGCAAGTTGCAGAGGTGTTTCAGGAGGGGAGAGGGTGGATAACACGTGGTAGAGGGTCGACATGTGTGTTGCGAGTTAGCAGGGGCATAGGGAAACAATGCACTCATTTGAAGGAAGCTCCCTAGTTACATTTCCATCTACAATAAGACATTAATAAAATTTACACGCAACATGGTAAGAGAAACGAGGCTCTTGAATTTGCACAAGAGGAACTAGCACGAAGAGAAGTAAATGTATGCATCCTTTCTGTGTCACTGAAATTTGTAAGCGGTTTCTCCCTTCCCTCGTTTTCTTCTCTGAGTCTATTGTTAGCTATTTTATTAAGAGAAAAGGATAAAAAAAATGGTATTTACCGACAACCCAACCAAGGAAATTGAATCATTATCATCTTAGTCACTGTTGGGAAAATAAGTAATAGTAGATCTCTCCAAGTACAATGTCAAACCACTTTAGAAAGGTAGTTTCCAATGAATGAAAATGGACTAAACATTGGTGGACTCTGGTGAAAATCTTGAGGAAGGACCATCCTTGACTTAATATGAAACAAAGAACAAAGTGTCTAAAGAACACTTGACACAATATGCAGCTAGGACATAATGTGTCCTCACTAATACAAATCTTCTACTACTATGAAATAATAGGGTGAAAGTTTTAACCAAAATTTTAATTTTATCTCTCCACACCTATATGATAAGAATTCATGTAAAATTGGGAGTCCAGCAAAACACATGAAGTGTTTGATAAAATGATTTATAATAGATGGTTATAATGGCATCATGACTATACTCTTATGTAATATTGTTTGTTATGAAGAACTAAGAGTAGTAATAGTAAATATGGTGGAGTGCAACACTATATTGAACATATTTTGGAAGTTGATATTTTTGCGTATTCAAGTTATGAAGGAGCAAGGCTTTATACACCTACATGATGTTTACAAATTTCTTAAGTGTAAGAACCCCAGTATGGGAACTATTAGATGAACTAAGGGACTTGTGCTAGATTGTTTTCATATTGTGAAGAGTTCATAGCAAGTTTGATGCTAAGTGAAATATTATTTAAGATTTATTATGTCATTATTGTAGAAATAATATTAATGCCAAATCATTATTACTCATATTTCCTAGGCTTGATATCAATGTGGCTTTTAATTTAGTAAAACTATGAGATTTTAGATACTTGCAATATTGAAAATATTAGATGTAGCATTATATTGAGAAGATATCAAGATGCATGTAATTATGAACCATTTGGGAAACTCTATTGTAGTGGTAACTGGCGTAATAAGTTCTTTAATGCCATTTTATCCTCCTTTCTTAATGCAATAATAAGACATACCATATAATTCTAGAATGGTATTTGGGTATTGGGGTAAAGTCTTTATATGACTACAACATATCTATTGATCCCCTTGAGCATAAAAACCTCAATATCAAATCTATTATGTAAATTTTGAAGGGAAGTGCTTTCCTCGGGTTTTTTCAAAGGTAATTTATCATTCTGGCTCATTGTATCCATCTTAACCCAATTATACTTTTGGGGCTTTGCATAATTGTTTCCTTATGAATAATAAAGGTGGTGGGGTCTAATTAGAGATCTTGATGTCTTTAGATGGAAGTGTTATAGTTTAGGCTTGCTAAATTGGGAATGGTGTTATAATTCTTTGCTTGTCATTAAGCACCATTAATTGTTAGGAATCATTTAAAGGAACCTGGTTGGAGTAAGACATAGTAATTAATGAAACCTTGGGAATGAGAACATGTGTGTAGGCATCCTTTGAGAGACCTTGTAAGGAGAACTATGTGTGACTTTGATCCCGTTTGGAAGTGGGCACATAGGCAGTCCTTGGGTGAAGGATGCCCCTATGACCTCAAGTTCATAGGGGGAGAGTTTAGGGGGATAACTTTGAGGTTTGGGGTTGTTCCTACCTTGTTTGACCTTCTCTCTTTAGCAACCTTCAGTTGAGGCTGAAATGAGTATTAGATGGTTATGAATGAGCTAAGAAAACCCTAATAACTTGCACTTAGTACATAATATGCTTCTAAATACTAAGCAAAATGAAGTGAATAGATTTGACTACCTTATAGTTGATATTTGTTGAATAAAGGCCATCATGTTTTCGTTTAATGTGATTCTTATGTGTTTGTGGAATTCAACTCCATACCTATATGACTATGTATAGGATCTTGAATCATTTCATTGTGATATACTTTAATACTTGTGAATCTTGTTGTGTAAGTCTCGGGCTAGAGATGACCCAAGTTTAAATCTTTGAGATATTTGAGCAATGATAGGTAGTCATTGGACTATGCCAACAATCAATGTTTAGGCTACTATTAGGGATTAGTTAGCATTCACTTGGTTCATGGAGGTGAAGGTTGCTAAGGGCTACCTTGATTATGATATGGTAACCGTTGCATGGGTAGTTTCTTTACCGTGCAAGGGTAATGGTAACCAGAGCTAACCATTGTATCAAGAGGGTTCATTGGTAGTTACCTATAATGCAAGGGTGATTGATAGCAAGTGTTACTTAGGTTGTGAAGAAGATATATGACAATATTACTAAGGTCACATGGTGGTATATGTCGGAAGCTACTTCTTCTTGGGTGGATAGACTTGTCATTGATGACCTTTAAGTGATTGAGGTTGGAATCACTAGGCTATGCTAGGTTCACTACTTGTGGAAATCTCTGGGTTGAAGACATACCTTAGTATAGTATAGGATACACCAAATTCCTTTTCTATTTGGGATGCATTGTCGATAGGTGTTAGGAATCCTTTGTGGATGTGTCAGTCATTCATTGTGTAAATGGTCTTAGGTTTTGTGTACCTTGTTATTGATGCCCTCACCAGTGATGACATCAAGTAGCGTGGGTTGCTAGATTGTCTTTATAGACAACAATGGATTAGGAAAAGTTGGGACCTATAGTGCAATATGGGATGCACCGACATTCCTTTTCCATTAGAAATCCGCTTATGGGCTTATGTGATTGTGTATAAGGTAGTGGATTGATGCATGTAGTAGGTTTTATCCACTTCCACCTTAGTAGTTCTTTATGTAAAATCATGGTGTATATTGGAACAAATCACTATTGTACTTATGATATGTGTATGATCCAGTCATTGTTATACTTGTGATGTGCGAATGAGCTAGTCACCTTGTATAAATGTGATGTGTGTTTGAGATAATCATCGTGTGTGTGATCTTGGGATCATGGTATGATATGACCCCTATGCATTAGTGTGTATTTGTATAGTAATATTTGGTATGGAACCAACACTTGATGACCCGTCAATATCATTCTATTATAATTGACTAAGTTGATAGCTTATTCTTAATGAATAGTCATGGTTTAAAGGTGAGATCAAAGATCTCGTACAAGAGGAGAGAATGAACTCACGAAGAAATATTGAAAATGACATGAATTAGGAATCATATTTTTTAGAACAAGAAGAGATTTTGAACTATGAAGACATTTATTGGAGGTAGAAGTACAAATAATATTGGCGTGGAGATAGGAATAAAAATAAGTTAATAACTCTACCCATGCAATAAAGAGCATAAACATGATCTCCACTATCACAAATGGGGGTGGGGAAAATTTGACAGATCTAAGGAAAATAGCAATGAGGTTATTTCTTTCTTTGTGAGATTGCTTTCAAATACTGATGGATATAATCTTAGGAGCCAATATCCTCTCTTGGAAAATATTCCTATTGTTATAATGGTCGAACAAAATATTCATTGCTTTAATTTCCAAAAAGGATAATGGAGGAGATAAAAATTGTTGCCTTCCAACTTCATCTAGACAAGTCCCCAGGTTTAGATGGATTTCTTGCTAACTTCTTTTGGAAATGATTACATATTTTGGATAAAGACATCTTGTTGGTTGTTGATGAATCTCAAAGTTGTGGGAAAATACTTAAAAGATTTGAACAATATATTCATTGCTTTAATTTCCAAAAAGGATAATGTTGTTTCTTTTGATGAATACATGCCTATATCATTGTGCAATAGTATATAAAATTATTGCTAAAACAATGGCTAATAGATTGAAAGTGGTTCTCCCCATGATCATATCTAGGGAACAAAGTGGTTTCAAGCTAGACAAATCAATCACTAATGATATTGTTTTGATTCATGTGGCTCTACATTCTATTTAGAAGTGTAAAAGAAAGGAATGATAATAAAATTGGATATCAACAAAAAATTTGACAAAGCCAATTGATGGTTCCTTATATGAATTCAATGCTCATTGAATTGAATGGGTTTTCAATTGCATCTCAAGTTTGCTGGTTTTAGTATTGATGAATGGGAATTCAAAATGCTTCTTTGGCATTACTAGAGGGTTAAAGTAGGGGACACTCTATCACCTTTTCTTTTCATTGTAATGGTAGAGGCTCTTGGAAGAGACATTCTAGCAGCCCATAGAAAAAATGATTGGAAAGGTATTAAGGTTACTCGGGAATTGCACGATCACATACCAAAAATTTGTTGGCGAGACCATTTTATTTGGGGAAGCAATTGCACCAGAGGCAAGGAAGATAAAGGAAATTCTCACAAAATCCAGTAATGCTTTTGGTCAGATAATAAATATGAACAAATCTAGATCTTTTTTCCATGTTGATCTTGATAGGAAAAGGTATATATGTTATGAACTTAATACGAAGCTTCTTTCTACAAAATATTTGGGTATGCCATTATTTTCTAGGGCTAACAAGGTAGAATATTTAAAACCTTTAGTGGACCAATGCAACAAGAAATTGGCCTCATGTAAGAGCCTTTCCTATTTATGTTATATCCTATTTGAAATTGTCATAAAAAATTGAAGTTGAAAATGAAAAATAATGAGACATTTTCTATGGCAAGGCACACCGAATGAGAAGAAATCCCCTTTAGTTAAATGGGATATGGTATGCATTCCAAAGGAGAAATATAATATTGGATTCACTAAGCTTAAACTACATAATAAGGCTTTCAGGGCATAACTTCTGTGGAATCTTTTTTCAAAGCCAAATTTGAAATGCAATAGGGTACTAAACAGAGAATGGTTGGATTCAACTAACCCAAAGTGAATACTGACTACATCCAGTTCACCTAGTGGATCACATATGTGGAATTTCATGATGAGATTTCACTAGATCATCACAACTCACTTGACTAGGGAGATAAATAATGGTCATAAAGCTATATTCTAAGAAGATTTATGGAATGGATTCCTGAAATTGGAGAGGGCTGAATTTGTTGAAGCAAGGGATATGTTGAAGAATTATTGGGGCTATTATGTAAAGGATTACTCAGAATAGAAGGTGGAATCGACATTCGTTGTGTGGAAATGAAAGACCTCCAATAATTTAATAATTCTAGAAAAAAAAATATTGCTACTTAGAGAAGAAATGGATCAAAGAAAAGTTTTTATGTTCAAGTAGAGCAAGATAGATTGATATGGCTAGGATTAATGAGCACACTCTAACGCTTGACTTTATATATGATTTGGGGCTCCAATATTATTATATTCCTTGTTCTATTTTCTATTACACTTCGTTCCTCTCACTCTCCGCAATCACTATCATGACAATAGTTAAAAATTTTAACTTTAAGAAAGTTCTATCTTCCCTCTAAGAGAAAGTTAAAAAATTTGAACTTAAATGATAGACTTAAACTTAAATAATTATTTAAACTATATTTAATATTATATAAATATGGGTGTGACAGTATCAAACTTGGTTACAAGGTGAGTGAGATTTCGATAGGAAAAAGAGGATTGGCCCTCTAGGTTGTGCTAGAATGAGTAATGTCTCCTAAGGGTTTGTGCCTTTGCACGGATAGCTATATGAAAGAAAATATTGATGGTAGAGAAGATTAAAAAGGGGTTTCATAGGTACTTCGAAGTGATTATTATGTGGTATGGATGAGGAAAGTATCAATCATCTCCTCTTGTTATGTATATTTGCAATCAAATGTTGGAAATGGCTCGGTGCTAGGTTGGGATAGTTTGGGGCATTTCCAAATGATATATTAGAAATCATGAAATCATGGTTGATCGTGCAAAGAGGTTCAACATTCTCAAGTTTATGGATTATCACCCCTTCTATGTTGGTTTGCAAGGTTTGGAAAGAGAAATAGAAGAATATTTTTGGACAAGGCCATGAATGAATAGAGTTTTCTTGATGGATTGGAGTTAGAAATTTTTGAAGTTACAATGTTTTCCATGGCTTCTCAAGCAAATAAAAATAAGTTCACCTCTTAGGATAATGAGATATTGCAAAGATGAAAGGGATTGTAGGGACCCCATTCAGAGGGTAGGAAGTTTGGGCTCCTTCCAAATGGGGGCAAACAAAAAAATGGTGTCCCCTAGGGATGACTAGTTAAAACTTACTTTTGATGGGGTGACATATGAAAATCATGGAACATATGGAATTAGGTGTATCATTTGCAATAAGTACAAGGTAATTCTTGTTACAGGTTCCAAAAGCATAGAAAATGAGAACACCAATGAAACTATAATAACCCACCCTTAATTTTTCCAAAACTTCATCGGTTAGCATTGGCCAAATGCAATAGTAAACATGGGATAAGCAACCTTCACTTTTTGATCACTCAGATCCCAGTGAGGGAAAGGTGAGAGAATACGGTAGAAAGGGGATCTTGCATTACGTGGAAAGAACACACTAATTGAAAGTAGACACCTACTTTCTGATCACCTAGATCTTAGTGTGGGCAAGGTGAGAGCATACGATGAGAAGAATTACAATTAAATTATTCTATTCTACTTCTTCATTAGTGGGGTGAGTAAGAAAGGAAAATGCATGAAAGTAAGCATTCGCTTATTTAGTGGGAAGTATGAGAAAGCAAAGAACTTGGTGGAAAGCCAATCACTTCCACTTTTCATCAAGAAAACAAGAAAGGAAATAAGAAACCCAACCACTAGTTCAACAAGAGTGAGAAGTACATAAAGCAAAGGATCAACCACTTATTTAGTGGGATAAGTAGTAAATAAGTATAAGGGCTGGTCACCGATGCTACTATAAAGGTGTTACAATGTGAGCTCATTACAAATGGAGTTTTCCAATACAATAATGTTGTTGTGAGTTAGATACACGAAAATGATAACACAAATGAAGCCACCACCAAAGTACAATAGCTCTTGATATTAATGAACAATGTATACATCACCAAGGGCCCCGAGAGTTTGAAAAATAGACTGAACAACAAGTTCAGGTCTGTTATATAATGACAGGTCTGAAACACCTCTAAATAATAAGCACCATATGAATACACTTTCAATATGAGCACTCCAAAACACCCCCAAGTATCATATATTCATCAACCAAGGATTAGTGAAGTCTTGGAATCTAAATGAAGGTAGGTTTGCAACTCAAATGTGAGTGAACAACAATGCCATCAACAAACCCTCATCAACTCAAGTGGTACGACCTAGCTAGAGGAGTGACCAGCTAGGAAAATTCCAAATCTTCTTCAAAAAATATACAATTAGGTAGAGAGGGGCACCCAAGGTAGTAGAAACTAGTGCACCAATACCCACAAATTGATATGAAGTCATCCAAATTTCAAATGACAACCAAGGGATACAACCTAGGGTCTGAAAAGACAACCAACAAACTAAAAGCTTTTGAAATCACCTCCAAAAATGTTTCCGAATGTTGCTACAAGAGTTAATACACCAAAACATATAACTAGAAAGCATTAGAACAAAATGAAAAGATTTCACTGATAACTCCAATGGTGACTCCTGTAGTGAAGCCACTCTAATGTCCAACTAGGGAGTATCTCTTGTTGGTGAATATTAAAGTCTTGTACCTAGTAATTTATCTCACTAGGTAATTGGGGGACTTATTCACATGATTAAGTTTACTTAGGATATAAGATTATTTCTAGAAGTCTTAGTTGGCTTTTCTAGAACTTATCTTATCTAGCTTGAATGCATCATTTCTTAGGTAGTTAGTTTGTTAGTCATCTCATGTCATAGGATTAAGAAACATGTCACAATCATGTTCAATCCTATTCTTGAACCTTTCCTATATAAGGAAGGTCATCGTACACATATGTATCATACTTCATACCTCATCATTTTGATAGGTCTTAATATCAAGCAAGCTCATATTCTTGCATACTCTCTTGTAGAAGGTTTTCATTATTTTTGCAGTTGGTCTTGGGTATTGAGCTAACCTTTAGGTCTTACATGGTATCAGAGCCAAGCCATAAAAAAATACTTCTCAGATCTAAGGGTTGAGCTATTGCTAGTGAGAGATCTAGGTTATTTTTATTAAGGTTGAGTATGCTCTTCCCTTGCACCAATGGTGAACTTGGGAATTGGAAAAGCTTGAAAAAATACCAAATTTGAGGTAGTCTCTATATGAGGATTTTCTTGGAAGGTCACTTTTGTATCATGTTGGAGGAGATCTAAGCTTATATTTGAGTTTAGGGTAGGTGAGAAAGTTAGGATCGACTTTTGTTTCGCCTAAATCTAACATATTTTGCCAAAGTTATGAGGGTTTGAAGAAATTGCAAAATCTAGAGGTTGCAGAGCTTCTGGTGCACTTTGAGCTTGATCAAAACTCACCATCATATTCAAAGAGCCTGAGAGATGAAGATTTATAGATAAAATGCTTATATTTGGTGTCGGCTGTTCGTGAGGCAATTTTTTTTACCTGAGTAGGTTGTATGATCTGCTTGGGTACGAATATGATTATTTTTGCAGAAGAAAGAATTTATTATGTTCCGTGGATAAATTATTTACTATCAGGCTAAAATTATTTATTTTTGGCATTAATATTTTATGTGGGACATATTTTGGATAGTGGCAGGTTAATATTTTTTCGTGGTTTTTAAAAAAAAGTCTACGAAATATTTTGGTTGTCGGCTTAGGCATAGGAAGTTGTATGCAAGTTGTTATTACTTTTGTCGACTTCTTACAACATTTTTTAGCCTAAGCCAACCCTTTGAGGTAGATTGACTAGTTTTGGTCGGCTTTTCCAAGCATCTACTGTCGGTTCTCAACCATTTTGACTGCTTCTCCTTGTCAAACCCCTTCTATTTAGCTCATGGCCATATAACAACGTTAAACACTTATCTTGTACCTAGTAATTTATCTCACTAGGTAATTGGGGGAATTATTCACATGATTAAGTTTACTTAGGATATAAGATTCTTTCTAGAAGTCTTAGTTGGCTTTTCTAGAACTTATCTTATCTAGCTCGAATGCATCATTTCCTAGGTAGTTAGTTTGTTAGTTATCTCATGTCATAGGATTAAGACACATGTCACAATCATGTTCAATCTTATTCCTCAACCTTTCCTATATAAGGAAGGTCATTGTACACATATTATCAAATGTCATACCTCATCATTTTGATAGGTCTTAATATCAAGCAAGCTCATATTCTTGCATACTCTCTTGTAGAAGGTTTTTATTGTTTTTGTAGGTGGTATTGGGTATTGAGCTAATATTTAGGTCTTACATCTCTCAACTCTAAAACTAGAGAAAAATTGAAGGTTTTCATCTCCAAAGCCCTTGAGGGGATTCAATCCTCACTCTTACAACATTTCATTATCATCAATCATCATAACAAATGAGAGAAAATGAGGGCATATAAATAGCTTTTGAGACCTAGGAATCTAAAATGCCTTTCCCTCCAACAAGGGATGCCACTTTTTGGAGAAATATAATATTTAATTAAAATAACTTTAACCCTCTTACTTGGGTGTCCAATTTTGAATATGCATAAATTTATCTTTTAAAATGCTTAAGTCCCTCAAATTTGGTGTCCAACTTATTCCCCCTTTTTAAAACAACTTAAGTTGATGTTTCCTTGGCATGGGGGTCAAAAGGAAACTTGAAAATGTAAAACAACTTAAGTTGCCAACCTTCTAATTTTGGACTCCAAAGATGGTGGCGAAGCTAACCACTTAAATACCAAGACGTCAACCACTGCAATTGCTACCACTACTAAAACTAGAAACCTTACCTTGAAATGTTGCCAAGACCACTTCCAAAAATAACACTTCCTAAAAATATCATACTGCTAAAAATAGTGACTCCAAACTCAAAATAAGCACATTCTAATTAGCCATCATGACTTACTAAAAATAGTAAGTACTAAAAATAAACAATACTAAAAATAGTAGTGACTGCCCACCAAGGTTCTCAAAAAACCTAGAAAGACCCATAAACCCTTCTTACAAATTCCACCAATACACCCTTGAAAAATAGACGAGAAACCTCCAAGAAACTTGGAAACCCTAAAAACTACCTCTGAGTAGCCTATGGGTCTTTGGAAATATGCTAACAGTCATTGGAAAGCTTGGGGTCAAAAAGGGGACATTACAATCCTCCCTCCCCGAGATTGCTTGTCCTCAAGCAATCACAAGCCATGCATTGATTGATTCTGAATTAAACTCACCATGACGTTGGGATCCTAAATAATTCTAAGGAAACCATAACTTCTCCAAAAAGGAACACTTCTCTACTGGGTGCCTGAAAATGTAATCTCATGTAGTTCCCCCATAAAAAGAGCAATCATACTCATCTGAAACTTAGACAACTCCCTAGAGAATTTCTCTCCACAATCAAAATTTTGTGGCACACCACAAGTGAATTTGAGAATGTTAATGCTAAATCCCTCATTCTCAACTTTCCAAATACCAACATCAAGGTCAAAACTAAAAAATAATTTATTGTCCCATACATAAGAACTAGTGAATGGATTAGAATAGAAACTAATCGGTGCTTGTACACTCCTACCACATGTATTTTGATTTCCCAAACTCAACATTCCCCTTATCTAAGACTATAAATCAACCCTGCTAGGGAACTAAATGGACTAAAAACAAGCATACCAACAACTCACCAAATATGAAATGTCCAACTTGAGGTCTAATTTTTGAAAAATCAACACCCAAGAAGAAGAACAACTGCTGCAACACTAAAAATAATTAGTCAAAATGATGCATTTGCTCATGTCCATAGTTAGAAAGGTCCTCTCAAGTGACACCAACACACCATAGAGCCATTCTTTGCTCAAATATCTCTCCAATCCATTGGTGGGGACATCAATGGACTCATAAATTGGCTGCAAAGAGAGGTAACAACAACAATTTTCCCATGCCTACAATCTTGGGCATGAAAAACCTCTCCCAAATTGAGATCACCATGTTTGTGCTTCTTCACTTTGTTGTTCATGAGTGCCTCATCAAAAAATATCTTCTCTAAAAGAATGTCTCTCATGCGAAATACCCAAAAGCCATAAACAATTTTCTCCACCAAGGCGCTCGGGTTTTTTTAACCAACATACCAAATTACACCCATCATAAACTTATCCTCCTACTTCCCATGGAAGATTATGACTCCTTTACAGCTTCTGTTCACAATTCAATCATGAGAGAATCACCATCTAAGGAGCTAAGAACAATTAGGGTCTCCAAAATTTGTCCCAAAGAAGGATTAACATATGTCAAATCAGCTGCTAATCTAAGAGAGATCATCAAGAGTGGAAATCATGTTTAGGACCTTGTATTTTCACTCCCTTAGGAAAAATAAGTTTCGAACTTGCATTATCTACCTCTCTTCTAAAAATTCCAACAAGTTCAATGTCATGTTTTGGAAACTCCTCAAGGTTAGGCATGTAACCTCCATGTTTCAACACATCCTAGGTGGACACTTCATCTTCAACCTCACTGATGCATTCATTATCAAGCAAGCTTAAAAGATTACCATTATCAAATTTTGACACGTCCTCATGATTTGATCTCAAATCATCAATAAGTGGAAAACCACACCCCATCTCTTGCTTGAAGACTTCACCATATGTTTCATCTTCCATCACAAAGAGTGGATTATCATAAATTGACTCAACACCGACTTCAAAATGAGGATTATCAAGATTTTAAAGTAATTCCTTTCCTCTTGCTCAATTCCATCTTGCTAATCCAAATCTACACATGCAACTTTTGATTTCTTTGTGAAGCTCTCTAAACCAAAATCCTCTTCAAGAATATCAAGATCATCAATTACTTGCTTGATTTCTACAACTCTTTGTTCATTCTCTTGCTCCCTGAGATTTTTGCAATCTACTAGGTGGTATTCTTCCTCCATTAGTGCCATACAAGTACTTTCTAATATGTCCTTTATTGAAACAAGCTCAAGGGAAAGCTCATCAACCTTTCTGTCCCTTTCTTTGAATGCACTAATAGCCTCCTTGGAAAACTTGAAGTCACAGTCTCTAATCAAGTGGAAGTACTGCTTTTTCATTGTTTCCAAAGATTCTTTCATAAGATGCAAGTTTGAAGAAGTAGCTCTTCCCTCAACACCGTTCTACATGAGGATTTCAAGGATCCTATGAGTGTTTTCCAACTTTGTGAGGACTTGAATCTCCTTCTCATTGGTGACCAAGAGTTGATTCTTCAATTCACATAACTCCCTAGGTATTTGTTCAACCAAGTGACTTGATTCTCCATGTAACTAAGATTTAGAAATATCTTCATTCTTAGGAGCCATATGATCTTGCTCATCACTATCACTTTGATCAAAAGTCATGGTAGCCCCCAAATCAAGCAATGAGTCACTACTGATTGCTGATATAAAATCCTCATAAGGATCCATTACATCATGATCCTCTACTAGGTTCTATGAGAAGTTGAACCGATATTCTTTATGTATATGAGATTCACACTCAAAATCTAGATTTCCATCATTGGAATGATGGAGATGTTCCCAATAGGTGTTGTTTATAAAATTCCAGTAGCATCAAACTCTTCATTAGTGGTTGTAACCTTCTTAAAGAAATTATTCTGGAGCTTCGCCATACAAGCTTCTTCATTAAAGACATCTTCTTCAACAACAATCTAATGGATCGCATTGTGTTTTGAGTTTTGAACATCATTCAAGTCAAAGGGAAATTCATCCCACATAGGATCCTCATTATGCTTAGGTTCCAATACACTTGGATCTTATGTGCTAAAGGGATGATTTCTCAGCTCAAGAAAAATGTGATCATTGTACTCCTCCTGATCATATGTCCCTATGAGTAAGTCACTCTTCAACTCCCTAGTACTATCATCATGATAGCCATTCACCTCCATCTCTTGCAATATCAAATCAATCCTAACCAAACCTCTTTTTTCACCACATGTTGGACTTTTTGGACTGCCATCATATGTATGAACAACATCCAACTCAATGTCATCCAAGCCACTGTTTGATTCCTTTCCAAGATGAGGCAAGGGTGATGAAGCAATGCTAGGTTATCCTAGAGGAATAACCAACACACTCATACCTCCTTGAAACTAATCCATCATGAAAAGTTTTCCAATTTTCATGGCGGTATCTTCCACAATCTTCATGTGTTCTTCATTCATAGTTTCAATAGGTGACTTTTCTTCGATATCATAGTCATCTTGAAGTGTCATTTTCTCTTCACTTGTAGCTTCATTTTCTTTAAGACTTAGAGTCCCATCATCAATGCATGTTGACTGATTTTTTCCTTCCTCATGCTTACTTGTTGGATGCAAACCACAAACAAGCACTTCTTCTTTCTCTGATCCTTCTTTAATGGTAACTTCATATTTTTCTTTTCACTGTTCTTCTAATGTACTTCACCAAACCCATTTTTCCAAGTTTCAATATTACAACACAACCCAAGAAAGAGTCAAAAGAAACCCTGTTTCTAAACCCATCTAGCATTCTTTGATACTCTACAAAGAGTTAGGTAGCCTCTTTTTCATAACTCCTCTTGATTTGTTCTTCAATCCTACTAAAATGCATTGTCATAACTCTAAATTTTATTGATCTTCCAATAGGCTAGTAGGAACTTTTGCTTTGATACCACTGTAATAACCCGCCCTTAATTTTCCCAAAAATTCACCCATTAGCGTTAGCCAAATGCAATAGTAAACATAGGATAAGCAACTCTTCACTTTCTAACCACCTAGATCCTATTGTGGGCAAGGTGAGAGCATATGGTGGAAAGGGGATCTTGCATTACATGGAAAAAACAAGCTAACTGAAAGTATACACCTTCCACTTTATGGTCACCCAGATCCCGATGTGGGAAAAGTGAGAGCATACAGTGAGAAGGCTTACAATTGAATTCTTATATTCTACCACTTCTTCAATGGGGTGAGTAAGAAATCCAAATGTAGGAAAGTAAACATTCACTTATCAAGCGGGAAGTACAAGAAAGTAAAGCACTTGGCGACAAGCCAACCACTTCCATTTTTCAACAAGCAAACAAGAAAGGAAATAAGAAACTTGACCACTTGTTCAATAGGAGTGAGAAGTACATAAAGCAAAGGATCAACCACTTATTCAGCAAGAGCAACCACTTATTCAATGGGGTAAGTAGTAAATAAGTACACAAGATAGTCACCGATGGTACTACCAAAGGTGCTACAATGTGAGCTCATTACAAATGGAGTTTTCCAATACAAAGCTGTTGCAATGATTTAGATGCATGGATATTATAACACAAATGAATCCAACACCAAAGAAAAATAGCTCTTGATACCAATGAACAATGTATACCTCACCAAGGGCACCAAAATTCTAAAAAATAGACTAAACAACATTAAGTTCATGTCTGATATGTAATGATAGGTCTGAAACACCTCCGAACAACAAGCACCAAATGAACAAAACTTCAATTTGAGTACTTAGAAACACCCCCAAGTATGATAGATTCATCAACCAAGGCCTAGTGAAGTCTAGGCGTCTAAATGAAGGTAGGTTTGCAACCCAAATATGAGTGAACAACAACACCATCAACAAATCCTCATTAGCTCAAGTGGTACAACCTAGCTAGAGGGGTGACCAGCTAGGAAAATTCTAAATCTTCTTCAAAAATATGCAATTAGGTAGAGAGGGACACCCAAGGTAGTAGAAACTAGTGCACCAATACCCACAAATTGATATGAAGTCATCCAACTTGCAAATTCCAACCAAGGGGTACAACTATGGTTGGAAAAGACAACCAAGAAACTAAAAACTTCTAAAATCACCTTAAAAAATGCTTCCAAATATTTCTATAAGAGTTAACACAATAAAAATATAGCTAGAAAGCATTAGAGCAATCCATAATAAAAAAATAAATTGAAAAGATTTCACAAATCACTCCAATTGTGACTCCTGTAGTGAAGCCACTCCAATGTCTAGCTAGGGAGTATCTCTCAACTCTAAAACTAGAGAAAATTTGAAGGTTTTCATCTCCAAAATCCCTTTAGGGGATTCAATGCTCACTCTGACAACATTTTGTTATCACCAATTAGCATAACAAATGAGAGCAACTGAAGGCATACAAATAGATTTTGAGATCTAAGAATTTGAAATTCCTTTCCCTCCAAAAAGGGATGCCACTTTTTGGAGAAATATAATATTTAATTAAAATACTTTAACCCTCTTACTTGGGCGTCCACTTTTGAATATGCATAAATTTCTTTTAAAATGCTTAAGTCCCTCAAATTTGGCATCCAACTTATTCCCCTTTTTAAAATAATTTTTTCCAACTAGCACTAATGGGGGGTTTTGGTGCGAATGGGGTTATTTCCTAACTAGTCATTAGTGAGGACATATTCACATGATAAGTTTACTTAGGAGTTAAACAAGTCTTAGGTTTCATTTCTAGAAGTTAGTTATAATGGGGCCATGTATCATTATTTATTTTTAGTCATTTAGGAATTTAATAGTTATCTCATGCATTTAATAATTTGAATTGAGCATTTAATGTTTGTATCAAGGGTAGTTATCATCCCTTATCTCACCTTGCCTATATATACAAGGTTCTTGGACATTGTAAATAATCTTAGATAATCTAGATTAATGAATTCGATGAATTTAATATCAATCTCATGATCAATTTGATCAACATCAATTCTCAATATTCATGCAAGCTCGTGTTGCAATACTTTCTTGTGGATGGTATCTTTCTTGGTTGATCCATTGAAGACTGCAACTTCATTTGGGTTCATTAATATTTCCAACAATTAGAATTTGAAAAATTAGAGTTCCCATTTCATCCTCCAATCAAGGCTTACTATTCTGGGGATACTAAAAAAGTTGTTTTAGAAAAGCAACATGACAAGTCCTCCCTCCCAAAGATTTATTATCCTCAAGCAATGAAGATTTGGATGGTTGAGACTTGTTGAACCTTCCCATGTTGTATCTTCAATGGGAAAATCTTTCCACTTAATTAAGTGCTCAATGACGCTTTTGTTTCTAATTTCTTCTTCTCTCTTGTTTCCAAAACCTTTTTTAGGTATCAAAATCAACATTCCCTCATCATCTAATGGTGGCAACTTAGGAGAAGTTGTAACTTGATTTCCCACCACTTTCTTGAGACACAAAACATGAAAAATATTGTGTATTTTGTAGCTTGGTGGCAATTCCAGGTCATAGGCTACTTTCCCTACCTTCCTGATGACTTTGTGAAATGTAGGGAAATGGAAATATTTGAGCTTTCACTTTAGGGTTTGGACACCTTTCCCTAATTTCATTTTGAGATATGGTTGTTATGGAATGTGTGATGGGGGTTTGATTAGATTTGGAAAAGGTATGATTTAATTACAACTTGAAAGGTGAGTCAATCAATCCTCAAACAAATATGAAAGTGATCTAAGAATGAAATGCAATGATTTAGTTGACCTAATGATGCAAATACAATAGATTTGAGAAATTACAAACATAAAAGACTATAGAAACAGACTAAGGAAGACACTGTGCACCTATGATGTAAATCTAGAGAAAAAAATATAGGACATAGGCACCCCATATGCCACTATCTTTGTAGGGAAAATTCAAATATGTTTTCATAGTCTCTAGTGTTGGATCAAGGCTTCCATTTTCTACTTGTCACACTATTAGATCATAGTTGGATAATTTTGTAATTGAGTTTCCATGAGTTATCAAGGTGTAGGGTTTCAATTGCAACAATGAATAATTTATATTCAATCTTGTTCAAACCTGAAACCTACACATTCAGAGAGAGAAGAAAGGTTGTGCCATTAGGGGCTTTCCTTGGTCAAACCCTGTGTTAGTGTTTCCACTTCCACAATGACAATGCCAATGATAAATGGATAAATGATAGGAAGGAATGATAAATCCACAAAGTGTTGCAACTCACCACCCTTAAATGGCTTCCTTGAAGGAATGAAGTCATACAAATCTCCTTAAGGCTTGAATCTTGCTTGCTTGAATTCCTTGAATTGCTTGGAGACCTACAAGAATTAATTTTCACAAACAATATGAAAACATAAACATGAACACACTCACATAACTTTTCACATGATGTTTGAATATTGAGTTGTAATAAATCCTCTAATGGTTGCTCATGAATTTCTTGATAACGTTCTTGATAATAATTCTTGCTCTTAATGTTGGATTCTTCCACTTAGTGCTAGATAGATTTGAAATGATGCAATAACTAGGTATTTATATGCAATTATTCTAACTTACTAAAAATTAAATACTAACAACCAACTTTAGATATTTTCATTTCAAATAATAAAACACCAACACTGACATATTTTAATTTGGAGCCAAAATAGGGGGACATAGGTTCCCTAGGCGCCAGTGTTCGAGGCCTATTTTCTAAAGTTTAAGGAGTTAGGGGCAAAGTATTAAATGAGAGATTTTTTTTTGTGCTTGCAAATTATCAGAAAACATTTAAAATAAGCTATGGGATAATAATTTAGGAAATTAAGTGCTCAATTAGGTCCAATAACTTACTTAGGGGAGCAAAACATAGTGTGAAATTACCAAGGGTAAAATTTACGACACTACACTTTGTAAGGTCCATAGAATTTTGGCTTGATATTTTCCGCTCCACTTTTCTTTAAGGAACTTTGCTTATATGGATGCAATCATATAAAAACTAGATTACCAACCTCAAAGACTCACAAATTGTCTTTGAGTGACCTCTGAATCTCTTGACTTTGTTGGAAAAAGTCACTTACCGCTGGGACTGTACTATATTTGAAAAAAATAAATTGGTAAAAGATAGAGGATAATAACCATAAAGGGATTGAAATGGAGACATTCCAAGGGACATGTGATGGGAGGTGTTATAATACTACTCCCCTAATGAAACTATTTCACCCAAGCACCTTGCTGATGATGTGCCATTTTGATCATGACTGAAAAACCATCATACTCAAACTACACTCTCCTCTCCTGGAACCCCAAAAAGTAAACATCATCAAAACTAATATTGAAATACCTAAGAGGACTGAAATCAACGCCATTAAATATATCCTACCAAGGCAACTCTGAGAGGTGTTAGAGTAAAGGTTTTCACTTAATTATATTAATTAAGTCACCTTTATTCTACTCTTAAGATTTCACTTTAGTTGCATATTGTGACATTTAATAATTATATTAATTATTAAATGTCTTCCTATTAGGGTTTCTTTAGGGTTGCACAATCTCCTTTTATAAGGATTGATCATTGTATTTTATCTTACTCTCTGATTAATACATTTTCAGCTTTCAGAGCACCTTTGCCTTTTGTTTGGAATGTATTCTTTCTGTGACAGGTTATTTGCATGCAGGTGATCTTCGAGGTCTGTGAGGTTGGCTTTCACAACTTCAACATGGTATCAGAGCTCCAGATATGTGGCTGCGTATTCTTTTTTTGAAGATATCAGCTTACAGAGTTTTCTTCTATGCAAGGGTTTCATTCCAATTTTTTTTGCCAGATCAGAGGGGTTTTCCATCATTTTTTGAGAAATTTTGACCTTGATCTCTCAAACAGTGAATTATGGTACAAAATGGACCTCATGGGTGCGCTCAGAAGGCCCAAAAACCCCTATTTTCATATAAAATATGATAGGGTTTGCTGAAAATCAAATTTTTAGTGTTTTTGGGGAATTTCAAAATAGTTGCCAAAAAATTCATATGATTGTACGGATCCGTATAGAAACTTCGATTTTCGTACCATGATTTTTGGTGTCTGCATCAATTTTGAGCTGCCTCAATTTTTGTGCCATTTTGCATCGATTTCTATGCCCTTCTTGATCTCTGTGCACATCGATTTTCGTGCCATGAAGGTACAGCGGAATATTTTATTAATTTTTTAATCTTCAAATTAATAAAATGTTTGGTTTGAAGCTTAAATGAGCATATTTAGTAAAATGGGCATATCTCGGGCATTTTAACTCAATTTTTCGAACAAAAATAGGCATCAGAAAGCTAGTTCTGAGCCCGATCTGATGGTGAAGGTTTGATATCCTATTTTTTCTGTTTTGATGCTGTTTTCTCCTGTCAAAGCCAGAATATGTTTTTTGTGCTTCCGGGGGCATAAATTTTGCGTCTAGACTCCTTTTTGAGCAAACAAATAGGTGTTGAAAAGGTGTTGTAGTGATATTTCCAGATCTGTAGTCTATTTCATTAGAAAAATTACCAGGTAAATTTTATGCAGTTTTGTGTGTTTTTACACTTTGCTCAATTACTTGGACATTCTGGCACCTTCATGGGTTCTGTTTGCTTGGGATGGTCTATTTAATTTGATCTACATGTTGTAAGGTCAGTTTTTCTTAGATGTTTTAAGTTGAAGAGTTATCATGGGTTTTTCTACTCACCCTTCAGTTGTAATTCTAGAACGGGGTAATTATGAGTCATGGGCAAAGGGCATACTTACACATTGTAGGTGGCTTAATATTTTTCCTTATTTGTATGATCTCATACCTGAACCAACCACTTCAAAGGGAAAAATAGCTTGGGATATCATTAGCGATCACATAGTAGGACTTATATTGTCTAGTGTTGATGATGACACTATGTGGGCTATATCGGACACTGATTGTCCCCACCCACTTTGGACATGTCTTTGGGAGATATATGGAGACTCCAATCTCTCTCCATTCCTAGAGGATCCTACTTTAGATTGTCTCTTACCCCTTGCTTGGAGAGATAATACACCCTTTGATCATGATATTTTAAAGGAACTTGAGTATTTAGACACCCTTACATATTCTGATGGATCAAAGGCTTGTCTCATAGTTCCTACTCTTAAGATTGAGATCATACATGTATCATCTGTTGTTCTTGATAACATCAGTATCGCCACATTGGCCCCTATGGATTCAGTTCAACATCATGACCATCTTGGTCATTCATTATCTGCTACATCATGGGATTCTTATCTTGCAGACACAGTCTTGTTTGTTGAGTTTCACACTGCAGATCTTGAGGATTATTTTGAGGACATTCATCTCCTCTACCTTGACAGTTAGGTTATCACTGTATGCCCACCATTATCAGTGCATTCAGAGGTTGCATTTTAGGATTCTCCACATCTGTTTGGATTTGACATGATTTGTTTCAGTTTAGACAATGAGATTCTTTAGCATCCTATCATGGCACACATCTTGAGACAGATTGGTTCATCACTCTTCACATGGTTTCTTCGACATCGTCCTTTGGATCCATTTCTTCCCAAGGGGAGGAATATCATTTTACGCTTTAGGATCTCCTTTTGGATTCTACATCAGGCATCTACCATTGTGACAAGAGTTTCTTCATTATGGGGGGGCCTTCTTCTCTCTTTCTATCTCTTCTATGGAGACCATTGTATATGCACTTATATGATAGAAGCTGTCTATGGGGGGTATCAAGTAATCCACCTCCTATCCTTCTTTCATTAGTGCATTTCATTCCTTTCTTTTCTCTCTTTTGGAGTAGAGTTTTTCCCATGAGGTTTTCTCTATTTCTCCGCTTTACAGAGATTTCCATGTACTTGGGTAGCTAATCAGGCCTAGTTTCCAGGACCCATTTTTACTTTCATGCATTGTAGTTATATTTGCTTTTTTTTACATGTTTGTAGCTGCACTCTTGCTCATGTTAAGGGGGGGTGTTAGAGTAAAGGTTTTCACTTAATTATATTAATTAAATCACCTTTATTCTACTCTTAAGATTTCACTTTAGTTGCATATTGTGACATTTAATAATTATATTAATTATTAAATGTCTTCCTATTAGAGTTTCTTTAGGGTTGCACAATCTCCTTTTATAAGGATTGATCATTATATTTTATCTTACTCTCTGATTAATACATTTTCAGCTTTTATAGCACCTTTTCCTTTTGTCTGGAATGTCTTCTTTCTATGACAGGTTATTTGCATGCAGGTGATCTTCGGGGTCTGTGAGGTTGGCTTTCACAACTTCAACAAGAGGTACATTTCAACAAACTCATATCAATCATGATCTTGGGAAATATGAAAGACACCTTGCTCAACCATAAAAGATAAACCCCAACACCACTACCACAAAAATGAAGCAAGAAAATCACCACCACATATTTGAAATTTTCCAACCAAGAAATGTCTTTTTTGTCACCAATCAAAATCATAATATCGACACTTAACTTGCCAGTGTCAAACACAAAGTTTCAAACACACCAACACACCCAAACCACTACAAGAATTAAGATATCATCTAAAATCATGTATATCATCCCCATGTAGTAACTATAGCCAGAGTAGAAGCAATGAATGAATGAATTGTATTTAGAAAAAAACTCACAACCAACTACCTGAAAGATTACCAATGCTCAACAAAAGTCTGCTCATGAAAATATACTCCATAACCAATAAAAATATGTAAGGATAGTGGTAACCAAACTGAAATCCTACTGAAAATATAGGAGAGATGAATATGGAAGTAGCATTAGGATCATATCCTATGATCAAATCACCTCTACCATCTAGTGTCAACCAAGAACTACTCAACTGCTGGACTGAAGAAACCATCCTTCTCTATTCCATCTCTATCTCTTTCTCTTCCCATATTTCAATATCTCTCTCTCTTTATCTATTTATCCATTTATACTTATTTCAATCTCACCTCTCTCTCTCTACCTATCCCTCTAGATATGTCTCTATATATCTCCCTCTCCCCCTCCCCTCTCTATATATTTAGCTTTCTCTAGCTATCTCTCATCCTCTCCCTCTCTCTATCCCTCTATATATATCTCTCTACCTATCTCCCCCCCTTTCCCCCCCTCTCTCTCACTCTTTCTATATTTCCCTCTCCCCCCTTTTCTCTCTCCCTTTATCTCTCTCTCTCTCTCTCTCTCCATCTCTATTTTTATATATCCACTTCTTTATATCTCACTATTTCTCTCTTCCTAACCCTCTTTATTCCTTATATCTCTCCACCTCTACCTCTCTATATATTGTGCTCTCTCTTTATTCATATCTTTCTACCTCTATCTCCTAATGTCTCTAGATCTCTCCCTCTCCCTCTCCATCTCTCAATATATCCATCTATCTATATTAATCCCTCTCCCTCTTCCTACCCCCTTTCTCTCATATCCCTATCTATCTATCTCTATCTCCATATATCTATATATCTCTCTCCCCCTCTCTCGCCCATATCCCTATATATATTGATTTCTCTCTTGAGACCTATCTCTCTACCTCTCCCTCACTCCCTCCCTCTTTATTTATCTATATATACTTCTCTCTATCTCACCCCTGTTTCTCTCCCTCCCTATCCCTCTACTCTTTATATATTCCCCTCTCTCTCTCTCCCTCTCCCTCCCTATCTATCGAGATATATCTCCCTCTCTCCCCCTCTCATGCTTTATCTCCCTCTCTATACCTATTTATCTACCTATCTCTCCCCCTCCCATCCTCTCTCTCCCTCTCTCTCTCTTTTTATTTCTATATTTCCCTACCTCCCCCTCTTTATCTCTCTCCCTCTCTTCCTATTTATCTTCCCATATTTCCCTCTCCCCCTCTTTCTCTCTCACTATCCCCCTCTCTATTTTTCTCTCTATTTTTTTGTATCTCACTTTTTCTCTTTTCCTCTCTCCCTATCCCTCTCTATATATTGTGCTATCTCTCTCTCTATCCATACCTTTCTACTTCGATATTCCTATGTCTATATATCTCCCCCTATCCCTTTCTATCTCTCAATATATCCCTATATATATATCTATCCCTCTCTGCCCCTCTCTCCATATCTATTTATCTATCTATACTTATATCTCACCTATCTCTCCCTATCCTTCTAGATATATCTATATATCTCTCCATCTCCCCCTCTCCCTCTCCCCCTCTATCTCTCTATATATTGAGCTATATTTCCTTCTCTCCCCTGCCTTCTCTCTCTCCCTCTCTTTCTCCCTCTCTAGACCTATCTCTCCCATTACTCTATCTATATATATCCATCTCCCTCTCCCCCTCCCTCCCCCCTCCCCCCTCCCTCACCCCTCTTCTCTAAACCTATCTCGCTACCTCTCCCTTCCTCTCTGCTTCCCTCTACTTATCTCTACCTCTCTCTCCCCTTTCACTCTAGATATATCTCTCCCCTATCCCTCTCTATATATTGAGCTATCTCTCCCTTTCTATGTTCCTCTTTATACCTCTCTCTCAATCTCTTTACCTCTACCTCCCTCTCTATCTATCTTCCTCTCTCTCTCTATCTCCATCCCTACCTATCTCTCTATCTACCCCTATCCCTCCCTTCCTCTCTATCCCCCTCTCTATCTCTACCTCTCTTTTGTTCTCTTCCCATGTCTCTCTCTCTCTATTACTATCACTCTCCCTCTCTCTATCAATCTCATCTCTACCCCTCTCTCTCTCTCTATGTCTTTCTCTATCGCTCTCTCCCACTCTCCTTATTGGAATACTCAAAGCAAGTTATATTGTGCTTGTTATAATTTTATTTCATTATAATGAATTCATACTATAACATGCTTGTGTTATAACATACTCATGTTATAATGCACACACATTTAAAATGGTAAAAAGACAGGTGGATCTTGTGATTTAGGACCCAAATACTCTAGGACCCAAATGCTCTATTTTTCTCTACAATCTATGCTTTATCTAACATATAAATTCACTTTTCATAGTGTTGAAAAAATACCAATCATTATTTAAGAATTCCACCATATTTTGTCAATGTAAAAGAACTAAATTATATTCTTTTAGAATGAATGTGATAGTGTGAACTAATATTTTCATGTTTTGAATGTTTGGAATGATAATTATGATGTTTTTTGTTTTCATTTGACAGTATACAATTGTTGTTCTCATTTTTGTACTAACTCTATTAAATTGATATAGAATTGAACATAATACCAAGGAATTTGGAAAAAAACTCAAACTTTGGAGGAGTGTGAGCCAAACATGAACTAGGAAACATTGTGCAATTGGTGATATTAACTCCTAGAGTTTAAGGTACATTCTCTTTGCCTTTGTCCCTTTTTTTCATGCCACCTTGTCAACATAGTTCATGTATTGCATATCTTAGTGCTAATTCACTTCATTACAACCCACTTGTTAAACCTTCCATGGTTCATATCCCTTCTCTTTCTAACAATTTTGATATTGTTACTAATTTTTTAATTCTCATGGATTTTTATAGTTACATTCACTTAGCCAAGCTAATATCAACCAACACCATAAAATTATATCCCAACTAGAAAAAGTGAAACTCTAATGATTCATTATTATAACCAAATAAAATCATGACAATTCTCTTGATTATAATTTTCTCTAAAGTAAATAAAAATATATCATCATTTAAATTGAAGTGTTATAGAAATATAACGATGATCTGTATTGGTTTTGAACTAGAGTAACCCTTAACCCCAAACATATATCCATGGAGAATAAAAATAGTGACCAAAGTATCCACACTATAAATCCCAAGGATGACATGAACTCATTACACTCTATGTATGATTCACTATCTAATATTTCCAACCCTAATACCCCCTCTGTTGCAACTCACTTGAAAAACCTAAATCCCCCCATTCCAAAATTACCTATCTACACATAATGACAATAGTGTTCACTCCAAAGGTGAAAAAACACTAGGAAATGATGTCCAAAAAACCAATATTAGAAGGAAGATAATTGATGGATGCCCTAATATGGGACTTGATCAAAGAGGTAGGATTATATCCTTTGATATTCTTTATGATATCATAAAGGTTATTTTTAGACTAGAAATCCCACTCTATTGCTTATTTCTTTCTTAAAATGGTTCCATTAGTGCAAGAATTCTATAAATGATCCCATATAAATTAGGAAAGAAAAGAGTGGTTACTAAAAATGACTGGGGGAATAGGAAAATAATATATCTCATGTACCTTTATTGATCATAATCATGTTTGCGTAGCTTTGCATTATGGCTGATTGGCGATCCATCAAAAAACTAGTTATTTACAAGTCTAGGACTTTGAATTTTTTCTATTTGGAAGCTCTAAGTACCCAACATGGATTAAGCTTCCTTTCATTAACCTAGCCTTTTGTTTTTTTCTCCATGATATTATTAGTTAGTTTAGGCTTGAAATATGGTGCAAAAATAAAAATGACAAATTTTCCAATCTTAGGCTATAGAGTAGGGCCTATGTTGCAATTGATCTCACTCAAACCAAGATTGAGTCTATCAATATTATTAAAATATATTTTTTTCAACTAAGATATCAATTATTTTTGTAATCCTAATGATTACTTCTACTATTGTCGTGAAGGCCAAATAATTTAATATATCACTATTCAAAAACCTCATTTCTACCCTTGTCCTCTAATGGTTCTAAATCTTTCCCTTCAGTTCCTGCATGTATTTAAGATACCCTCTTTGTAGACTCTACATAACCTTTTTCCAAACCTAAATTATCAAAACCATCCTTAGTCAAAGAAAATTATCAATGGTTAATAATGCGTGGCTCACACTAAGAATCTCATCAAATGCTTGGATGCCTATAAAGTAATGGGTTTTCAAATTAGAGCATGCCTCAATTAGATAAAAGATATTGATAAAGATCATATCACAATAATAATAGGTGAGCATAATCTTCTTCATAGCAACCAAACTTAGATTATGAGGACCTTCAATGATCTATATATGTTACTCTTCATGGAACCCTCTATGAATGATCCCCTTGTTCATGTTTTAGAGTTTTCTAACACAAAGAATATGAAAATAAGAGTTTTGAATAAGGAAGAGAAATAAATAACACTTAGGGATCCATGGACAAGAATACTTTATAAAAAATATTCAATAAGAGGAAAATGAAGGAACACACATATGGGAAGAAATAAGCCATGAAGAACCTAAGGAGAAATTTTAAAGAGTTCAAGTACCAAACTAACTCTCCAAGATTAAAAGATCTCTAGTGGCTCAAATAGCTCCAAAATCTAAATAAAATGGGATAAAAAATTAATATCTTGAAAGGATGGTAAAATGTGGATGATGAAACAAGGAGAACAAATGGATATTTTTAGGTTTTTAAGATGTTTTTTTTGGAAAATGATAAACAAATCATAATAGTACTTAATGACCATGCATCAAAATTCGGTGAATTTTTGTAAGAAAAATAAGATATTTTTAGTGTAATTTAATGCCTTGAATCCACCAAATGTTTTAGGTAAAAAGATAAGTAACCTCTCAAACAAATGGAGAAAGATTTCATGTTAAAAGGATCCTCAAAACATGAGAAATAGGGAAAATAAGGGAAATGAATGGTTATAATACACAAGGGAAGACATTAAAATAAAATTCTAGGTGATTGGGATAAGGATCATATGGGAGAGGTAAAATATCATTCACTTGGTCTTCACTTAGGTACAAGACCTAGTTTCCAGTATGCTTTAGCAATTTTCTAGCCTCCTAGACTTGAAAAAAATAAGAAGCAAATTCTTCATTTTTCATGCATTTTGGGGCCAAGATGACTACACAAAAAATATGAGTGGGTGGGTGAATTCTAGGGGATGTCTCTTTTCATTCTCTAGGTCCCTTGATCCTTCTAGGCCGCTATTTCAACATAGTCTCTTAAGAGCCCCAAGAGAAAAAATTTTCCAAACTATGACAAAGTAGTTCTTGGAGTTCATGACACTTAGGAATTACTTTTATAGACCTATATGTGGATATGAGGTCCCTCCACATTAACCTCTCTTAATTTTGGTCAACTCTACACCATTTCACCATGCCAACAATGAATGTATTATTGCAAAAAGTGTTAGTTGAGAGCAACATAAATGAGGAAACATATATATGTTGCATTCTATGTGTCATGGGGCCAAACTAACTACACGATAACATGTGGGTAGGTGGGTGAATTATATTAGAGGCATTCATTCGTTCCCCATGCTACACTATTCCAAAATAGTGTCTAAGAGCCCTAAGAGCAAGAAAATGTCACACTATGATGAATTAGTTCTTAGAGTTTTTGGTACCTAAGAATGTTTTGTCTAAACCTAAAGGTGGATATGAAGTCTCTCCACATTAAACTCTCTTAGTTCTATTCAAATCCACATCATTTGACTATGCTAACAATGAATGTATTCATGCATGGTGGGGCAAAACAGACTGTGCCAATATGTTTGAGTGGGTAGATAAATGCTACTAAAGGCATCCATTTATTCCCTATTCACCCAATCCTTGTAATATACACTATTTCAACACAATCTCTTAAGAGGCTTAAGAGAAAAAAACTACCAAATTGTGACATAATAGTTCTTGGAGCTCGTAGAATCTAGGAATATTTTTTCTAGACCTACAAGTGGATATGGTGTTCCTCCACATTAATCTCTATTGGTTATGGTAAAATCCACACCATTTGAAATGGTCAAATCCACACCATTTGAAATGCTAACAATGAATTCATTCTTACAAAAGCATAATTTGAGAGTAATGTAAATGTGGAAACATGCATATCTTGTGTTTCATGCATGGTAGGTCCAAAATGACTACAAAAAATGGTTGGATGTGTATTTCAATTCTACCAAAGGAATACATTCATTCCTCAAGTTACTCGATCCTTGCAAGCTATGTTATTTTTACCTACCCTCTTAAGATCCATAAGGGAAAAAATACCAAACTATGACAAATTATTTCTTAGAGCTTGTTGGACTTAGGAATGTTCCATATAGACTTAAAGGTGGATATGGGGTCCCTCCACATTAGTATCTCTTGGTTCTAGTCAATTCCACAATGTTCATCCATGCTAACAAGGGATGCATTCTTGCAAAAAATGTCATTTGAGAGCAATACAAATGTGGAAACGTGCATATATTGTGTTTTAGGTGTGGTGGGACCAAACTACCTATTCCAACACATCCATGTGGGTGGGTGAATTCTACCAAATTCATATGTTTGTTTCCTAGGTCACCCAATCCTTGTATGCCAAACTATTTTGACACAATCTCTTAAGATCCCTAAAAGCAAAAAATTTCCAAACTTAAAAAGTAGTTCTCAGAGTTCATGGAACCTAAGAATTTTTTTCCTAGACATGAAAAAATATATGGGAACATTAATCTCTCTTGGTTCTAGTCAACTCCACATTGTTTGACCATGCCAACAATAGATGTATTCTTGCAAAAAAGCATCACTTGAGAGCATTACAAATGTGGAAACATGGAGATCTTGTGTTTCATGTGTGGTGGGGCCAAAAATAATTTTCTAACATATCTAGGTGGGTGGATGAAGGATAATAGAGGTGCATATATATTTTCCCCAAGTCACCTAATCCTTGCAAGCTATGGTCTTTCAACATAATCTCTTAGGATCATGAAGAACCAAAAAATGCCAAACTATGAAATCATAGTTCTTGAAGCTCATGGAACCTAGGAATGTTCCATTTGGATATGGGGTCCCTCCCAAATTAACCTTTCTTGGTTATCATAAAATCCATAGCAGTTGACCATGCCAATAATGAATACATTCTTACAAAAAGCATCATTTGAGAGAAGTGTAAATGTTGAAAGAGGAATATCTTGTGTTTTGTGTAGGGTGCGACCAAGAAGAATATGCCAACACGTCCTAGTGAGTGGGTGAATTCTAATTGAGGCATCCATTCATTCCCCATGTCACCCAATCCTTGTAGGCTACATTATTTCAATGTAGTCTCTTAAGAGCCCTAAGAGTAAAAAATTCCAAACTATGACAACGTAGTTATCAAAGCTCATGAAACCCATGAATTTTTTATCTAGACCTATAAATGGATATGGGATCCCTCCACATTAACCTCTCTTAATTCTGGTCAAATCCACACAATTTGACCATGATAACAATGAATGCATTCTTGCAAAAAGTGTCATTTAAGAGCAATGCAAATGTGGAAACAATAGTATCTTGTGTTTCATACATAATGGGGCCAAATCAACTATGCTAACATGTATAAGAGGGTGGATGAATGCTACCAGAAATGACTTTAATTCCCTAGGTCACCTAATCCTTGCAAGCTACACGATTTTGATGTAGTCTCTTAAGAGCAATAAGAGAAAAAAATTGCAAAAAAACTATGATGGAGAAGTTGTAAGAGATTGTGGCACCTATGAATGTTTCATCTAGACCTATGGGTGGAAATGAGGTCCCTCTACAATTCCCTATCTCAATTATGGTCAAATCAATGTCATTTGATCATTACAATAATGAATGCATTCTTGCAAAAAGTGTCATTTGAGAACAATACAATCATGGAAATAGGAATATTTTATGTTCCATTCATGGTGGAGCCAAATTGACTATGCTAGCCAACACATCAAGGTGGGTGGGTGAATGAAAACAAAGGTGTCTATTTTTTATTTGAGTCTCTCAATCCTTGTAGGCTATGTTATTTTGGTGCAATCTCTTAAGAGCCCTCAGAGCAAAAGATTATGGGTCTATGATGAAGTAGTTCTAGAGATCATGACATCTATGAATGTTTCATCCAAAGAAATTTTTCCTAGGTTCAAGAGTTTCCAAGCCATAGGAAACCCCAAAAACCTACAACCATGAAGAAGGCCATGAGAAAAACTAAAATTCATTGAATTGACATGTAGCATAGGATTCCCATACACATTAGGAATTTTTCTCCATGAATTGCACATGAAATCATTGTCCAAGAGGATTTTTCATACCTGCAAAGTATGAATGAATATTTTATGATCCACAAATTATCATTAAAATAATGGTGAATTATTTTTGTGACATGTTGTGGCATGGAAGAAATACATGAAATCAATAAGAGAAACCCTTTTAGGGGATGCACCGAATTTTTAAAATTTTCAATTATCGTGGAGTTTGGGTGAGTAGGAGAAATAATGTTGCAAGGTAAGATTTACTATTTTTTTAGGTCTATGGTGGGATTTTAGGTCTGGGAGGAACTTATGGATGTGGTACCAAGGTGATGAGACCCAAAAATCAACAAAAGGGAATGAAGGGGATGAAAGGTGTGTGGTGTAATGCCCTGTCTTGTAACCTAAGGAATGTAGCAATTGTCTACGGAAGTGAAATAATTTTTTTTTTAAAGTAATAATATTATCTTAATTAGTTGCATACATTCACTAAGTTACGCGATGTCACACTACTTGAGATTCCATAGACGACTTTAGTATTTAGTATTGCATATATTTAATTAACATAAACTTAAAAGTAAACATTGCATAACATTTGAATTCCATTCATGATAGTATAATGTACAAACAAGATTCTTACATTGCATTTGAAATAACATTATAATACTCATTCTTCAAATGAGGTAGATCAAATAATAGTTTACAATTACATATTTCAAGTGTTCACCTCATATACAATTGAGGGATGTTTCAAATATTAGATTTCCAATGATGCAATAAAGGAAGTACATATATATCCAAGTACGAGCTCTCCATCAGTGAAGCTCTCGTTGCCATGATCATAAACTGGGGACCCAACGAAGTAAGGTGCACATTCCACCCAACCATGTGGTACCCGTAGGTCCACCCCCCATGCTAGGAGATAGTAATAAGGTTACCTAGACATAACCTATTCACCCTAGACACAAGTACATAACTAACTGATGGTTACATTGCTTCCAGATTTAGGATAATCAAATATAGACTAAGCTCACAAGGTAAACTGTTATTTTAGGTGGAGTGTCATCACAATGTTGCATAGGTTACCCTAGTGTTTCTTCCTAGGTTCCGGCCCCCAGCTTGGGTTACCTTGGTAACCTCTTACGAAACCTAGCCCCATATGCAAACTATTGCGGAATCGAATATCTTTTAAAGTAACAAGATATTGATTTTCCATTCTAGGCCTTCTCATCTTACACTCAAGACTGTACTAGTTCTAGAGTCTATAAGCGAGGCATATTAATCTTATTAAAGATTTTAATGTAACTAATGTGTTGTTTAGTTTTCACTGACTTACTAACTCTTTGTAAGTTACCCTAACACCACTTTGTGTGCCGACCCTCACATAGAGCCACTCCCCTAAACATAACATAAGGAATCTAAGTTCCCTAACTAAGGTATACAAAGTGTACTAGATTACAACATATGATACCAAACGACACACAACGGTCATTAAATCTTTGTTCATAAATCCAGGTGTCAAACACCATACTATAACATGTGCACTACCCTAGACATCTCAAGGATTGTATTTCAACAATAACAACACCCTTACTACACAAAATAAACTGGAAGACTTGTGCATCTAGAACATTCCCAATTTGACCAATAAAAGAGAAAATACTATTTAAGGCAAATCAGGAAAAATAAACATCTATATTAGGATTTACTAAATCCAATCAAGCAATAATTGAAGTATGAAATAATTCAACTAAAATATAATTAATCTTCCATTTGACATAAAAATCAAAACTACAATGTTCAAATAATAACTTAGAAATTACTAATTTTCTCTACAAGTAATTTTGTTTTATTTCGAAACAATTCTATTTATTCTATTCTTCTATTCAAAAATTTAAATATTTAAAAGTATTTAGGTACTATTTCCAACAAAAAAAATATCAAATAAAAAGTTTTGCAATATATATATATATATATATATAGTTAATTAAAAATCCATATGTAATATTATAATTTTTGAAATACCCATTTACCAATCAAATTAAAAATTTACAGATTATTTCGCATGGCATTTTAAAAATACAAGATAGGGTTTCGTTGGCTATTTTTATAGACTCTACCCTGTCGCGACATCATAGCCACAATGGCCGTGGGTGGAGCTGCCTCCGCAGCCCTCCCCATAGGGCTTGGCCATGGCGGCTGAGCTGAGCGCTGCTCGTGAGGGTAGCGCTGGGCTCGGCCCTCACTGCCGTCCCCCTGCAGGGTCGACTGTGGGTAGCCCCGCCCATAATTGCGGCTCACAATATAATTTTTATATATTTTCTAAAATAAAACAAAAATGAATTTATTTAAAATGAAAATGGACGCCGATTTCATACGAATTTCGTCCTTCAAAATTTTCTTTGTTTATTCTTTTTTATCAATTTCGCTTGTACGACGTTTCTACTCCTAATTGCACAATCCAATTTATATATGAAATTATATATATGTATTATATATATATATATATATATATATATATACACACACACACACAAATTCAATAGGGTTTTTATATGGGGAAATTTAGAAAATTCTACAGAGTTTTACATCGGAGTAGATTTTCAACAAGGTTTCCAATTTCATTTTTCAACAGATGATTTCCCTCACAATTATTTACTTAATTATTTTCTACAGAGAGAAAGCTACAGAAGTTTTCTTTTGAATCTCATCTTTCATTTTCACTGTTTTCTCTTCATATCCATAATTTCTTGAAATTTATACAAAAATCAACAAATCCTTACAGAAAGAATACAATAAACAATTTTTTTCCGAGAAGAACAAGGATTTTAACAAAATGAAATTTCTTCTACAGGTAATATAAAATATTTACATAGACAATCTTTTCCAAAGTAGACAAACTAAAATACACAGGAAAATACCTGTACCCTTGAAGCTTTGAAAATAAATCTCGGCTGGTGAAGAGTAGCTTTGCCTGTAGCTTCCAAAGCCCTTCCCAAACACAAAATCCCAAAATATGCCAAAATATCAACCAGAGATCTTCCAAAAATATACAACAATACAAAGGAAATCACAAAATTTTTAACAAAAACCTCTTCTTTTCATTTCCCGTGAAGAAAAAGTAATCTTCTATTTTTCCCCAAATCCTAGATAACATCCGAGAAAATCCTCAACCAAAAAGAAATTAATTCCATTGGCACACATGTCGAGAAGAAAATATCTTCCAACAACTTACCGATAAATCTTTCTTTCCTCTTTTTCAAGATTTGCATGCTTTTTAAATAATTTAAAATTTTCAAATTTCAAAATACAAAATTCCCTTTTTCCTCATTTAATTTATTTAACAATTAAAATACCATTTCCCACATAATAATTAATTTCAAATTTAAATCTATTCACACAATTAAAGCAATTTTAATTTAATTAATTAATTAATTTAATTAAATGAATTTAATCTCAATGATTAAATTACTTAACCAAACAAACTAATTAATTAATTAAATAAAATGTAAAACTTTATTTCCAACATTTAAAATTAATTTAAATCAACAGTAAATTAAAGAATAATAAACTATCATAAAATTGACAAAATTTTCCTTTCAAACAATTAATCCAAATAGGAACAAACAAGACCACCAAAGACTCCAAACTAAAACTAACGATGTACTGTGACTGGGTTTAAGACTAGACTAGGATGAACCTTGTTACTACCTCCCAATCAACATTTCCGTTGAGTTTTGACACGCTTAGACCTGAGTAACCAGGTGGAGTCGGTGTCATGTACCTGCAATCCTACAACCAAATAAATGACATACATATATATAATCCATTGTACAAACACACCGTGTAGAGAAAATCATGAAAATCACAGGGCACTCGCAAGCGAGTGATGCAACTCCGTTCTCCACACCAATACACGTCACATCAGACTGACAAATTAAATAACAGTTAATCTACCATAAACATATATATAGCAATAACATCTGAAGGAAATATCTATGCTATTACAAAGCATGTCAGAAATTAATTATCACCATACAATGTTTATCATATCACAAAACGAATCCATTGTCGCTCAAAAGTCAGTGATCAAAATATCCAAAACAAAGTACCAAAGTCTATCAATGTAAAAACATGCTAACAAAAATCACAAGCAAAATGGAGGGGGTACTACATGTAGATCAAAAGATTGGGTAGATCAAACAAAAAGGAAGGAGGTGTTGAGGTACAAGGGTCATATGAGGGTATGTGTAGATGAGGTAAGGAAATTGGGATGCATGGATAAGATGGGAGAGGGAACAAAGATAAAACTAATTCAAGGAGCTAGTAAATAGGAACATTTGGGAATGAAGGATCAAGGGGAACATGGATCTTGAAACTAGGCTCCAAGGTCTTGGTTTCACTAAGATTTCTAGACCTAGAGAGGAATTGAGGAAGCACATGGAGAAGGGCGAGAGTTATGGTTATGGAGAGAAAAATAAGGACCTAGCTAGATGTCAAAGGTTTCAGCCCCTCTTGAGCTATGATATATGTTTAGCAAGTTCAAGATAGTTTGAACCCCTCAACATCATATCTTCTTTTCTTATTAATATTTTTGTCTTTTCTTGAATCATGTTGGTTTTACAATGAGTTGAGGAACTTTCAAACTCACCAAAATCTTATTATTTGCTATCTTTTTCTTTCTCACTTTAGCCCTTCAATCAGTTCAAGAAACTTTGAACTCACTGATATTATGAAAGTCACCCCTCTTGTTAGTATTTTGGTGAGTTAAAGAACTTATGAAATTTCTAAACATGAATCCTTTGTTCCTTTGTTGGATAATTAAGAAAATTTTGACCCATGTTATAGTTTTAGTAATGTTATAGTTTTAGTAAGTTTGAGAAATTTTACAATTGTCGATAGAATCTCTTTCATTAACCAATTTTTCCTATGAAACATATACAAGAAATTGGGCTAGGACCGAAACCAGAAGTGGAAGAAGCTTAGAGAAACCCTTACAAAGTATATGAATCTATTTAAATTCAAGTTAAGGTGATTTATATCATAAATCTATGGCTTGGTAAAATATTTTTAAATTGAATGCTGGGCTATGCTTCAACACATAATTTAACAAAGTGCATCATTTAACAATTATGTTTTTTTCCTTTGCATGACACATGGATTCCCACTCTTTTGTCTAGTGTTCATGTCATTAATGACTCAACTATTTGTCTTATTATTCGATAATAATGCACTTAAACTTATCATTATGAAGAAATATCCAAGTAGATAACTCATAGAAAAATGACATCACACATGAAAACCTAAGGGAAACCAAAAGATCAATTGAACCAAGGGGTGAATCATGAATTTTTAAACAAGGTAAGGTTGATTTTTTTAATGCTCATGTTATAACTATCAAATTAGATAGTAGGATGAAATATTTATGGTGAACATAAATTAAAAGGAACAAAATGTGTATAATCTAATAATCATTTATAGAAAATATAGATAACATTAGTAAGAAAAAAATGTATTAACTAAAAATCAATATAGGTATACAATGTTATATATTGGTAAAAGTATATGTACAAGAAAACCATATAGGCTTACAAAAAAATCCATATAGGCATATAATGTCACATATATGTAATAAATAAATTTATGTACACAAATTTCATATAGGCATATACAAAAAATTCATAATGTAATCACTTCCCTTCGGGGGAATGAAAGAGTTCACAGGCCTTTTCTTGTAGAGTGGATGGAGAGGAAAGTTATGATGGTTTCTTTTGAACTCGCTAATTTGACCTTCTCTCTATAATTTTTTGGAGTTCCACCTAATACAATAAAGAATCTACATATTAATATATAAAAATTGAATTATAGAATGAAATATAAGGGAATAATAACTTACCGCCATCTCATAATTTATCTAAAGCAATCCTTACCTCCCTTCATCCATTTGAGGGGTAGATGCATGAACTAGAGTTTTCACCCCATATGACAAGCATAAAAAAACTATAGATGAATATATTCAAATTTTCACTAATAGACATGGGATAAAATATCAAATACATCAAAGATAAAATTGTTGTAGTAACACCCTCCTCCATATGCTATGAGTACTGGGAGGAGTATGAATCGATTCCATCAACTAAAAATGAAAAAAAATTATTTTACCAAAATATACCTAATACTACTTTATAAACATACCGATTAAAAGTAGTCTAGCTTACATTAGTGAAAGATATATGACCACTCCAACTGACAAGTCCTGATGTCAAAGGCCCAACATCCACCTATTCAATATCCAATGTGAATTTTAATATTACCATTCATATAAGGTAAAAATATTTACATGTACTATATTTAATATCTTTACTAATTACATACTTTTGGAATTGACATGGTTGTGTTAGCAGGAGTAGAAGGGCCACTAGACATGGGGTGAACACAATGAACCTAGATTTTTATTACAATAAATTTAATAATTTAGGTAATCTTATTAAAATTTACTTGTTGATTAAAAATTGTTGAGAGGCCAAGTTCAAATGAGCTCAACCTCTACATAGTTTTCTCTTCTTTTTTTTAATCTTAGACATAATGCAAGCACAATGCACTCACATTATGTTCTTGATGGACCAAAAAGTGGCCACCCCCATCTTTATGCACATACCCTATAGGTTGCTAATAGTACACTATGAATCAAATAATTTGTGTTGAATGCACAAGAAAACTAAGAGGGGGGTGAATCAATTTTACATTTAAACATCAAAAACCTCATTAACATTCATATCTGCATTAGTCTCTTAAACTCTTAACAACCATTAAACCCTTATCATGCATTAGCATAATATAAACATGAGAAACAATAATGCAAACACATCCAAACACATGAGAACACCAAATTGACATGGAAAAACCAAGAAACAAAAAGACATGGTGAGGATTAGCTCATCATATAGAGTAATTGCACTGAATACAATAGGCTCATTATTGAAGGACTCATTTCCCAAAAGAAAGAAGGATCACTACTAATGACTCCCTGCCAGATAAAAAATAAGAAGAAAGAAGATTGTTACAATAAGAAATACATCTCAAAGCAATAGAAAATATCCACCATGACAACTTTGCACCATTAGTAACCTCCATCTCACTTCTATCAAAAACTTCAAGTACTTTGCAAATGTAGAACCTTTTGCTCACTGTATTGGATTCGTAGGCATTAAGCTCACACTTCAAATCTCTGAATCTGATTAAATTCACATATCAAAAAATCCTCACATCTACACACACTTCTCCAATAATTCACTTTTCTTTTATACCATTCATAACCTCAAAAACATCTTTCAAGGTAAGCTATGCACCTCAAATGTGCAAACTCAAATTAGGTCAGTACCAAAACATTCCTGCGGTGGAGAGGAATGAAGGTGGACCAAATAACACCTTAAATAAGACCTAAATCCACATAAAAATTCCACACAACTCTTCCACAAACACCGAAGCATATCCTCAATTAGTGTAAACACCTAAGGTTGGTCAAACCTATGTTAACACCATTAAAATTTTAAGTACACATTTCCTTTGAACCAAAGATGACTTGAAAAGCATACAAAACACTTAAAAACAATCTAGAATATTCTATCAACACACTAAAATCCAAAAACTCCTTTTCAACAACATACACCAGAAGAACATATTGATTCTATACACCTAGTTAACCTTCTACATACCGTAACACATGAATCCAACCTTGTGGAGCACCAAAACTTAAAAAAATCAGGCTGAAGATAGATATAAATAATATAAGCACACTCTTAGATCTGCAAGACAAAAAACCACAACGCGGAGAAATTCAGAGCAAAAATATTTCTCCTAAACAACACTGCTTCATAATTCACACATTGGTGAACACAACTTCTTCTGCTAGATGATCTAGAACATGAAACTCTAGATATAACACCTCTTACCACCTTTGATCAACATATTCGAACCACACAAGTAGATCTTCAACCATGAAGAAATGCGGAGAAAAACACTGAACACTCTTTACTACACTGTTTCCCCTTTTATTCATTTTTCTCAAAAGAACTTGGAAACCAAGCACCATAAAGTACAAAAACTCAACATCTAGAACACCTTCTCAGCATCTCAACCACACATGAGTTTGAAAATCCACAAACAAAAACTCATCAAAGCAACACTAGAGGTTGACATCAGTGAGACTACTAATGACAATGTAATGCAACCAATCAAAGCATCTCCATATTTTTACATCAATGCAACAACATAGATCTATTGAAATCAATAACACAAACTTCCAACAATTTGAACCTCTATTGAGTTGGCCACTCAACTAAGGCTTTGGAATGTATGATAGAGATAAGTAGTTCGGTTATGCATTATTTTAATGTCTAAGTAAGTGTTTTCTATTATGTTCTTTTGTATGTCCATGATTTATACAAAAATAAAATATTACATGTTTGCATTATTTTTTATTTGTCATATGTTGAAATATTCTACTTTAGAGATAAAAAATCTATATGTGGAAGTTTTAGTTTCTATAGACAAGGAAGGGCATATTATTTCCATTCTTCTTTTAAAGCTTTACATTCTACAAAAAGATAAGAGAAAATTATAGTAGTTTAGAAATATTTGATTTCTAGAAAATCAATAATGTAGAGGAGGATATTTGCTACTCCCGAGTCTCTAGGAAAAAGAAGAGTCTATAGGGAGAAAATGGTCCTCAACTACCTCAAGAAACAAAGCTCAGGTGACAGGATAAAATGATGAGAGTTCCAGAAATAGAAAGAGTAGGTCACATAGGTCTTTTGGATAGACTAGCAAGCTCTTGGCCAAGGAAGACAACGCATCCTAAGGATGACAATGCAGCACACCAGCATTCCAACGACACACTAGAATCTTGTACCGATCGACAATTGAGAATGTCACAGAAAATTAAAAAATAACCACTTCTATTATGATTGATAGGAACTTCTAAGAGTGCAAATAAGATAACAAAAAATAACAAAACTAAAATAAAAAAAACTAAATGAAATGTAAATGATAAAAATGAAGAAAAAGAAAGTGCTCACAACAACCCAAGTAATGAAACCTCCAAAAAAGAAATGTCTTCAAAACCTGCACACATAAAACCAAGAGAAAATGTTGGGGTTGTTTAGGGGCTTTCCTTAGTCAAATCCCTATTTTGGTGTTTCTACCAACACATACAATTGGATAGATAGATAGATAGATAGATAGATAGACAAGATAATAGATGTATAGACAAGGGATGTGATAAATCCCAAGATGTTGTAAGACATAAGACTAATATATATTACTATCAAGGCTTGAGGAAGCCAAAGAGAGAGAGAGAGAGAATGAAAGAGAAGGTTGTGAGAGCAAAGAGAGTTGTAGAGAATGTTGTGAGAGCTTGAGACTACCGTAGAAAGCTATAGAGAGCTATGCAAGCTTGAGAGAAAGAGAGAAAGAGAAGGGAAAGAGAATTCTTTTAGAGAGACCAAGAGAAGAAGTGCAAGAGAGACCAAATGAAGTGAAACGATAAATTTAAAAGATAGAAGAGGAGAGAAAAGAAAGTTGTAGATCCATTACAAGGCGTTTGGAGCTATTTCCACCAGCCAAGGTAGGTGACAAGTGGAAACATGCTCAAAAATTAATATTTGAACATTGAGATGTCATGGGGCACTAGCGTGGCGTATAAATGTTCATACAACATGCTAGTGTCTAGACAAATCACACTAAAAAATAGTGGGGATGAGGAAAACACAAGGGTTAATGTAAAGTTGACACAAGGAGATAACTACTAAAAAAGGATCCTGAGCATCTTGAGGGGAAAAAGGTTGATTCAAGGGCTAAAATGAGCCTACACAAATACTAATGGATTGGACACTAAAGGGGATACAAAAGTGTAGGTGAAATTGCAAGGGTATGCAATTTTTGACATTACATTTTTCCCCCACTTTAGCCAACATATGAAGCTACATGAATATACATGATAAAGGAAATCTGCTAAAAAAAATAACATCATGATGCAAAAATGATACTATAGAGGAAGTAGATAGCTATTTGAACCAAGGAAGCATGCCCCTAGGGTGAAGACCTACAAAACAAAACATATTAGACAAGAAAGATCCGCACATGCCAACAAGGTTAAAAAATAAAAAGCCACCAAATAATAGGGTTAGAACATATAAATATTTAGAAATAAAAAAATGCATGACACATACACAAAGGCACATAACAAACATCTAAGAGAGAGATAGAGGTTGAAGGGCATATAATTAGGATTAAGAGGACACATGTCTTTGATCTAGTATATACAATTGTAATGCTAAGCCAGGACATGAAGAGGACATAGGTCTTCTATCCTGCAAAGTGGATTACAAATTTTCCACAAACATGTTAGCTATAGACCAATATGTTGGGAAAAAAAGTGAAAATATATATGATAAATCTGATCAAATAAAAATACATCACTGATAAGTATGTCTAGGAAGCTATGTTATGCTAGATACCATATGACAAGCGAAAAAAGATGATGTTGATAAGTATGGCTAGAAAGTTGTGTTATGCTACAAGCCATACAACAAGCACATAGGCCTATGACTACTGCAAACTGCATTGTAGGAAAATTACAAAAAAAGACAATTATAGTTAGGTTTCCCCGAAGCTAGAAGATGAGAACAAGACAAGTCTAGTCAGGATACCCCCAAGCTAGATGACGAGATCATAAGACATCTAGTTTTTTAAGACATATTTTTGAAAGACAAGAAGAAGATGATATGATTTCCCTCCTTAAAACATCAACATATTTACTATGCTGATGGTTTAAGGGAAAAAAAGAGGAAGAAATAAGAGAGGGGGTCCTCAAGAAAGATACACACCTCCAAAACAAGTTACCCCTACCCCTAGCATAAAGGGGAGGATAACCATGCTAGATACTATTTTGTTGCTTCCACAGAGAGTATGGTTGCACATAATATTGAACCACCATGAATGGAAATGAACAAGAAAATATACGAATACCACATAGTGGGGAGAAACAAAATAGAAGAAGGTTTATAATTTAGAAAGGATAGGATAAAGGTAAATCTCGATATCACTTGTCATGTGAAGAAGAGACAAGTGCATCAATAGATGGAAGAGTGATGCCACTAGAATCAATAATTTTTTTATTTTATCCTTCAAGGATTGAAATTCATTGGTGGAATGTACAAGCAATTGATGATATGCATGGAAAGTGTTTTTATTATCATGCATATGAAATTTGTTATGTGTAGGAGGAGAGTAATTAGGTTGGATTTGAGAAGCCTCAACAAGATATGCTCTTTTTTAGATAAAGGATGAGGATCAGGAAGCAACCCTTTCCCTTATGAAGAAAATATTTAATTCTCACAAGAAGATACAACAACAAAAAATGATGAAGGAGGGTATGGAGACAAATAAGAAGGCTTGTAACCCAAACCCCTTGCAAAAGAGTGAGGTGTTAGTTCCAAAGGGAACTTAACTCCTTGTTCCATGTGACCAAGACCATTTCCTTTTTATCCATGCTTAGAAAGAATATTAAATCCAAAACCATAATGTGATTGCAACTCCAAAGGGGGAGGATCAACATTAAGGACATCACAATTTTATTCACATTATCCCATGGTATAGAAGAATAATCTTTGATAGCAGATGTGAATGATATTTTCAAGATGTTAAGGTAGGTAGGGTTGAATTTATATTCCATAATGAAGGATGTTGTAAAGTGTAAGGAACCCCAATAATCATCAAGATACACATTCAGTTGAGGATAAGGAGTAGAAGGAGTGAAATTAGGATTTCCTACTTTAGGAGGATCTTCTTTAGGGACAACTATCTCAAGATTATCCTTAGTAACAGGTACTGCTAGAGAAAATGTCAACACATCAAAAGATAATGAAGGGAAAATATTTTTAAGAGTATGTGCAATTGAGTTTTGACTAGCAACTGCCATCTCACATAAGTGTATAGCATCAGGGTCAACCTTGATTATGATCACCTCATTATTAGAAACAAACTTCACATAATGGTGTAAAGTAGAAGTAACCACTCCCAAAGCATGAAAGCATGACCTTCCCAAGAGAATATTATATAGTAATTTTCCTAGCATAACATATACCAGGATGGGTACAATAATGGGTCTAAACCTTAAAGACAAAATTATCATGCCTAAGGCTTGTCGACCAACATTGTCAAACCCATGAAGATATAATGAAGAAGCAACAAGAAAAGTTGAATCAATTTTGATTTTAGGTAGCAAGTCAATGCTACATACATTGAGTGTCCAACCGGTATCAACAAGAGCATGCCGAATACCAATATTATTAATGTTAAAAATTATCATTAAAGGAATTGCTTAATCCTATACTTCTGGAGGTAGGAGTTCATGTGGATAGAACATAATGTTCAAAAAATCTACATGAATATTATCTATGAATGCATTAACATTCGTCAGCCTAGTGGAAGAAGGTAAGAGAATATTTTTCAAGGCTTCTTGAAGCATACCTTGGTAAACTAGAGTAGTTTGAAGCAAATCCAAAAGTGGGATCTTGGCGGGAGTAACACAAAGTTTCCTGACAAGATCATACTCACTTAGTCGCTTAGCTGCACGTCTAGGTGTTTGAGGAAGGATTGGTTGAGAAGGTGGTAAAGAAGTAGGTTGATTTTTCTTATTATTTATAGTATTATAAGTATGGGCTACTGCCCTGTAAGAGGAGGCCTTAAATTGTATGAATTTTGTACAAATATCTAGCGTATCACTTCAAACAGGAACCCCACAAATAGAAAAAATCCTTTTAGGGGAAGGACTAGACAAAGTGACATAAATGAATTATATCTGAGGCCTTTGAGGAGTGGTAGAGACCATGATTACATTTATGGATTCATAATGACTTATAGAGGAATTATTTGAAGAGATATGCTCAACATCTATGCTTGGAGGATCTGGTGTGAGAGGAGATTCATCATTCACTATGCATTGTCTCTAGAAGAGAGTGCATTAGAATGAAGAAAAGGTAGAGTAATATTAAGAAAAGTATCAATGATTTCATCTTCTTGTTATAAAATTTCCTTGAAAACAAGAAGAATTTCATGAGAAGGATCAAAGATATTGAGTGACATAGGTAGAGTCAAATCACCATAACATGCATGGAATGGAACATCATTAAAACTTTGAATACAGCTAGAAACTAAACTAATAAAAGAGATAGTAAATGAATTTTGGAAGTAATGAGTTAAATATAGAAATAATGCATAAACAAGTTAGCCAAAGGATGGTCTATTATTTCTACTTTGACGACATGGAATGGGGTTCAAAGTAACACCCCGAATTTTTTTATTTTAGAAAGACAAATCTTTGATTTGTCCTTTTTTAAGTGTTCACATCGAGTTCACCAAAATGTAGAGGAGGAGATTCGCTACTCTTGATTCTCTAGGACAAAGAAGAGTCTATAAGGATAAAATGGTCTTCAACTACTTCAAGGAACAAATCTTAGGTGATAGGATAAAATGGTGAGAGTTCTAGAAATAGAAAGAGAATGTCATAGAGGTCTTTTAGATAGACTGACAAGCTCTTGGCCAAGTACGACAACATGGAACAAGGATGACAGCATAACACACGAGTGTCCCAATGGTGTGTTGTGTCTCGTACGGACCAAAAATTGAGAATGTCACAAAAACAGAAAAATGACCACTTCTATTTTGATTGCTAGAAACTTTTAAGAGTGCAAAGAAGATAATAGAAAATAACATAATTGAAATAAACTAAACTAAATGAAATGTAAATGATAAAAATAAGGAGGATAAATAAAATTCTCACAACAACCCAAGTAATGAAGCCTCCAACAAAGAAATGTCTTCAACACCTGTACACATAAAAATGAGAGAAAATGTTGGGGTTGTCTAGTGGCTTGCCTCAGTCAAACCCCTCTTTTGGGTGTTTCCACCTCCACAGATAGCTAGATAGATAGATAGAAAAGATACTAAATGAAAGACAAGGTATGTGATAAATCCCAAGATGATCAAATACGTAAGAATAGTATATAATACCAACAAGGCTTGGGGAAGCCAAAGAGATAGAATGAAAGAGAAGGTTGTGAGAGCGAAGAGAGCATTAGATAACGTTGTGATAGCTTGAGACTATTGTATCAATTTGTAGAGAATTTTGCAAGCTTGAGAGAAAGATAAGAGAAAGAGAATTATTTTAGAGAGACCAAGAGAAGAAAGTTCAAGAGAGACCAAATGAAGTGAAAAGATAGATTTAAAAGAGAGAAGAGGAGGGAAAAGAAGGTTCCCAAGCCATTACAAGGTATCCCGAGCTGTTTCCATTGACCAAGGTATGTGAAAAGTGGAAAAATACTTAGAAACAGTTGTTTGAATGTTGAGATGTTGTGGGATGCTAGCGTGGTGTGTGGATGTCTGTGAGGTGTGCTAGTGTCTAGAAAAAGCATGCTAAAAAATTGGTGTGAATGAGGAAAAAAAAGGTTCAACATAAAGCTAACATAAGAAGATGAAACATAGAAAAAGGTGATCCTAAATTTAAATGCTTATAACAATAGGATTCAAACCCTTTCTATAGGGTTTAATTAAGATGGATATCAATAAGGTGCATGGATTAACTTTCAACCATGAAGGTGAGCCAATCTGACCTAGATCTGCATATTTAAGGGATGGGAAATGGATTAAAATTTATTGAATATGATTAACCTAATTAGACTATGTGCCCTAATATGAGAAATGCAACAATTTGACAACTGATAAACTAAAATAGTCAATTATAAGCATATTTGGGAAGTGTAGAGGGCTATGTACCTACCCATAAAAGTAGGTATTGATTTGAATAAATGGATAGAGTCACCCTAGGGAATTTGAGTCCTTATACACCTTTCCTTCTTTGTTTTTGAGGTCTTATAATGACATATTTGAGATCTTCATTTCTTATTCCAAAGTTGTCAGAGCACTATCAGATAATTTTGCAAGTGAGTTTCCATGAGTTGACAAGGTGTAGGGCTTCAAATGCAACAATGAACAGTTTGTCTTCAAGCTTCCTTGAATCCTCTTCAAACCTGAAATCTACACACTCACGAAGAGAAGAAATTTTGTGCCATTTAGGGGCTTTCCTTGGTCAAACCTCATGTTAGTGTTTCCACTTCCATAATGGAAATGCCAATGCTAAAAAGGATAATTGATAGGAAGGAATGACTAATAAACAAAGTGCTACAAGTCACCACCCTTCAATGGATTCCTTGAAGGACTAAATTCATACACATCACCTCAAGGTATTGGATCTTGATTTCTTGATTGATTGAATTGCTTTGGAGACCTAGAACAAGGGTTAGCCTTCACAAACAATGATAACATAAACATGCATAAACTCACATAGGATTTGACATGATGTTAGGATTTTGACTTGCTGCAATAAAGATTTGAAATGCTACTTTTGACTTGCCTGATAGTGCTCTTAATGTTTAGTTATTGCTAGATAATTTCACTTAGATTTCAAATGATGTAATAACTAGGTATTTATAGGTATTTCTCTAATTTATCGAAGATTAAATCTCGATAGCCAATATTTGTAAGTTGAATTTTGAATTTTAAAATTCTGAAACTGGAATATCCAAAATTGGCCCTCAATAAAATAGGGGGAACCATATGCCCTAGGGTGAATGGGTCTTGGCCCTATTTTCTAGTACATTAAGTATTGGGGGTAAAATATCATTTGGATGCATTTGTTCAATGCTTGCAATTTCTCCAATAATGGTACAAAAGGGATATATAATGTGTTATAGGAAATTAGAGACCTAATTAGGCTCAATAATTTAGGGGGAGTTGTAGAGGAGGGGGACTAACTGCTCAAGACCTTAGGTCACGAGAGGGTCTAGAACAATAGGTTGCCTTGATCTACCTCAAGCTAATGAAATTTTTTGGAGAGAGTTTAGAGTTTAAAGGCTAAAAGGAAGAGGAATTGGGTTGTTGTTGTCCTTTAACAAGCCCAAATGTTTCAAGAAGTCAGTTGAGCAAGTCTCCAGAGTCTGGACTACAAATTAGGTAGCTCACTTCTAGAGGACTACAACAAAAGACATAGATGATAACGTGATGCATTGGTGTCTGTACAAATATAATGCATAAAGTATAGTAAAAAACTGAGGGAGATTTACTAATGACCTAACGAATATAGTTTTTTGTAATAACAAAAATAGAAAGGAACAAAATAATAATGTAACAAGAAGAATATTTTAACTAAGTCTAACTATGAATTGAAAAAGAAGGGTGAGGAAAGTGCACCTTCCTACCCACGAGTTGATATATTCAAGGTATTCAATCGACGAACAACCTACACACATGAGGACAAGAAAATTTTGGGCTATGTTTAGAGGACTGCCGCAGTTAGTCACCCACTTTGGTGTTTCCACCTCTACAAACAACCAATATAGAAATAATTGGAGAGATGTGATAAAGAAAGATATTGAAATAACAATACTAAGAAATACGTTGAACAATAATATGCTACAATATTAAAATGATAATGGAAGATAAAAGGAAGATGGAGTGATATCACATTCAACCACGTGTGCTCAAGGAAAATGGGAGGAGTGAGCTCGCAAGCTTTCAAAGATCGATGTTGTCATAACAACGAAGAGAGTGAGCCAACAAAATATCAACTTGTAGCTTCAATGGAGGTGATAGAACTTGAGAGTGTTGTAAGAAGAGTGTAGAAAGTTGTCCAAAGTGTGAAGATGATCAAGGAGAGTGAAAGAATGGAAGAGATAGTCATTTGAAAGTGAAAATGGAGGAAAAAGAGTTGTTCAAAGTTGGTCCAAAGGGCAGGAGATGTTACACTTCGCATCCAATGGAGGAGTGTAACACCTTTGCAGATTCCAGAGGCGTGAATCTTGTCAATATGGTAGTGTGACGTGCATATGTCCATGCATCGTTGATGCAATACAAGGTGGAGAAAATCACTATTCAACACAAAATGACTTGACTCAATTAATGAAATCTGCCCTTGAACACAAAACACTAAACTTGTCTCAAACCCTCACCAATAGGCTTCTAGCCTTCAAAAAATCATCAAATGGAGAAATATCTTTGAGATAGTCATACAATGGCCAACAAAACATCAATTGAGAATTGTCACAGACCCAAATACATTACCCCAATAGATCACCCAAGGTTTTTTTGACATTACATAGAGATTCAATAGACTACTCTACCCAAAAGGCTACTAAATTAGCCCACTTTTCCAAATGAAGTACCTTCAAAATATCAAGTTTACACTCAAACTCATCAAACAGTCTAAATTTGTGTTCTAAAACAACCAAATCCATAATCATTTGACCATGCCATGACATCTATGATGCTACACCAAGAAACCCTCACTTTTCATGCAAATTCCAAGGGTTTATTCAATCTCCACTTCTCGAGAAAACATGACTCAAAAAATGCTTCCAACACATCACACAGACCCGGTGCAAACTCAATCCAACATTATTTTGAATTTTCCATCATCATTTTAAGAAATCCCTTCACTACACTCTTCTTTCACATGCAAAATACCTTGTATAGCCTAGGGCATCAGACATTTTCAAATAACTTGATTCCCCTAACATTTTAAACCATTAGAACAACTAAACTAACATTGGTGAAGACATTCCATTGAGCCACAACTTTGTACAAAAGGTGGAATGTCTAGACCATTGTTAAAACTTCAAAACAAAGACCTTACTACCCTTTAACAGACAGTCTTCAAGAAATTATAGAGAACTATTACAAATCTTGATGTATTACACTCAGAATTGATTCAATTGAAAGATAAAACATAATTAAACAAAGTTCCATGAGTTTTAAAACAAATGTGTGTTTGTACGGGCTGTACAAAACTTGAGAAGTTCAAAAAAACAATGAAAATTCAAAAAATGAACGTTGTATTGACATAAAGTCTTCAAAGTATTCTTCAAAAACCATTTAGTTTGAGCCTTGAAGGCTTTAAATACATTCTCAAATAAAAAACCACCCTCTCAAATGTCTATAACTGATTTTCAAATTCTAAGACTCTTAATGTTCCCTAAATTGCACTTTGACAATCTTGTTATTGCACTTGACAACATTAATATGTAACTTTTTACATTTAGACTCTAATGACTCTAAACCACCCAATTACATCACAAATGGTCTTTTTAGACCTTATTTAGAGTGATTAAACTCAATACACCCTTATGCTATCCTTGACTCACCCTATGACCAATCAAATGATCAAATTTTGACAAAGGAGTTTAGGTGCTCTTGCACCAATCACACTAGTGTCCTAGATAGAATATCCCCCACTGACATGAAAATAGGCTTCCAAGTGGATGGAAAATGGATGAAGAGTGTGGAATTGCATTATTAGACTTAATTATCTAAGGTAAGAGGTATGTGAATGTAAAATTGGCAAGGGGGTGCAAATTCACACTATTACATTTTTCCCCCACTTCAACAAGAATAAGTGTCAAAGAATGCACGATAGAGTAGAGAGAAAGCTAAGGAATGTATACCTAAATCATCAAGGAAGAATACCACAATTTGACACACTCAAATTCACATGAAGAGGAGATGGCTCCACATGTACTTGGTCCTGAGAAGAGTTGAACAAATGTGTCACAGGCCCTCAAACCTACGAAAGGTGAACAAAAGGCTCTGCAAGTGCTTGGTCCTACAGAGGAGGTGCCATAGGTGCTCAATCTTGAGGGAGTCTAGATGTGAAAGGATCCACAGAGTCTGATAGGTCCTTACAGGTGCTCGGTCCTGCAAGGAAAGCTCGAGGTGCTTGATCCTCCATGCTTGATTGAAAAAACATCTTCACACGTGCTTAGTCCTGTAAAGAAACATGTTAATCCATAGACAAAACATGTTAGATAGTAAAATTCCATGCAGGAAAAAAGACAGTCATATAGATAGTCAAAAATTGAAGAAGCTCTCAAAGGGGTCCTTCAAGAACCCTTCAAAAGAAAGGGGTCCACTCAAGGGACGTTCTGTTTGAAAGGTGATGATATTTTTCACAAACAATTCTAGCATCAAGGAATCCTTCTAAAAGATCTCTTTCATCAAGGAATTCAAAAGGAATAATACTCCCTCACAAGGGAAAGTTTTTAGACTTCTTCATTAGAAAAATTACTCCCTTCTCAAAGGAAAGTTTTTAGATTCTTTCTCTACGAATTTGTTTTGAAAGAAAAATTTCACTAACAGTCCTTGTTGAAGAATAATTTTTTTTTTGAAAAATAAGGGATTTTCAATGAGGGATTCGTTGGCCACCAAATGCACCTTTTTTAAATTCAAAGTAGTATGATATCCCCCCTTAGGATGGTGCATGTTGAACATAAAGGCATGTGACATCCTAAGGAGAGAGAAGAAAGTGATGTTGTGGCCCGTGATACATGATGGGATGTAATCATGGAAATTTTATCGCACACACGAGGGACAACACATAGGAACCACAACATCATGAAGCAAGCAAAGAAGAGAGAAAGATAAAAGGGAAACATAAACAAAGATGAAGAAATCAAGAGACAGGGGGATATGATATTTCAGGGTCATAACTACTCATAAATATAGATAGATAAATATAATAATATATATGAATTGTTATCAATCCCCTACTATATTAGATCATGAAGAAGGGTATGTGAAAGAAAAATTTAAAAAATGGGTGAACATAGAAGGGAGGCCTAAATGCCCCCAACACTTTGCATCATCCTCAATTTTCGAAAATCAAGGAACAACAAATAGAAGTTTATGACACAAAACACTCTTGTATCCAAGCAGCTACAAGGGTAACAAGGGTCCTCTAAGAACACATAAAACAAGCATGGGGGAAACAAAACACACACACACATCTAATATATAGATAAAGAAGAGGTGCTCTCCTAGTCATCATCAACCAAGAGGTTGTCATTCTCCCAATCTAGATCATTATAGGGAGAGGGTAGATGAACCTGCAAGGATGGGATAGCAAGGGGAGCACCCTTTGAATCTCCTACAACAAGAGCTAAGAAGAGGGCCCCTTGAGGTATTCTTCGCTCAACTCCTATGAGGTGAATGACATTAATTTTATAGAAATTTTTGACAGAGCAGGATATTGTCCACTGAGTTGAGCATGCACTTGACGAGAGTGCCATGTTTCAATTGGGTGGGTGGGAAAGGAGACACTAGAGATCCACTACTGACTTCACCAAAAGACTCAGGGGCAATGATGAACTTGAGGGATGTTGGGGAAACCTCTGTCACTAGGACAATGCAAGCCAAAGTAGAACCAACTTCCAAAGAAGGCGATCCCTTCTTTTGATCCCCATTAGAAGCAGGGTCTTCCTCCAACTTGCACTTCATTGAAGGATGCGAGATCCCCACAAAAGAAGTGAAAGGTGAGGAAGAAGAGGAAAAAACCACAGTGGACACCACTAAAGTATTCAACATATCCATAGGATTAGAGAAAGGTGGGATGTTTGAAATGGACATTAGAAACATAGGATCAATCGAGGCAATGATGAACACTTGCACCCTTTCAGGGTGAGGGTCATCCACACTCGTGGGGGGAGTTGGAAGCAATATTGAGGCAATAGGAACCAAAGAAGAAGAGGTAGAAGAGGAGGGGATAGAAGGAGACATCGAAACAAGAGTTGTCGGCTCCCCTTATGCTTTCTACAAAGTAACCTGCTCAGTAGTTAGAGCCTTCCTCAGGCGCTTACACTCACACATAAGGTGGTTTCTTTAGCTCTGAGAGCTAGAAGTTGTAGCTTGAGGAGGAGCAAGAGGATCTTGTTTTTTTTGTGAAATGAGGTGTTTTCTTAGCTTAATACTCTGTAAAACTTTAATATTGCTGTTCTAAGTAAGTCTTTTCTTTGTTACATAAATTCTTTGTGGATGATTATCTTGATTAATCCATTTTACTGTTGTAGAATGTAGAGAGAATTATTAAGAAGAACTAGACAGGATAATAGAAGGATCACACAAGATATACCGTGGAGAAACCCTTTCGGGAAAAAACTCCACCAAGAATTATTCTATTAATCAAAATCTGAATTACAATAGCTCCAATTCTTGCTTGAGAATGCTTCTTCTGTCTTTACCAATCTTCTTCACACCTGCAATAACCAATCTCACAACTCTATTCAACTTGCTTGAGATAAATACACAATATGCAACCTTGTAATCTCCAAATGGTGATAATTACAATGCACAAGCTCAAGCCCTTGAAAAGGTACGCCATATTGCTTCAAGTTGAGTTCTACCATGAATACCAAAGCTTAGAACATGTGCTTTACCCATTTGGGCGTCCCAAACTAAAGCTACAACTCATCCTTCACTTCGGTGATAATTACAAAGCTCTTCCTCAAAGATGGTGCCCAAAAGAGGGTCCCACTTAACAGAGCCTTCAAAAATATCTTATCATGCATTGGAGTTAATTCCAAGAAAGCATCTTAGGCGCCCAAGTTGGCTCTAAGTGATTTCTAGTTAACTGAAACATTTACTCAACACCATTCCCAAAGAATGGTCATCCCTTGTTAACTGAAGGTAGTCCCTGTTATCTGTCATACAACTCAATGTTATTAGCCATGCATTACAAGTTAACTGAAGCTAACTACATGCAACTCAAAATAACCAACATGCATGCAACATGCACTTGCATGCAACATGCACTTGCATGTGCAAAGAACTGAAAACTGAAGAACAAAACTGAACTGAACTGAACTAAACTGATTCTGAACTGAACTGAACTAAACTGAACTAAACTGAATTGATCTTGAACTTAACTGATCTTAACTAAACTTCAAGCATGCAAACATCAAATCCTAACTTCTAGGATCATTACATGCATTCAGAAGTGTTAACTGTTACTCGTATAGTTAACTGGACACAAGGTGAGTTTCACCTTACCATGTGTGCACCCACATGCTCCTATTATTTAGGAATAAATACAAATGTCAATTTCATGATTTATTTCATCCAAATATTAATCTCATCCTAATCTTAGTGTTGTTGAACACATTCCAAGAATCTAGGAGATACATGAAATAATTAATGTTTTAGGATTTGCAATTAAATGGCATCCTATTTCCAACAATTTTTCCATGGGAGTTTCCATCATAGCCATTGTTGGTAGAGGCAGTGACTCCTGGACAAAAATTAGGAGGAAGAGATTTAGGAACAGAGGAAACAATTGGTAGAGAAGCAGACTCAAGCACCTCAGCAGCATGCATCTTCCCATTCACTACCCTAGGGGCAAGAGTAGTAGGAGGCTATGGAGGTAGAGATGTAGAGGTGACTCTATGGGGACCCTTCCCCTTATCATATATGATGGGATGAGGCACCGTGGGAAAGACAGGAAGTTCAAACACCTGTCACTTGGCCTTCCACCAAGCAGGCACCATTGGAATACCCATGAGATGCATGGAGGTGGAAAATGAAGGCGCCATAGTAGGAAAAGAGGTAGAAGCAGGTGGAATTGCATAGGAAGAGGAAGGGTCTTGAGAGCGAGTAGACTTCCCCTTCCCCTTTTGATAGGAAGGAAAGGCACCTTGTTGTTGCACGATCATAGAAGCCTTAACTGAAATAACATAAGAGGAAGGAGGATAGGTCACTTTCGGTGCTATGCCACCATTCTTGTATTTTACATAAGTACGATACAATAAGGTTGTCCTTGGAGGAAGCAAACCAATAGGGGCAGGCCATAAGTGATCTAATGAATAGGCCCCATGTGACACTAGGGGTTTGTACCCAGTGTCATGTACAATGTGCATTGAGCCCTTATGAGAGAATTTCAAACATTTATGGATCACTGAAGGAATTGCGTTCATGGACACTAGTCAAGGAATTCCTAGCTTCACTTTGAACAAGTTAGACTCTAGGATAATATCAAAAAGGGAATTCACTATCCTGGCCCAATCGAGACTAAAAAAGGTGACGGGATCGATGGGAGGGATGAAAAGCCCATCATGCGTACATATCATGCTCTTAGATTAACTTAGCATGTAGGATCAATGAGAACACTAATCATGGTATTCCCATTGACATGAGTGGGAATGTATATAGAGGATTCTCCATTTTCACTCATAGGAAAGTCCTGTGATGTAGAGGTTATAGCAAGAGACCCATTCATAGGCTACAAAGAAGAGATGAGATGATGCATGAAAGAAGCCATCTTCTATGTACATTGAAAAGGACTTTATCAGAAGGCCCCAAAGAATTGACAATTAGATAGTGACCTATTCTAGGGTTTGCTTCATAACATTTAGGGATTCTTCTAACTACGCTGCTAGGGGTCGAAGGTTGGGTTGCAAGACTAGGAGCTCTACAACACACACACCTACAACACACCTATAAAACAAGAGAATATTCCTTCAACACTATGAAATAGAACCAAAATAATTCATGTTAGGTTCACCAAAATGTAGAGGAGGGGGATCAACTACTCAAGACCTTAGGTCACAAGAGGTTCTAGAATAATAAGCTGCCTTGATCTACCTCAAGATAAAAAAAATGTTTTGAGAGAGTTTAGAGTTTAAAGTCTGAAAGGAAGAGCAATTAGGTTGCTAATTTCCTTTAACAAGCCCAAATGTTTCAGGAAGTCAGGTGAGAAATTTTCTAGAGTCCGGACTACAACTTAGGCAACTCATTGCCAGAGGACTACAACGCGGGACGCTGACAACAACACAATGTGCTAGCGTATCAATCGGGCGCTGAAATTTGTACGAATAGAAAACATAAAGTGCAGTAAAAAAAGAAGGGAGAATTACTAATGACAGGTAACATATATGGTTTGTTGTAATATAGAAATATAAAGGAACATAATAATAACATAACAAGAAGAATACTTTAACTAAATCTAACTATAAATTGATGAAGAAGGGTGAGGAAAGCACATATTCCTACCCATGAGTTGATATCTTCAAGGTATTCACTCGATGAACAACCTACACATATGAGAATGAGAAAATTTTCGGGTTGTGTTTAGAGGATTGTCGTCGTCAGTCCCCCACTTTGGTGTTTCCACCTCCACGAACAACCAATATAGCAATGATTGGAGAAGTGTGATAAAGAAAGATATTGAAATAGAAATACCAAGAAATACATTTTGATTATAAGGGAAGAACATGTTTTGAAGGGACCCAAAACCCTTTACAAAAAAATAGATGAAAAGTTGCTTAGAGATAAAAACATTGAACCATTAGCAGTAGCCAGCAACAAAACAACAACCAAAAAACATAAACCAAACAATAAAGAAACACAAATAGAAAAAACACATAAAGAGACAATATTTCATGTTCTTTAAGGTGTTAGTGACCTCAATCTCCTGGTTATGATGTAGTTCAACCATGTCCAGTTCTATCTTCTCCTCCTCAAAGGTCTTCCTCAAGTTACCCCTACCTCTTGTACAAGGGCCTTTTGCCTCATCTTTTTTGACCTTCTTCCCCTTCCACTTTGAAGGCTGGTCCTTCTCCATCAACTCTACAAAGTAAAGATGATCTTCCCTTATTTGACTTATCTTGCAAAAAAGGACTTCTAGAGAGTCAACATTGTTCTTGACCGAACCGTGGCTGACTTGCAAAATCTTCTTGATGTCCACATTAGTTTCATTTATCTTAGCCTCTATTTCAGAGAGGCATTGCTCACACAGGGTTTTAAAATCCATAAAGGAGAACTCTAAGTCCACTATTATTTCAATCAAAATATCTGAGGAAGAACCCTTTGACATGTTTTTCATATTCTCTTTTAGACCCCTGATCTTGATAATCACCCTATTAAATTCCTGCAAAGTCCACTTGGATAGCTTAAACGTGCATGTATCCCTTGAATGAGCCATATCCAAAATCTCAAACATTGAAGTATTGTCATCATTTAGGTATGATAAATCCTCAAAGAGAGGATTCACCTTTAGTGGCTTTGGCTTTCCAAGACTCAGATTAACCCCCTCATCCTCATGCATAGATTTCTCACCTGAAAGATCCACACTAGGTGACTATTGAACATGGGAGTCATTGATTTAAATAGCAGTATTCACAACACCCTTCTCCTTACCCTAGTCTTTGGTCCCCTTAAAATCATCTTTCACAACCTATTTTTTCAGCTTTGCAATACCAAGAAATATGTTGAACAACAATATGCTATGACATTAAAATGATAATGCAAGATAAAAGGAAGATGGAGTGATATCACCTTCAACCATTTGTGCTCAATGAAAATGGGAGAAGGAACGAGCTTGCAAGCTTTCAAATAGTGGTGTTGCCACAACAACGAAGAGAGTGAGCCAACAAAATATCAACTTTTAGCTTCAATGGGGGTGATAGAACTTGAGAGTGTTGTGAAAAGAGTGTAGAAAGTTGTCCAAAGTGTGAAGATGATCAAGGAGAGTGAAAGAATGAAAGAGATAGTCATTTGAAGTTGAAAATGGAGAGAAAAGAGATTTTCAAAGTCATCCTAAAGGGAAGGAGACATTACACTTTGTATCCAATGGAGTGTAATGCCTCTGTAGATTCCAAAGGTGGGAATCTTGTTAGGATGGTAGCGTGTCATGCAGACGTCCGTGCACTGTGCTAGCATCCTAGAAAAAATATCCCCCATTGACATGAAAAAAAAAGTGGATGGAAAATGGATGAAGAGCATGGAATTGCATTATCAAACTTAATTCTCTAAGGTAAGAGGTATGTGGATGTGGAATTTGAAAGGGGGTGCAAATTCATGCTATTATAGGAGCAAAACATAGTGTGAAATTGTCAAGGGTGAGAATTTATGATGCTACATTTAGCCCCCACTTTAGTGAGAGTATGAAATTACACTTAGAATCACACTAAAGTAGAAAATATATGCCAAGAGGGGCCTAAATGTCCAAATGTTGAAGAGATAGGATGACTAAGGATCTAGGGGGAGTGCACAAGCCCTTAGGATCCAAGATCCCATGGAAAACCAACATAAGCACAAAGGAAAACACACATGTACTATATGTAGCAAGGAAACATGCACACACATACATGTCAAAAACACGAAGCATAAACAATGAAAAAAAACAACATAACATGGCATATTGATGACAACAAAATGAAAAAAAACATGATGCAAACACATTGTAAACGCGAAGGAGATGAATACAAGATAATTAAACATAAGGTTAGTATTAAAGGGATTCGAGTTGGTAAGGTAAAGAGACCTCAGTTTTAAATTTTTTCAAATACCAAATCTCATCCATTGAATAAATGAATTCTCTCATGAGGAATAACAAGTTGTTTTATGCCACATCACTCATGAGCCATATGGATCTACTAGCTAGAAATCTATGATGTGCTAGGTGTCCATGCAATATGATGGGTTCCACAAGGCTAGTAAGGTGTATTATGCTAAACACTCATGAAACACATGGATCCAATAGTCAAAAAGTTTTGTTATGCTAGGTGGCCATGTTAGGAAGGGTTGCTCAAGTTCATGACCCAAGAAGCTCCATTTTGCTGAATCCATGAACTATCTTGAAAAATATCACTTCAGGGAGCACATAAAACTCACCTAAAGGGGTGCATAAAGTTTAAAATCATGAGGGACAAAAAAAACTCACCTCAGGGGGTGCACAAAGTTTAAGATCATGGGGGACAAACAAAATTCACCTTAGGGGGTGCACAAAGTTTAACATCATGGGGGACAAACAAAAATCGTGCACAAAGTTTAACATCATAGGGGACAAACAAAAATCAAATTATAGGGTGCATGAAATCACTTAAGGAGGTGCATAAACAATGATAAGATAAGGCCAAAACATCAAGGGGTGCTATAAAAACACCACCACAAAAGTTCATTTACAAAAAACAACAAAGGGGATTTGGTCAATACATGCAAGGGTCACACCTTAGGGAATATCACACATGACACCACCACCAAGAGAAGACTAATGATGGAATGTAAACTCACACCTTAGGGAACAATAACCATAGCATTACCACTAAGGGGAACATAATATGCCAAGAAAGGTCACATTCTTAGGGGATATCAAGCTCAATATCACGACAAAGAAGATGATAAAATAGATCAAGAAGGCCACACTTTCCTTGAGAAGGTCACACTTCCTTGGAGATATATGCTATCATCACTAAAAAGGGACCATTCCTTATGCAAACATTGAGTGAGGGACTATATTCCCCCTCCCCCCTTAAAATGTTAGTATACTTGCTACACTAATGTTTTAAGGGGAAACAAAGGGATCCCTTGCTAGAAGGAATGCACCTAATGCAAGGCTACCTAAACCCTTTCCCCCCAAGTATAGGGACAAACGTGAGCCAGAATGGATTGTGATATGTTGCTCCTTTCAAGATGAAATATGATTACATAAAGCCAAGTTTATACTTCCATGCATGGTAATGAGTATTGCATGATACTACAACTACCACATGGCAAGGAGTAGCAACTAATGGTATCTATCATGATTAAGTGAGGGTGTTTTTGATGTTTTCATTATTTTTGAAGGAAAATAGCCAAGGCCTCTTGTTTTTTCTTGTGTTTTGGGATCTATGGGGACATAGATACCTTGTTCTTTTACACCACATCCTTTTCCATTATAGTCAAATCGTTTCAAAAGTTGACAACCTCTTCCATAAATTGCTTCCATTTCTTTTGAAGAAGGTGGTTTTTAATAATTGTTTTTGTTATGTGACTTTTCCCCCAAAAGAAGATAAATCTATTAAATAACCCTTTGGAATTAAAAGGGAGAGAAAATAAAGGATATCATGATCTTTTAGTTAAAAGATAGATTAATAAAGAATATGTATAAACAGTCTATAAAAATGGGAAGCCTAATTATTTATTTAAAATAATTGTTAAAAGGCAACCTTTGTGAAAGGGTGTGAAGATTTGGAAACCACCCCTTAAAAGATATATAAATCATTCATGTGAGACTTGGGAAAGACATAGGAGAGAGGAAATAATCAAGCATGGTACATTGCGAGAATATGTTTCTAGGTTAGCAGGTTGTGAGCAAGACAGAGAAGGGGGCACATCTTATGTGTGTCCAACTTGGGGTACATAGGTGCACTTAGGACGGTCCTAGCCAAGACATGATTTTTTCATGAGTATTGAGCATTGTTCTAGAGGAACCAACACTTGTGTAGAGAAGAAAAGTACACTTATTCCTCCTATATTGGTCACATATGAAGGAGGCTGAACCAAGGTCCATTCCAACAATTGTTAGGATTATTTGCACATTTCAAAAAGATAAGTATTTATTAATGCATGATTAATTATTTGAGAAATAAAATTCTTTTAAATATTTTTGTATTTACTATGTAGTGAAGTGTAATTAATTATTTATTCACTTCATAATTCAGTGTAATTGAATACAATTGTTGATTTATTTATTATACTCAATTTACTTTGAAACTATTGAATCTAGGAATTAAATATTATATTATTATTTTTTGCATATAAATTATTGGGAATTAGATAGGTCATAGTTTTCATCCTATGTGGATGTGTAATTTATGTTTTTCTCATTGCTAGAAATTGTAGATTCAGATGATTTTGATGACTCAGTAATAGATTGTGTTGATATCATTACAACTTCTTTCTCTTTTCCTAATTTTGATTGCATAATCTTGTATTCCTCCATGAATGTAGGTGTGAAATATAATGATCCCCACTCATCATCTAACAAATTTGTCACTAATGAAAGACACTCATCTTTCTCTTGAATTTGTAAAGGTTCAACTTTTGTAGTTGGTGTCAATGTTCTAAGAGAATTCTTCATTCTTGTTTTAGTTTGTAAAAAACTTTTTAGATTTTAGATCAGCTTTTATTGTGTAAGCCTTATTGTTGTAAGTTTATTTCAATAGACGATGAAATGTTGAAGGTACTCCTTTCATTTTGTGAATCTATGGTCTACCCAAGAGAAGATTTATGAAAGATCATGAGGTAGGACATGGATAGGAGTTTGTAACGTAACCCTACCAAATTTAGCATGTGACATTATCACACCAAGCGAACTACAAACATTAATCCCCGAACCATTTTCAATAAGGGTACATCTAATCCCAACCTTATTAATAACAACCAGTACCATCAAAGAATCATTTTTTTTTGTGTTTCTAAAGGATGTAATTCACTTTGATGAAAGATAATGTCCATACTAGGTGAATTCATACTCTCAATCAAAGATTCTACATCATTTGGTTGCAAACTAGGATGGACAAAAAAATTTTGTAAATAATTTTGAAGCATTGCATGGTAAATAGGAGATGTTTAAATCAAATCTCACAAATAAATCTTAGTAGGAGTGTTACGAAGTTGTTCAACAAGATCATATTCTTTACCACTACGTCGTTGGATATTAGGTGTAGGTGGGAGGTATGGTTGAGGCAATGGGATGGATGTTGGAGTTTATTTTGGTTGCCTACTATTTCTAGTGTTATATGTGTGAGCTACAATATGATAACTTGGTTGTTGCAACACATGATCACTAGTAAGCAATTTTGCAAAGCTTAGGGTATGGCCAAGAGGTTTACGAGGTCCTATAATGAGAGGTGACTTAGGAGGTCCAATAGTTAGAGGAATTTTAGGAGTTCCAAAATGAGTTTTAGGAGGTCCAATAATTAAAGGAGTTCTAATAGCCAATTATGCATTCATAACCTCAACACATTTGACTTCCTGTTGATGATCTACTATCAAGGGGGGGTCTAAGGTCACCTTAGCCTCTTCATCTATGTAATCCCTCTTACTATCTTTTGAAAGAAACGTATCAATGATTTCATCTTCTTGTGCCATAATATCTTCCCAAGTTGGAGAAGTATTGGGAGAGGAACAAACAAGATTCTCATGATGTTTAATGATTGGATCTTATAACACCAAGATACCTTCCTCACAAGTAGGTGAGGTATTGAGAGAACAACAACTATGATTTTCATGATTATCCATGATTGCATCCTCTTGCACCAAAAAATTCTCACAAGTAGGGGAGATGTTGGGAGATGAATGAAGATTAGGTAAAGTTATATTAAGAAATGTGCCAATAATTTTATCCTCTTATGCCAAGATACTCTCACAATTAGGAGAGAAATTGGGAGAATGACTACTCATCAATGACTTCATTTCACTTCCTTAGATTGTACTCATAAGTAGGAAGAATATAATTATACAAGCCATGTGTTACCATATCAAAATCACATCTTTGAAAATAAAATAGGTTTCTACTTGCCTTATGTATCAAATGATCAAAATCGGTTAGTTCTATAAACAAAGTTGAAAAAAAGACATCAGATTTAGATAGAGGACACTGAGGGAGCTCTGCCATAAAAAATTAAGCCAAAAATTGCAAGACAAAGGAACCCAAGGGAATTTGTATCTTGGACAGGGTTTCTAAAATTTCCAAGTTTGACTGTGAGGCATTGTTGAAGGATTCTGGGTCTCCTTGCAAACAAATTTAAGAGTGAATATTTTTCCATATTTTGTTCAATTTAAGATAATGTACTTCAAAATGCAACTGTGTAACAAAGTTAAAAAATGTTTTGACAAGTTTGAATGAAAATTTTAGATCTAAAATTATACAATAATTCACTGATTCTAGGATGCAAAAATGCGACTTTGATGCAATTTTGAAAGAAAATAATGTATTTTTTTCACATTTTGACTTAAATAAAAGATGCTTAAATGCAGAAAATGAACAATTTTAGATTTTAATGACCTAATGAATGCAATTTGAATGTAGATTCAATGTAAATGACTGAAAAAAACTCTAGTGCAACCTATTATGCAATATAATATACAATTTTTTGAACTTTTGTAACTTTTTATGATGCAAAAATGAAACCCTAAATGAGAAATGCAAAATAATATAATGCAAAACCTAGATCTAGAGTTGAATTTATTCATATTTCAAAAGGCTTATGATGTCAAAATTTTGGGTTCACCAAAATGAAACATAGAAAAAGTTGATCCTAAGTCTAAATGCTTAGAACAATAGGATTCAGGGCCTTTCTCTAGGGTTTCATTAAGATGGACATCAACATGGTGTATAGATTGACTTTCAACCATGAAGGTGAGCCAATTTGACTTGGATTTTCATCTTTAAGGGATGGGAAATGGATTGAAATTGATTGACTATGACTAACCTAATTAGACTATGTGCCCTAATATGAGAAATGGAATAATCTAACAATTGATAAACTGAAGTCAATTGTAGATAAATGTGGGAAGTGCAGAGGACTGTGTACTTACCTCAAAAGTTGGTATTGATCTAAATATAGGGACATATTCACTCGAGGGTGTATGAGTCCTTGTACACATTTCCTTCCTCTAATTTTAAGATCCTTTGATGATAGATCTAAGATCTCTATTTCCGCTTGCAAAGTTGTCAAAGCACTGTTAGATAATTTTGTAGGCGAGTTTATGTGAGTTGACAAGGTGTAGGGATTCAAATACAATAATGAACAATTTTTCTTCAAGGTTCCTTTAATCTTCTTCAAACCTGAAATCTAAACATTCACAAAGATAAGAAATGTTGTGCCATTTAGGGGCTTTCCCTTGTCAAACCCCATGTTAGTATTTCCACTTCCATAATGGCAATGCCAATGCTAATAAGGATAATTGATAGGAAGGAATGATGAATCAAAAACTTAGTGCTTCAACTCACCAACCTTCAATGAATTCCTTGAAGGAATGAAGTCATACACATCACCTCAAGGTCTTGGACATTGCTTGTTTGATTTATTGAATTGCTTTGGATACATTCAACAAGGCTTAGCCTTCACAAACAATGATAATATAAACGTGCATGAAATCACATTGGATTTGACATGATGTTAGGATCTTGACTTGATGCAATAAAGCTCTGAAATGATGCTCTTGACTTGTTTGATAGTGCTCTTAATGTTCACTTATTGTTAGAAAATTTCACTTAGATTTCAAATAATGCAATAACTAGGTATTTATAGGTATTTCTCTAATTTACCAAAGATTAAATCTTGATAGCCGATATTTGCAAGTTGAATTTTGAATGTTAAAATGCCAACATCGACATATCCAAAATTAGTCCTCAAAAAAATAGGGGGACCCATATGGCCTAGGGAAAATGGGTCCTAACCCTATTTTCCAGTACATTAAGTATCAGGGGAAAAATATCAATTGGATGCATTTGTTCAGTGCTTGCAATTTCTCAAAAAAAGGCACAAATGGGATATAGAATGCGTAATTTAGAACATTAGGGACCCAATTAGGCTCAATAATTTAGGGGGAGAAAAACATAGTGTGAAATTGTCAAGGGTGACAATTTACAATGCTACAGAAGATAGATTCTGAAAAAGGGTCCTAAACGTCTTGAGGGGAAAAAGGCTAATGCAAGGGCTGAAATGAGTCTACACAAATACTAAGGGAATGGACACTAAATTGGATACAAAAGTGTAGGTGAAATTGCAAGGGTATGAAATTTTCGACACTACAAGTAACTAAAGAAATTTCATTTCATTTCAACAAGAGTTTCAACTAGCTTTCCTTAGATTACATTTTGTATGACTCTATAGATTATATTGTATATGTTTTCATAGATTATAAATTTTAAATATCTTCTAGCTAGAATTTGTTTCAAGCATAATCATTTTTCTTTGTTTAGTTTCATATTAGAGTAGGATATTTGAAATCCTTTGCAGATAGCCTTGTACAAAACCTTGGTCTATATGACATTTAACTAATTAAATATTGAGACTTGAAAAAACCCCATCAATTGTTATTTTGTACAAATACCCAAGTTGGCTATCTATTGTGGGTACCTGATCTAGGTCTACATTAGGTGGATATCTCAATAGCTAAACCTTACACCAAACATAGACTTGGTTAGATGATGGGCTGAGAGAAAATGGAACCTAAGTGGCCAAGTTGAGATCTTTACTTTGATTAATCGATTCTTCTTGATCTCATTTTTAAAGCATGAGGATTATGTATAGACCCTTTTTTTTTAAGGAAAATAGGATTCTTTTGAAGAAAATAGAAATTGAGTTTCTATCTTGAGGAGTGCATTAATAGGGTTCTATATAGGTTATAATTCTAGGTTTATCATTGGATTACTTTAAACATGAGCTTATAAATGTATTGCTAAGGATATTAGATAACTCTTAGTTTTTGATGTAGTTACCAAACATAATATATATATATTTTATACAAAAGTTTGCATGAATATTGATGTACATAAGGATCTTACAAGTTTGATATCCTTGTCTTCAAAATATGGTGATTGTGTATGAAAAATTAAGTATGAGAGATCCTCAATTGTTTGTTAAAATGCCACAAATTTGGACACTTTGTTGTAGTTTATCAATAAAATAAGCATGATTATTAGAAAAAGAAGCAAATTGATGAGCTTTTTATTCCTCAATAAAATGAAAATTTAGTTTCCTTGAATATTAGATGAAGGGTAAATTAGAAAAAAAACTAATTGAGTTTGACATTAAGAGGGAGGTTGACAATTTTATCTTATCAAAGTCTAATCCCCTTCTTTGAGAGGATTTCCCCTCAATGGATAAGGTTGGATCTAGTGAAGCTGAGAAAATTAGTAATGATATTCTTGGTTATGAGACCCAAGGTTGGGTTTCTTTAGAATTGAGGGTTTTGAAGGATGTTAGTAGGAAGGGGATGAAAGTGGGATGATTTTTCCTTCTATTAGCTTGCCTTCATCAAACAAGGAAAAAATTAAAATGGAGGAATCAAAGCATAGAGTTGGTAAGAAAAAAAAGGGAATCTCCTATCCATTTTTATTTGTTCCATTTTGAAGAGCATATGTTGTCCTCCCCTTCATCTAAAAATACTTTTAGAGATTATTATGGTATGGGGTCTCCTAGAAGTTCCAAGAAATCTACTATTTTAGGAATGACTATAAAAATAGAAGAATGATTAGGAAGAAAAATTGCTTCAATTATACTACAAGCTTGGGAGTATTTTGATTTTAGGGCTTTTGGGAGCTCTATGGATTCAAACTACATGTATATCTATGTATTAGATGATTTATTTTTATTTATTTCTAGTTGTATGATTTGTTTTGTTTGTTGTTTGTTTCATCTATGTGATTTTCTAATTTATGATGTCTTAGTGTATCATTAGTTTTATAATTTTAATTGTTGGTTATAGCCTTAGTGTTATTCCACATTATATTTTCTTTTCTTTTTTTTGCGTTTCATTGCTATATCTAATCTATTCTTTATAAAACACTTTCAATCCTTTTAAAACCATCCTTTATCCTTTTTTAAAATTTTGATGTGAGTTGATTGGTTTGTGTAGGAATATTCCCATCTATAATAACTTGTCATGTGTAGCGAGGATCAAATAATAAAAAATTCTATCATAGATATTGATATTTTTTAAAATTTAAAAAATGATGTGCATTTAATGGACATATATTTTATACATTTAAATGATAGAAAAGTGTATGCAAATGTTGTGAAAATAGAATTTGTTTTTATTTCATGGTATGTTTATGGATAGTATTATATTATTTTCATGTTTGAGATGGTATGATATATATTGGGACATTCATTGGTAGAGGAGATATCATTTTGGGAACTTGATTTTTCTTACATTTGAGCTCACTTGATTAAGTTCCTATATTTAAACAACATAAAACTATAATAAAGTATTGCATATAAGTTTAAAGAAAATGCATCATGTTAAACAATGCATTTACTAGGTTAAATACCCATCATTGTGTATTTTATAAACTTCTCTTGGTTGTAACAAGAAGGGATGTTAACATCATGGTCAAGGAAATTTTAATAGATAATGAAATTGCTACAACTTTGGAACTTCTATATGCATAGAGATGATATAGATGGGAATCATGTGAGGTCCTTATTACATTTATGTGTGGATTCATTTATGGGCAGGGTTTATGATTTATATACTTCTTATCATTGCTAATTTAGTAATTTCATTATATGGTGAGAAGTTCCCTCATAATTGAACCATGATGGTCCATTACATGTATTAACCAAATTGTTGATAAACCAGTTCTGAATTAAACCTAGATGATATGCTTTATTATTAGACAAGCAAATATGAGTTGGTTCAAGAAAAAGTAGTTGAACTATGAATTCTCTTATCTCATTATGTAGGCAAGGGCATCTTGGATGAGCCCCCAAGGAATATATTTGGCCCCTTATGTCCTTTCAATTTTAATACTTATTTGAAAATTATTATTATTGTTCCTATTGATGAAGGGACTAATGGTGAAATCTAGTTTTGTAGATATTTTACAAGGATAAGTTATTGGATCCAGTGAATTACTACTAATATTGTGGGGTATTACATATATAAAATGATGGTAAGAGATGTGCATGCATACCTCTTGATTTTAAGTTGGTGAAGATTCCATAGAGATAGCTTATAGTTTTATAGAATGAATAATTCTTGTAGAACTCAATGTAGTGAAATGTTGATACACTTATTTATGATAAATACAAATAGATGTGAAGGGAATTATAATCCATATACATGGTAACAATTTCAAGTTAGATGATTATTTTTATCAAATCTATCAATCTCTCATGTTAAATTTAATTTGCATGATCATATGTGTCATGATTATGTTCAGGCTAGTGAAATTAATTATTATATCTTAATGTTGTAATTCCATGTTTCCCTTTGAAATCCAACCCTAATTTTGAAAAAAATATTTATCTAACCAAAATTTATAAGTAAATGGTCAATTTTTCTGTGATTCTTATGAAGTGCATACATCATAACAAAATTTTGTGAGTTGGTTAGGTTAATCTGGTAAAAAAATTGATTTTATGTGGAGCTTGTTGGAGATTACAAATCTGCACCTTGTTTGCTAAGCTTTTCCGATTGCACTTAGTAGATTTGGACCAACATTGGAATGCTTTCAGGTTGTGGGTAACCTATTTGAAAGAAGACCTCCAGATTGTGGGCCGACTTCCCCGTTTGATATCATTTAACTATTGAATTTCTGAGGTAAGGGTAAGAGTTGCATGAAATAAACCTAATGTTGGAAAGAAACTAAAGTGATACACCAAATAATCTAGACCTGTTAACAAATTATCATATTTGAATTAATATCACAAAGTTGGACTTACACAACTCACTTAATAATGCAGTTTGCATAAATATTTCATAAGAAGGTCTATAAATAATGCTATTAAAAGGAAAAAAAGATTTCACAATTAATCAGCACCATTAACAACACAACTTACAAACTGCAAACATACATCTTCTACTAAATAGATGCATAACATGAGACAAGCTTGCAAGGAAAAAATAGATTTCACAAAACAAGCCGATCAATCATTAACAACATACATGAGAAACAAAAATTGAGAAGGTAAAAGAGCTCTACTCTATCAATTCAAAGTGCTTACTGTATATTAAGTTTGTCTGAGTTACAATGCAACTTCATGAAAAAATAACTCCAAGATAGTAGCTATCCTCCTACTAAAAAAGAAAGAACTCCCTAAAAAGTTCAAAATGAACATACTTAACCAAAAACCCACCAAAACCTCCCACACATGTGCTTCTAGAGGATTATCCTCAGATAAAATAGAAATGGCCCCAAAAGAACCTTCTAGAAGTCTCTAAAATGCCCTCTACATGGAGAAAAAACAAGCTAAGTCAATAGCCATCCCAAAAGTGTGACAAATATACCTCCAGCTAGCCTCATTCTTCACCAAAATAGTCTAAACAACATCTCACACTCCCCACACCTTTGCAAGTCATAATTGGTCCTATTTCAACACTTGACCATATTCCCTATCATGCAACATGTGTGTTTTCTTGAAAACACATGGCCTTTTAAAGCATAAATATAGTGATTTTGCTAAGTGATTTATAAATCACCACTTAGCAAAACACTTTACAATTAAGCTCCTTCTAAAAGGCTCCACAATTTAAAAGCATTACATTTACATTGAAAAGCAACTTGAATGTGATTTGCAAATTACTTTACAAGATATCTTCATATATAAAATGTAGCATCAAAGGCTATGACAAAAGCTTCCAAAAGTCTTAAAGGCATTTTTACTGTCAACTTACCACCCATATTCTGCATTCTTCCCACACATGTCATAATCACATGGTTTGCAAAGGCACATGTCATAATAGCACTTGGCTCATAAGGCCAACCTCCAAGACTCTTGGAAAGCATATTCTAAACACATGATGTTGGGTCAAAAAGATAAAGCACCATACTTGACCATGGCACACCTCAACATAAGTCAAAATAACACAAGGCATAAAATGCCTAGGTGATAACACATGACATATTGAAGATATAGCAAAGCTTAAGGAATGGGGAAAGTTTAAAAAAAAAAAGAAAAACTAAGGCAATGGTAAGTGATTTTTGGCCCCATCATATTTCTCATGAGTTTGATTTTTAAAATAAGGGATAAAAAATCCCATTGAATGGAAAATAATAGGGTCAAACCCTAATGATAATATTCGAATGATGGAAAAACACCATCATTTGGTCGCTTGGAAGAATCTAGAAAACCTGATGCTCTACCGCCAAGGTTTGAGCAAACATAGGAAAATGATGTTGAAACTGGTTTTCAGTCGGCTTTTGACATTTTTTTCATAAAAAAACCATGGGGAACTCAAGTAATTGTGTCATAATGCATTAAAACTACACTTCTTCACACTTTGAGACCATTTTTTGGACTTACAGTCTGCGGCTATGAAACATTTTGATGTACTTTTCCTAACCATATGTGCTATTCATTTTCCTTGTTTGCTGTCTCACTTGCCAAAAGCTACCATGAGGAGTTGATGAGGCTTCAGAAGAAGTCTTTAGTGGCAAAACTTGCACATTTTGATGCTCGAGCTCGGGTAAGCTCCCAACTGACCTTGCATTGTCTTTTTCATCCTGTAATGAGCAAGAAAAGCTCAAATGGAAGCCTTTAAATGTCCTTCATTTTGTTTTAAACTCAAGATAGCATTTGAATACTTCATGATCTATAAATTTGAACAAAGTTAGTGCTTTTCCTGTTGCTTCATGAACATAATAGCTTGCTGGCCATGGCCATGAACAAAAACAAAGTGTCCTATGTTCATTTCTCGAAACCCTCATATACTCTTTTGATTTCCCTTCTTCTCTTTCATAAACCATTGATAAAGTTAAAGAACCCATATGGGTTTCTGGAAAAAGAGAAGAAAATTGGAATGTGGCTTAGCCCTCATCATGTGAATTGGGTTTTCTTGCATTTGTTATTTTTTTGTCTTTTCCTGCATTTTGAGAAAAACACTGCTTGGGTTTCTTGTAGCCTTCATTTTTTGCTGAAATTGCAACTGCTAGTAGAGAAACCAAGTGGGGTTACATGATTTCTTTGAAAGGTTTTGGTTTGTTGCAAGAAATGCAGATAATCTTGTAAATTCCTTCACTTTTTTGGTAAAAAAGAAAGCAATGTTGCCTTAGACTTGACCCCCCAGGTGGGTTTTGCAGATTTTCTTTGACAAGTTCAGACTTGTTACAAAATGCAGATGATTTAGTAAATTCTTTCACCTTTCTGTTGTTTAGACATCTGGGTACATGGTATCTTCATTCGCTTTGTCTTAATAAAAGATGCACTATTATGAAGTTTCAGCTTCACTTAATTTGTAGATACACTATCATTTGAATGATCTTTCTTTTTATGGAACAAACTGAGATAATTACCTTAGTAATAGAGCATGGAATAAGGTCCTTTTGAGCTCAGGAAGTGGAACATTGTGAGACTTGCATTAAATTTTCAATAGTGCCTTTACATTGCTGCATGTTGGACCATATTTCATACAAGTTCTTTGGCTTTCTTAAGACTGTATCCAATGATTTCAAAACCTTGCATAACTTCCTCTAAAAGGCTATGTTTGATCTTTGAACATGATTTAGGAGGGCTTCAGAAAATTTAATGAGCAATCAAATTCTTCATTACTGTAGAATGTTCTCCTTTATAATTTCTACATTTGCCTTTTCAGTTTGTTGATATTCATTTGGCTGGCTCTCAAGTTCAAAAATTATGCTGAAAGGTTGTTCATTTTGCTTATGTAAGTGAAGTAAAGGCACTACCAATGCTTCCATGTTCTCACTCCACTTCAAATACTTGCATGTTTTACCATCTTCCTATGTAGTTTAAAGCTTTTGAAAGGGCTTCAAAACTCTATTGAATTGACTGTCCAATAAACTCCAAGGTTGTGGTTCTTGGGATTACACATTTCATGTCACTTATCTCATATACAATGTTGACTATATTATGCTTTGATTAAACTTTCCTATCACTGTGCTTCCCATACCTTTGTGATCTAAGGAGCAGACCACCCATATGCTACTATAGTCCCCAAAAGATGGAAAAGGCAAGAGTAACAAAATAGACCTTTCCACTGAGAAACGAACTTTGACTCAAAGGGGAGACCTAAGATCAGACCCTTAGATCATGGAGAAAGAATGTGTAAATGCTATTTGAACTCACAATTTTGTTCTTGTACTCTCCACCACCGTGGACCATGCCTTGGGTCTTGTCTCTTCATGATGGCCTATCAATGCACACATTCAATCCTTATGAAAATAATGAACTGTCCCCTTTGAATCCTTTATAGGAAACACCATCATTGACTGAAACTCATGAAAGTACCCTGTCCACTACAATATCCCTTTCCCTTGTAAATGTTTCATATGCTTGTACATGAATATACCTTTCTTTTGTATTGGTTAAGTAAGATCAATGTTGTCTTTGTAACACCACCTCCTGATGCAACTGCTCCTCAAGCATTTTGCTTATCCTTATAAAATCTACCATGAGTGATAATGACACAACCTCACCCACACTACAAACACCATGTGACAAGCATACCACTTAGGCTACCAAGGCATAATCATGATGGATTTGTCCCTACCATGAGATTGCATCTAAAGGACTGTTCTAGTGATATATCATGGATTGTACCTTCGAGTTGCTACTGTATTCACATGACTATCCACTACAAAATTTGTCTTCATAAATGGTTGCTCTCTTATTGAGTTCTCATACAATTATCATGTAACTGTAGGGACTGCTGTGGTGACTATGCTTTCAACTTTCCTTTTATTTCTGTCATGTGACTCCTTACAACAATTTAGTCCATGTTACTTGATTACATGCTTATTTACATGTATGGTCTCCTTCATAGCTCATGTCTGATCCTTTCCCTTTGGCGAATAGGATCATGATCTTGGTAGACTGCTTGAATGGTGACTGTCATTTCTTTTGATTGTCTATGTACTGATCCCCATACATTTGATGACTGTTGATGGTTGTGCTTAATGTTATGATAGTGAGCAAACTTATTACTATGAATGTCTTGGAATTATCACTGAGAGATATATATCCCCTGTTCTTGCACAGAAACCTTAGACTCCTTTTGGCTTTCTTCATTGATTTTCACATTTATTTGATCAGTATGTGTTGTTTTTTGAGGACAACGGTGTTGTCTTACACCTCATGGCTGCTGACTCATGAAATTTGTACCATTGTACTACTTGTTGTCCCCGTGACTTGACAATGAAATGCACTGCCCCATGCCTTCCTTGAAGCACATCCATATCTGTCAATGCACATGACTGCCCCATTTCAAGTGATGGTTGCTACTGTTTGATTGAATCTAGGAATGATCCTTACTTATGCTCTAAACTTGTGGTGAATGGATTGTGTTTCATATCCTCTGATGGTCATGCCTATTCCTTTCTTAGTAATATTCTTAGAGAATAGCAGACCTTCATGTTATGGCATAGCAATTGTCTCTTGATCACATCATATGAGGGTTCTATTACTGCCATGACTTCTTGTAATGATATATTTATGATATGCACATTTCTGTGTCAACTAGAGTTGATGCTTCTTGAATGTCTTTTCCTTTTTCCTTTCTTCATCACTCACACATTGATTGCTAGCTGGAAAACGTATTGTCTAATGTTTGGTTGAGAAGGCCTTGAACTTAGCATTGTACAACTTCAAATTTTGTATTTAGTTGAACATTGTCCTTATCTTTCATGTTCAGAATGCATTCAATCCTGTCATGCTCACAATCCCAAGGACATCATATTCATCTAACTCATGGGGCAGCAAATTAGATGGCCATGTTTCTTTTCCATGAGGACAGTTATGCTTTGTTTTGGATACCCTTCATGCCTATTGACCTTGTAAGCTCCTGCAAAGGTGTTTTCCTTATACTTGTACCATGACCATGAGTCAACCATTACTCCTGCTGTAGTTATATGTGATAAACATGCATAGTCTCCTCATTCTAACTTTATTTGACAGCCACTTGTCACATATGTGGGTGACCTAACAACTCACTTTCCTGTGTGATGAGTGACTGCCCAATAGAGTCATGGTGAGAGGGGCTTGACAACAATTTGAAATGCTTCCTCATTATTAAATAGATGCATAATTGAACTTGATGCATCTTCAAAACACTTGATGCATAATTGAACTTGATGCATCTTTTGAATCTGATAATGAAAGTTGATCAACTGGTATGACTCCATAGTGATTTAATGCATTGATAAGAGATAAATCTTTGATCAAGTTGCTCAATTTCATTTTCTTTCAAAGCACATTGAGCTCTACCCTTGTGGGAGCCACATTTACCCCACATGCTGCATTTGATCTGATAATGAAACTAAATCTGCACATGAAGCAAACAGTTAGAAAATAAACGTGTTCGTTGGATGCTCTTTTGTTTAATACATTTATGGATCAGCTTATACATGCATAGGTAGGTGTGTATGCAAGGATTGAATCATTCATTGCTTAGAGCCTTGCTCTAACACCATGTTTTCTTCAGATGCAGTGTGAGGAGTGCTACAAAGTTGGGAAGGGCACAAGTGGTTCGGGGCAGCAGCAGGGCAACTTGTAACCAGTCATTCATAGGCAATGACTGGTTCCATTCTTACATGCACATTCTCTCTTTCTTTTAATTATTCATGTATAAGTTGTTTCATATATTCATTTGAATAAGAGAGTTCTTCCCTTGGCTTGTGAGGGACATGTACCTTAATGATTATCAATAAAAGAAATTACATTTGAATACATGATTCTCTTTCTCATTTGTTGTAATGCACCATTGAAATGGAAAAAAATGTAATCTGATTTGCTTTGACAATCACTCCTTCATGCATGTTGAAACTAGTAGTTTTATGGTTTATCTTTAAATGTTTAAACAACATGAAAATAACAACACTATGGTTACCTAATTTCAGCTGAAAGCTAAAAATTAAATAACAAAGCCTTTAGTTGAATTTTTAGTCGAATGTTTTGGGCATTACATTGGGTATCATAGTATAGGTTTTCTACTTTGAAACCTTATGGATCTTGTTTACTTTGTACAAATAACTAAATTCATGATGATATTTTCCTTTTTTAAGAAATCAGTCATGTTATATGAAGATGCCAGTGAAATTGTATGTTTGTATCTCTAGTTGTTATACAAGGTATCCAACTCGAGAGATGGGTTTGTGGATGTTGTACACAATTCACACATGTACACCCTTTGTTATAATTGTATGTAGTGGAATGTAGGTGTCATTCATTGTTGTGACTTCCTTGTTGAATGATGAGTTTCTATGTAATGTCGAGGTAAGGGAAGCATTAATAAGGGTTGACTGTCCCAAATTGGTTGAGATCACCCTTTGTGTGGGGTTTGAGTGGGTTGTTAGATCTCTATATGATTTTTTTTGGGATGGTTGATATTATATCCATAGAATTTTCATCCCAACATGGTGTCCCTAATCCTTTGAGTAGGTTGTAGATCTCTGCAAGGAAAATTCTTAGGAATGGTTGTAAAATATCAATTCTATAGACTTTTTCCTCGAATGGTGTCCCCACTCCCCCTCTTTATGGATCCACTAGTAATTCATATGTGACGTTATTACTTGTAAAATATTCCTCTCCCTTTTCCATATCATTATTGTAAACCAAATGTGTTCGGGTTGTGCGTGAGGATGGACCTATGTGTAACCTTATTTCTGTAGAAGATCTATTATTGATGATTTTTTAATTATATGATTGTCTCGGGTTGTGTGGGACATGTGGCATGGTGATTATTATATAAATTGTCCTAGGTTGTGTGGAAAATATGATGTGGGACATGTGACATGGTGATTATTATATGATTGTACTAGGTCAAGTGTGGGACATATTTATTGTGACATGGTGATTTATTCATGAACTCTATGTGGTTTGAAACTATCATTTCCCCTCCTCCCCCTTAGGTGACTTGTTTGAAGTCATGTGGTGATTGTGATGTGAACCTTTATGCAATTATTGCTCATATTTATTATTATTATTATTATGACTTTTATTTGATTGATTAAGCCAATAGTTTTGAAATCTTCTAAGTTGTTGATTAATTGAATTTTTGGAAATTATCCTTATTGCCTCAGGGTAAAAGCACAAAGCTATGTCACACTTTTAGCCAAATAAATAGTTCTGAGTGAAATATTTTTGGTCAAAAAAGTTCCGGTCGAATAGTTTTCAACCGAAACCACATAGCCTAGAAACTATTTCTATAGAAAGGGTTTCGAGCAAAACGCTTTCTACCAAAATTGTCTGTGACATCCTAATTGGCAGCCAACTCAGCTTTTTTCAGAATTTTTTGAAACTTTCAACTTCAACTAAGTATTTATTCAATCAGAATGATTTTTCTGCAAAAAGGAAAAATATCCTTTTGTAGAGCTTGGAGTGGTGAATCCAAATATGTAATTTTTTAAATATTTTGATTAGTTTTAATATATTTTATTTTTAAAATAATGCAAGTAGGTTGTTAAAGTTAAAAAGGAGGCTAAATAGAAATTAAAAAAAATAGTAAAACATATTAATTTTTTTAAAAAAATATATGGGGCACAAGAGGAGAGAGTCTTCTTCAAAAGGGTATAATTTATTTTTTGAAAATGATTAAAAAATTAGACAATAGTTTACTACTCATGAAAATCGTTGAATTTTGACAAGTTTGACTATAAAACATTATTACGAGAAAAATATACATCAAATTTTGATTTTTTTCCATGCACAAGATATTGAAGTTACCTATTTGGACAAGAAAAATTACTGAGAAATGAAGTTTTTTTTCAATTTATTTATTGACAGGCCGTGAAGTCACTTTTTTCTGAAATTTTCAACATTCCAAAATCTATTCTTAAATTGACAAAAAAGTAATGAAATTTTTATTTTTTTTTAAATCTAAAAAATTACAGGAATAAACTTCATCAAAAGTTCCACATTTCATTAGTTTACATCATTTTGAAATTCAAAACATAAAGACCACTTTTATGTGGTTGAAGTTCAATTTTTTTTTTTTGTTGTTAGTCGATTCCTTTATAAAGTGTGACACAGGTTTGTGCTTTTACCCCTAAAGGACTAGTTATTGTGACTTGTTTTCAAATTATGAATCATTATTGGTAACCACCATTGAAATTTTTATTTTCTTATAAATTTTTGACTTTATTTGAAAATTAGTTGATTGAAATTTCCTTGTTTTGAGGCTTTATTAATATTTTTGTTGTTGGCATGCATGTATTAATGTGAACTATGTGGTATTTTCATACTCATGAGGGGTCCCTAATAGGTTGTATATGGAGAGTAAATGGACTAGGTAATTATTATAAAAGGAGTAAAAAAGACTGGTATGGGACAGTTGTAATCCATTTCCCCTAGATCTATTTGATATTTCTATGTGAAGGGTTCCTTGGGAAGGACTTAGAGAGCATCACCATGTGGATATGTGGCACTATGATATTATGCATTCTTAGAGGAGAATTATGGACACCGGTCCTCATCCCATTGTCTGAGTTTATGATGTGTTCAATATGAATTTAATGTTATGTGATAAGTGAATATTGAGATATGTTGATGAGATGTATATGTACATTGAGATGTGTTATTGAAATATCAAAATTTTGATAAGATACATGTCAAAATTTTGTAATTTATGTGATGTGATACAAAACATATATTAGTAGATTTAATTGAATTGGTGTTGGAGAAAGAGAATGCGTATTTAATAGAAGCGAAATATGTGTTCTAGAATATATTGGCGTGACTTGAGAATAATTGTCTAAGACTCATTATGCCTTGTTGCATGATATCCTAAAAAAATGTATCTTTGTTATTCTTAGACCTGTTAGGAAGAAGAAAGTGGGTGCACTCTTTGCTTAAGGACTTCCACCTAGGGATTTCTATACAAGGATAGGAGGATGCAAGGCCACCTAGTCAATTATCTATAACGAATCTAGGGATCTTCTAGTAGTTGATAACAAAGTGCCTTGTGGCATAGATTTTCATAAAATTTATGGTAGATTTATTTGTTACTTATAGATTATTTTACCTACATGGTGATAATAGACCTAAGGTCCTACCACAATAGTGTGTCTCACTTTTGGGACGTACTAATTTTTGCCTAAAATCACCGTTTTTAGAAAAACTAATGATTTAAGTCTTGAGAGGATCCATATAAAGGGTTTTAATTGAAGAGGGATAGATAAGACCCCCTTAGATGAAACCCCCTTGGATAGAACCCCTCTAGTATTAAATCATATCCACAATGGAGTCTCCTTCACACCCATCAAAATGCTGGCGAAAAACCAAATTTTCTTTACCTTTTGAGGGATTAAATTTAATATCATTTAAAAATTATATTTTGTAAGATTGTAGCCCTCGAAAAAATCTTTCCAACAAGTATATTTTTGATATATTTTCATTTTATCATGTATTTAATTTTCAATTTTTACTAAATATAGTTTTTTCTTTGAACATCAAGTTCTTTGTTGTGCAAAGGTGGAAAAATAGTAAACCATTGTAAAAAAATTCAAAAAATACCCTTTCCCTAGGTATTGATGTCTTTATTTCACCAAAAAAAAGGATTTCAATATACACAAGAAGTTAGGTTGTATGACACACACGTATGTCCAAATTATAGTTACACTGACTTCAAAAATTAATTTAAAAAAAATGTCTGCAACAAAAAAATGAAAAAATATTATTTCGCTAGATATTGATGTTGAGAATCTATATTTCAAAAATTAGAATTTAATCTTTTATAGAAAAAATTTATGTTGTACTACACAAAAGTTACTTTCTAAAAATGTTGTTTTCTATTTAAAACTAGTTATTAAAAGAGATGTTGAAGATTTATAGTTTATTTCAGAAAATTTGAAAAAAAAAATTTACAATCTACACACAAATTTCCACAAATCACTAGTTCACATCATCTTCAAATTCTTAATGGTTTAGATGCTATAGGTCTTAGAAGATGAATATTCGGTTAAAAATATTGATGTAAATATCCATCTTGGGCAAAAAGTGAGACACAACATTGTGATTTCACCCCCTATTAAACATATATTTCTCACTTTTCATGGTATGAATGAGTATAGTAATGTGTTTCTTATTTCATATTTGTGACATAGTAATGTTGTTAAAATATATTATAAATGAATGATAATTGATCAATTTGTGATTAGGATTAATGGTACTTTTAGTTGTTTGATGTTATATTGAATATGTGGATGCTAATTCTAAATTATGTGATAATTCTTATAATGTAATTTATTATTCTAATGTCATCAATAGTTAATGGAAATATAAGAAATTCTAATAGTCATATTATCAATTGATTTAAATAAATAAATTCAACTTTAGGAACATTTACATTGAAATCAATGCATATGTGAATAGGAATTAAATAAATTTTATGATGTGAGAAGTGTGCCCTATATGAATTATGTTTAATGTGATTTAGTTGTTTTATGATATTTTTAGTATGAGTAAACTCATGTTGCTTTGACTATCTTTATTAGGTTTTACTAATTATGGTGATTGAGTGTGATTTGAGCATAGGCTTGATGGAATAGAGAAGGTGCAAACAAGATTTATATGGTAGGGGATATATTTATATAAGATTTTTCCCAATGGATGGATGTAAAATAGAAGGTATGGATTCACTTGACTACTTCATCTTACTCGATTCCTATGGCTATGTTATTGAGCCTATGATTCATGTGGCATGATAGATTTTTAACCTATCTTAATTAATTATGAAGATGAAGTTATTCCAAATATCTTTATATGTTAAAGATATATAATAATAATTGAAAAAAATAAGACACCAATAAGAAAACACAAGATTTATTAAAGATGAAATATATAGATGCTAATAGGTACATACATAGTATGAATATCCAACATCATTTCTCATCTTATGTGGTAAGTGTCATGTATCAACTACAAAGTTCTTTTAAGGTTGAAAATTGAAAGCCCTCTACAACTTGGGAACTCTTCAACTATACTTTGAACTATTTAGTGACTATGAAATATTGCTAATATAGATTTTAATATTATCTAAGGGGTTGTAATGATGTAATTAATTTAAATAACATAGATGATATAATTATCAAAATGAATGAATTGATGTATTTTTTTATTTGTATTTTTTTATTTGTATATTTCATTATGGTTTTAGGTGGCAATTCTTTAATATCATACCCTATTTAATTTCATGTATTAATTTTACAATATGATTTTATAACTATATAGTAAAGATCAAATTTTATCATTAAGTTTCCCTTCTTCTTCTCTTCTATTATTTAAATACTTTTAGAAGATGAAACACTCACTCACTTGAGGCTATGTGCAGGATCATGATGGGCCAAAAAGTGGCGATATGATGGGTATGTGTAGGCTATGTGGCTGAAAGCTTCTTTTTACCCAAAATTGATGAAATGAAAAAGGGTTTTTAAAGGAGATTCTCAACTTTTCACCAATATAAATTATGTTTTACTTTGAATTTAATAAATAATTATTATTTATTTTCTATTTGAATTATGACTAAAGTCTTGATTGATAGGTTAATTGAAAAACATTTATAGCTTTCAAATGGTATCACATTTTTTTGAATCCAAAACATGTTTCACATACTATAGGATTAAAAAAAAAAATATGAAGTTTTGACCAAGTTAAGGTGGTCATACAAGTTTTTATATTTTTTAAAAGTTGTAATAAATTTTTTATAATTATGGGAACATGAGTCCTCTACTTATATCTAAAATATTATAAAAAAATATTATCATTTTATTGTGGTTAGGGTGGTCAGACAAACACCTACTTCTTATTATTTCCCTAAAATTTAAGTACTATTGCATTATAATTTCAAATTTTCACCAAATAGTTTTTTTTATTAAATAAACCTAGTAATTTAGAAACTAAATTCAATTTGCTACAGATTTCATTCTTACATATTTTTGAAATAATATAGATAACTTATTCAAATTTTTATGTCAAATTGCCTAATTTTAATTTTTCTAAATTTTTCACCACTTAAGGACCTATTTTTTCCATGATGATCCTGCACATGCCCTTGAATTATTTAATATTTTATATTCGTACATAAATTACTTAAAATGTTGAACATGATAGTATCATTGCATCATGGAATGCATTCATATTGAGCATCTTATAAATCCCTCATATAAGTAAAAAGAAAATTGGACCTTGTAACATGCTTTGACAATCACAAAATTATATATGGATGATGATTGTATGATGTAATCATTTGAATGTCTAAAGTGAATGCAGAAAAGAGTTGAAACCTCCAATTATGTTTTGTAGTTGTTCTATTTTAGATCCTATATATCATTTCACATGTGCAGGATTTCAACAGAACTTATCACTGTTTTGGTCATGTTGCACTTGTACAACTCTGTTCTTCATGTCGCCGACCTCTAATTGTTTAAGCTGCATGGGCACCCATGGTCCAATACCTAGGCCTAAACAACCCAACTATGTGATGTCTATGTGTATTTATTTTTGTAGTTTGGGAACATTAGCATGAGAATGGCCTTACATTGCAATTGGGATTGACTTGTTCAGATTTCTTGTAATTAATAGCTAGTTGTAAGTATTCAATTGAATTATTCATATTCAATGTTGTCGTTGAACACCAAGACCTAGACACTCTTACATGTTCTTTCAACTGCAACTTTCTTGGCATTGTCATGTGTATTGTAAACAATTGTAATTTGAGTGTCTTCACTTGTTAAAACATTGAGACTGTAGGTTTAATTTTTTCATGAAATATACTATTGATTTTTATTTTTTTCCCTTTGAAGTTTCTTTATTTTTATCCTACATTAAGTACAGCAATATGACAATAGTGATGTTCCTACATGCGAACGATATAAGGAAATTAAATGCAAGATAATAGATAAAGAGCTTTTACCGTGCCAAGGTAAGTGACATGTAATCTGTTTCATCTACCATTAAAATATTTCTCAAACTTCCATTTGAGAGGCGTATCTAAGATTTTCAAGGGCACGTTGGCCTGTAGGGGGGCGGGTGGCAAGCTGCAGAACATTCACGTGTTTTTTCTACACTACCACGTTCTACCTCCAAAACATTCCACGCGTCTTTTCTATGCTTCGACGTTTTTGCATGCATACTACATGCAAAATAGTCCACGTGCCCTTCTATACTTCCAGATTTGTGGGTAGAGAGTTCAGGTACTTGGTCTAGGTTCCATATTCTTGGATACAGATGATGTTTGTAAGGAAAAAGAAAGTATTTAGGTGGAATTAGAAGATCAATTTAATCTCAAATTTGGATTTCTTTTAAAAAGTTGTGCAATTTTTAAAAAAAACACCAGCTTATTCAAGTCTGCATGAAAAAGTTATGGTTTTTGAAAAATTTAGATCTAAGAAGACTAATGAAGTGGCGACTTTGTCATGGAAACAACAAACACACATCATTTACAAGTTTTACAACAATGACAATTCGTTTTGTATAGTTATGAATTTGACTTTTCAGATCTAAAATTTTAATTTATTGGCTTCTTCTTTCTTTTATTTTTCTTAATCATTCCAAAGAATCTATAAATAACATGTTTGAGATCAAATTAAACATAGATGAAGCTTATAGAATCTTGTTTCTCTTTGGAGTCATTTGTGAGATTTATACTCATATTGCTATTATAGTTAGGAGCAAATGAGTCTTTTCGGAGTTGCATTTAATTTTGGAAGGAGTTTTTAAAGATTTTAAATGGCTTGTCTTTTAAGACCATTGCATTGTTGAAGTACTTAAGTAATGCTATTCACATTTTAATAGAGTTATATCTACAATAAATTTTTCCATATTAATTTTTGTGTTTGAATTATTGTAGTATTAATTTTAATAATTTGCATATAAACAAAAAGAGATCCTTTATCTTCAAATTGATAATTACAATTTTTATTCATACAGATTATAAATAACATAAAAAATATATACATTTATTTTATCAAAAATTTATAAATTTTCAAATTATTATTTTTCATATATTTTTATTTGCAATATCTAATTTTATTAACATATAATAAAATATTATATAAATTTTTACAATCTAAAAATATTATATATATAATCAATATTTTATACATTTTATATTAAAACATTATAATAAGTATATAAAAAAATTAGTAAATCACAAAACAAACAATAAAAAATAGTAAATAAACAGTTAATTAAAAATTTTATGGGCTTTTTCATGATATGAAAATGTGCTATTATTATTTCTTCAAAAATATTCAAATAATAGAAATTTTAAATATTTTTTTAATAAAATAAACATTAAGAAATCAAATCAAGTGACTAAATATCACTCTTTAGCACTTAAATAGATGAGACTATTTGATCTTGATTTACAATGGTGATGTGATTTTAAATTGGCTGATCTTTTGGAACAATTTTATCTTTGATCCACATGTAAAGTGGCACCAAGACAAAATATGCAGATGCAATGCTTCCCATGAGAAATCTGATAAGAAACATTAGAGGGTTTACTGAGTTCTTAACATCCTCAACTTTAGGTCCAAGCTGCATATAAAAAAAAATCAAAACATTAAGACATGGTTAATAAAAATTATTAACAATATAATCTAAAATTACAAGTTAAAATAAAGATATTACAATAAATATTAATATTAATATTAAGAACAAAAAATAGTTAAATTTTAGATTATTATAAAACCTTAAGATATATAAAATCTTATCAATTAAAAATTCTGATTGTACTTCTTATTTCAAATTAAAATCCACTTAATAATATCATTAAAAATGTACTAAATTGTCTGTACCATTATGATATATGTCAAGCCAAAAAAAAATGTGATATCAATGAAAAGCATGGGATAATCAAAACTTAGTGGGTCACAGAAACAGTTGTATTGGATTGATTATAAGAGATGGTGATACATAAAGTCAATGGCTAGTAGAAAAAAAATAATTGTACTACATATTTGTTGTTGAAAAATATGGTATGAATTCTTACAAAATATTTTGTTTCTAAAGAAGATTAATCACTACTTTATCTACTATGCAAATGTGACAGAAAAATATACCTGTAATGGAGAAAGCCCATTTACTGGTTTAACACCAGTGACAGAACAACCAATGATCAAGCCAAATCTACGTGCACCTCTGTACCACTTTGGCCCAACTCTTTTTAGTTTCACATCTACAAAGCCTGCTTTTGTAAACCATTCAATGTATTCCTCCTCCTTTGGAAATAACATCCATATGTCTGCAAAGAAACGAGACAGCCATAGTTTTGGATACACTGGACCAATAATGCACGCTTTTCCACCTCCTTTCACAACTCTGTAAGCTTCTGTAACTCCTCTCTGTGGATCTGGCCAATACTCTATGCTGAAACTTATGAAAAAAGAAAATCAGGTTTAATCAAAGATGAACAAGACATCTTTACTTTCCTGCACTGATTGATTGTAGCAATATCTATTCTTCTCATAAATGTTTCATAATTCCTCTTTTTGAAAATTGCACTACCAACATTACCAACTTTTCTTTCTGTGGATTGTAGATACAAAACTATAATAAAAAGAACTTTTTTTATAAATATAAGGAAAAAAGCAGGAGGGGACAACCTTCCAGCAGACACATATCTATCTGCATAATCAGTAGGAAATGGGAGATCCTCTGCATCACCCTCCATGATTGTACATTCCTTGAGGGGCTCCTTCTGTTTGGCTTTAGCAAGCTGATGAGGAGACTGATCCAGAATGGTTATGTTCTTTGCATCAACATGGTCAATCATACCCATTGTGGTAAATCCAGTGCCACCACCAACATCCACAACAGTCAAGTCTCTCCTACAAAGATCTAGTGGTTCAAGAGCATCTTCTCTCATGTCTGCCGTCCAGCAACTATTAATACTGAGGTCATAAAAGATGGAGAGGAATCTGTAATACCAATATGCTTCTTGTTTGTGCTGAATAAAGCGAGGTTTTGAATTGGGTCTTGTGGTGGTCTTCATTGCTCTAGAGATTAAATGTTATTCTGAACAGTTTAGCTGCAAGAACAATACAAATTTTCCTGTAAGAACCTGAGCTAAAATTAAAATCATGAACAAAACTTATAAAAAAACCTAACAATACATGTATGAGACATGCATTGAATGCTTCATAAGTCTAATATTTGTAAATGAGGTAGTAGACTAACCAGGTTTGATTTTAGAGGAAATTATATAATTAAGCATATTTGAGTCTGGAATAATATTGAAATAGATGATCTTTCAAGAACTCTCAATACTTTACCCCTCTAAACATTGTCTAAATGTAATGAATGTTGTATAAACCATTCATACCCATAAAAAATTAACTAAAAACTTACATAATTAAATCCTAAAAAATACATCTCAGTGTAACATCAAAGAGCATGAACAATTTAATGTGAGATGTAATGATCCTTTCTACTTAGAAAATGACACTCTCTAACCTATATCAATTTTTCTTCATCATGTTTAGGACAAAATACTGGAGGTGCAAATTTCTACTTTCTTACACTCAGCCCATATCAATCTGTATGTATCTCTATGATATGAGGTTCATTTGGTAGAAAGATTGATACAATTTCTATGTTCTTACATGTGTGCCACTTATTATACTCTCTTTTTTATTGAAAGAATGTACTACAGAGAAGAAAGTGCAGTTAAAAAACTGTAGGTAGAAACTGTACAAAAGAGACCAGTAGAAGAATCGTTACAAATCGTAGAGTTGTACAAACAACCATAGTTAGATATACAAACTGAAACCAAGAACTATACCAACTACCTTGCACAACAGTTCAACTAGCTGAAATATTACAAAATTGAAACAAGATGTAGAGCTGTACATGAATCTATACAAACTAGAAAAAAGTTCTTAAACCTTGAACTATACAAACATCCTTTTTGCTCAGCAACTGTTCAACTTGCAATTTGATTTGTTGAATCTGCAAACTCAATTTGAGATTCTTTATAGCATTCTGGAGCATAGAACTAAGAAAATAAGACAGGAAGACAATAAAATATATCAGAATAAAGCCTTGAAAAGACAACTTTTGATGATCATGATTGTTAGTAAAAACAGCTTTACGTCTATTTCTTTATATATGCAACAAAATTACATATCTCACACCATTAACAATAATACTCATTATACTTTTTATATTGTATACATATTGTGATTGGATTTAACCTATGTTCTTTCATTTATATAGTATTAGGATTAACACTTGAATCCTTTTGAATACTTCTGAATAAATGGCAAATATATATTAGAAATAGAACTGCACAGATTCTTTTTTAAGCAAATTCATATCAAAATAACAAAATAATCAAATTATTTATTGATTTGTTGAAAAAATATTCATAGAGATAGTAACAAGAGGCTTTCAGTGCTGAAAAAAATAAATACCCATATTCAATAAATGTGTCAAAATACTACTGAGAAAAAGACTGTCAACAATACAAAACCAAAATTCCAATACTTAAGTAGGTAAGATCTTACATATGCACATACCAATTGCACTAAACGCCTATGCTTTCTTTCACAATCCTTCTGTCACACACCGTATCTCTTCTGAACAGATTTCTATGACAGGCATAGGATTTATCAGCCTTAGGTTACTATATATACAGAGAAGAATGAAGTTATTCAGGAAGTCATGGCCCGGACATTAATTAGGGTTGCTGCCCATGGCTTGGATACTGAAATCTGTGTATGACCCACCAGAAGCAAATGAGATTGGGATGTAAGTAGGTTTGCTTTTAAGGGTTTAGATGAAAGACAAAAACTTAATAGAGGCAAATGAGATTGGGATGCAAGTAGGTTTGCTTTGAAGTGTTTAGTTGAGGCTTCTCTGTCTCAATAATTGTAGGGCTCCACTAAAATAGCCAAAATAGGATAGAAATGCCAACTAATAAGTTAATACATCTATTTAATAGACATTCATAATGAATATTGAGATTTTAGAATGGGAAGGTATGTTTGGGAGAGGGTTTGGTAGTCTTTAAAAAAAATTCAATGCACTTGGTGCACCGTAAGTTTATAGGTTCACATGATAGTGTATGTGATGTTTACATCAAAAATTCATATTAGGAATGTAGACTATTTAAATTTTTTGTCTCATCATTATTATAGCCCATCAAAATTATGTCAACAGCAAGTTTTTTTTTTGAAGTATCATATTATAGTTCTAAAAAAAAAGCTCAAAAAACAATTGTATATTAAATACAAGTAGTTGTGCATTAAATCAAATTTTATTAGTGTATATCAATATGGCAACATATGATGTGTTGCTTTTTCAATCTAATAAACATATTTATTTAATTATCAGCATTGGGTGTTCAATAATTGGATTTTTAAATATACAATAAGCGTTCGGAGGTGATCAAATATCAGTTTCTACAGTATCAAGAAGGGGAATTCCGTTATGCCAAACAGCTGCAAAAATTTTCATGTTTAAGATGTAATAGAGACTCTGACACTTGGCCTTGGATGTACTGTTTTGCTGGTTGCTTCAGTCATCTTTGTTATCACTTGGTGATTTCTCCCGAGTTGTACTCGCATTATCTGTAGTGCTGTTTTGTACATTTCATTCACAGTCCACTTTTTGGACTGCATTCATTTCCTCACTGTATTTTTCTCAGCTTTGATCAATACAAAAAAAAATTATCAGCATTGGGTGTTCAATAATTGAATCTTTAAATGTACAAGAACCATAACAACTACTAGACCCTTTCCCTACTTTACTGAAAATTTACATATAATTTCTATATGATTGAAAAACAAATTTGATTTGTAATGATTAGTAACAGATCTCCAAAAACTTAAGAACTTAAAATTAGATATTAAACATAAATTTCAAATATCAACTTAAAAAATATAAATACAAATAAAATTTAACTGTTATATAATAATTAATTATTATATATTTGAAAATTATTTTAATTAATAAATCTGTGTGTTCATTATTATATATTCTTATAAATAGTTTAATATAAGTAGCATTTGTATATTAAACCATCGTAAAACTAAAGTAAAGAAATAAAAGGATAAAAAAAATCACACCAAACCTGAGCTCCTAAAACAGAAAATCATTATGACAGGGGCCTGCCTATTTAGAATTTTTAGGTCAAAGTCATTAATGTTTTTGAGTGAATAAATGAATGATAAAGATGGGCTGACTATTTCAGATTTGATATACAAGGACAGGTGAAGGGAAATGCATGCATTAAATTGGTGTATTTATTATTATTTGACTAAAGAACCAAATCTTCTTTTGTACAACTTACCAGTTTTGAAAAGCTAGGCAAGAAACAAAATAAGATATTTGAGTGATTTTGCACAAGCCATAACATATCTTCATTTAGAATGCGGTTATCATGATTCCATGTGTATCTTGTATCATCATTCAGTGAGATCTTTTGCAGTGATGTGGATTCATAATTTTGTGATAGATTATTTTCTATAGTGGTTTTTGGTGTCATGGAAGAACTCTTTGATGGTATTCCTATATATTGTGAGAGTTCTTTGACATATCATTTCTATTGACAAGAGACAGTCATCTTCGTACAATTTGGTGATGTTTGGAATCTTGGTATCATGGAGGAATATTACAGTCTTTGATTGATGTGTTGGCTATAATTTTTCAATTTGGTAGATGATATTTATTTTAGAGGATGGATGTTATTATGTCATGGTGAATTAGGTTTCACATTATATAGGTATATAGGTGCTTTTAGGAGAATATTTTTTATTTCGGACATATGATATTCTTTTGAGGAGATGTAAATCATGACATCATGGATAGTTCCTGATTTTGTAATTGGAGATTTGGTCAAGTGATATTTAATAATCTAGTTAATGAGTGTTGTGATATTTTTTCTTATGAGATTTTGGTTATTGCAATGTTGCATTGAATTTTGTGTGGCGTGATATGATTAATTGTACACCTATTTTATCTTTGTGTGAAGCTAGATATCTCTTATTTTGTAAATCACATGTACTTATTGAAAATGATTAATTTTGTGTTGTAGTGGTTTAGTGTGCATGTTTTCATATAATTATGGATTTTCCTTGTTATTAGATGAAATTGTTGACATTCACTACACCTTCTATGGAAGTTCTATTGATGGACTTTTTGGATGCCTTGATTGATTTTAGATTTGGCATTACCCATGTAGCAAGAGTTTTGCATTATATATATGTCCTTTGTTGGATGTGCATATTATATTGGAGTATTAAAGGTCTTGTTGAGGTTTTTTATTGCATGTTTATGTGTTGTTATCTTTAAGGAATTATTTATGTTGGATAGTGTATATAAAATTACTTATGATCATGTATTGGTTTGTACATATTTATGGCATAAGATATATCTATTATGATGAGTATAACTTAGTTTTGAGGTATAATTAATTGGATGTGTTAGAAACTAGTTGTGGTTGCTATTCTAGGTATTTTGATAAGCTTTATATAGTTATTCAAACCTATTTGTTATAATTTTATTTAGTGATTGAGTTTAGATATTAAGCATAGGTAGGATTCATGCTTCTATGTGATAGTTAATGTAGTAAACCTTTACATTGAACCTTGTTTTGTGTGCATTGGTATGATAGAGGTTGAGATAGTTATTATTTGATATGGTTATCACCTTGGTTATTGATGTAGGCATGTTGGCAAGAAATTGAGTCCACTTTTTGGCCAAAAAGTGGAAATTTTTTTCCCGATTTTCAGAATTTGACACATTTGACCTTAACATTTGAAGCACTTAGAGATGGAATCTTCAAAAAAGTCACTAATCATAAAATGCAGTACTTAGAGTCTATTTTTGAAATATGTAATTTATTTCAATACCGAGATTATACAAATTGAGTTTCAATAGGCGTTTCTAAAAACTACTGTTTAAAAACCACTTTTTTTTACTATACCATGCACATGTACGACATCCATATTTTGACCTAAATTATCATATTTTTCTAAATCCTTTTGGGAAAATATTTGTGACTGACTGAAGCTTGTTGTCAATATTTTTTTGTAATTTTTTATTGAATTTTTTTTTGTTAAATTTTATTAGACATATTTGCCGTTTTGAAAAATTGTTGTGTACAATACGCATAGGATCACCTAAAATTATCATTTTTTGATTTATTTTTAATTGAAAATAATTGTATGATGTTTGTTCTCATGTATTCTATTCGTCAAAATGTTATGTTGATCAAAAATTATTAAAATAGTAAAAAACCCTGATATTTAAAGTTTATGGACCAGTTTCATCAGAAATTAATTGAAAAATAGAAAAAATAATCCAATTGTAAAAAAATTTAGATATTTGGAATCTGCATTGTCTCATCTAAAATGGGTTTTAATTTCGTCAAAAAATTCTACAAAAAAAGTCATCAGCCATATGTCCAAACTCGGTATTTTTCTTTGACATTGTTAGGACCTTCAACTTGTAGGTCAAACCAGGTTGAAGGCGTAGGTGTGGATTCCCAATGCTTTTCCCAAACCAAAGTACAAGGAAGAAACCCAACCACAAAGCAAATCTAAATTCATTTTTTTGGAAACAGGATCCCGTTTTATAATTAGGATGATCTTGTTTCCCAATATTAAATGTCATGACTATTGATAGGGAAACAGGATCCCGATTTATAAACGGGATCTCATTCCTTTGTCAACGGTCCCCACATTTAATATTGGGAACGATATCCTGATTATAAAACATGACCCCATTTGTTAATAAATGGGATCCTGTTTATTTTTAATCGTTTTATTTAAATTTACTGTCAAAATTTACTATGGAGTTTGCAACTTCACATGTACGGCCAAGAGTAGTAAAATTGTGTTATTTTTCATCAACTATTGTCTTTACAGGTGGTGAACTTGCATTTTTTATTAATTTTTTCAAAGGAGGCATCATGTAAACCATTTTTGAAGTGGAATTGTGTTAGTTTTGAACTTGTTTGGAGGAACAAAAGGTCTTCAACTTTCAATATGGACTGATTTTTTCAAAGGAGGCATGAAGAAAACAGTTTTTAAAGTGGAATTGTGCTAGTTTTCTACTTGTTTTGAGGAACACAAGAGGAAGAATTTTGTCCTTATAGGTCTTCAACTTCCAATTTGGATTGAATTTTTTGAAGAATTTCACTATTGACATTCATTTGTGCTTGGGAATTTGATAATCATGGGAGATAAAGCTCGTAATAAGAGGAGGAAGACATTAACTCCTAAAGAAATTGAAGCAAAAAAAGAGGAGAGACAAAGAGAAAGAGAAAGAAGAATGAGAATTAAATCAATGAATGATGGGGAGCATCCAATTCCACAACTATTGAAGATGAAAACATTGAGGAGACCATGGTTGTAGATGAAGCTAATTTGCAAGAAGTCAATTTGGAGAAGAATATGATTATACAAGCAAGTCCTACTATGTCTTCAAATCCCCCTTTCAATGCTATGGAGAATGTTTCAATATGCACAAATCCAGGTATGTCTTCAAATCCACATGTTAGTGAAATGGTAAATTCATATGTAGAAGTTTTACAAGATGCTGGACTTAACGATGTTGACATTGATAATATTCAGAGAGACGAAACTTTTATAGAATTTGTTGAAAATGAAAATGAGAATGATCCTTTTGTTGAAAATGAAAACAAAAACCATTTTGTTGATGAAAATGAAGATGAAAATGTAAATCGTTTTGAAGTTGAAAATGAAAATGAAAATGAAAATGAAAATGAAAATGAAGATGAAGATAAAAATCTAGAATGTGATATTGAATTTAATGAAAATATTTATAAAAAAATTGAAAGTGGTGTTTTTGATAATCTTCTTGGTCAAATTTCTTGGAGGCAAATAAGAACACATGCGAATAGAATATACAACAAATTCTTTTATCGTAAAAAAATTGCAATTTAATGTCAACTAATGATGCAATAGATGAGAATGCAAAAATGAGGAAAATAATGAAAAGGTTAGGCTTTTTTGTTAAACCAAAAAGAAAAGATCAATCATTAAAACATGTTATATAAATGTCTACTGCTGCTAGTGCCATTCAATCTATTGGGAAAAATAGTCGATCTAAAGATAAAAATGTAGCAAGAAGAGCTATAAAAACTTCTATAGTTAATAAAGCAACTTTGAATAAAAGAATGGTAAGCAATATTAGTGAATTTTTAAAAATACATCCTAAAACATTGCTAAGAGCGGAAAAAAGAAGAGAAAGTATAGACAATGATCCTATCAACCAATGTTGGAGTTTCAATGGTCGACTCTCGAGGTTTGATATGAAATTGAATTTTCAAATTAAATCTTTGATCGAAAAATACAGATGATGTTTGTAAGGAAAAAGAAAGTATTTAGGTGGAATTAGAAGATCAATTTAATCTCAAATTTGGATTTCTTTTAAAAAGTTGTGTAATTTTTTTAAAAAAACACCAGCTTATTCAAGTCTGCATGAAAAAGTTATGGTTTTTGAAAAATTTAGATCTAAGAAGACTAATGAAGTGGCCACTTTGTCATGGAAACAACAAATATACATCATTTACAAGTTTTACAACAATGACAATTCGTTTTGTATAGTTATGAATTTGACTTTTGGGATCTAAATTTTTAATTTTTTGGCTTCTTCTTTCTTTTAGTTTCCATTCATTCCAAAGAATCTATAAATAACAGGTTTGAGATCAAATTAAACATAGATGAAGCTTATAGAATCTTGTTTCTCTTTGGAGTCATTTGTGAGATTTATACTCATATTGCTATTATAGTTGGGAGCAAATGAGTCTTTTCGGAGTTGCATTTAGTTTTGGAAGGAGTTTTTAAAGATTTTAAATGGCCTGTCTTTTAAGACCATTGCATTGTTGAAGTACTTAAGTAATGCTATTCACATTTTAATAGAGTTTTATCTACAAGAAATTTCAAAATGAGAAGGTATATACTGAAAAGTGCTTGATAGCGGCACACTCTAAGTTTATAGGTTCACATGATAATGTATGCAATGTTGATATTAAGAATCTATATTTTGAGTACCAGGGGATGTGGATTCTTTTATTGTTTTGCTTCACTGTCATTATGACCAACTTATTTATGTAAGCAACATGTTTTTTTGTTGATGTATCATAATAGATCTAAAAAAAAGTTCAATGTACTTCTTGTTCCCTAAGTTTATAGGTTCACATGGTGGTGTATGTGATATTTACATCAAAATTCTATACCCAAACACCGTGCTTTTTGTTGAGGTGTCATAATATAGATCTAAAATAACAGGTACAAAAAAAATTGTATATTAAGTATAAGTAGTTGTGCATTAAATCAGGTTTTTTATGGTGTGTCAATGTGGCAGTGTATGATGTGTTGTTTTTTCATTCTAATAAACAGATTTTATTTAATTATCAGAATTGCGTGTTCAATAATTAGATCGTGTCACAACTACTAACGCTATAACAATGAAAATGTACAAGCACCATCACAACTACTAGATCTTTTCTTACTTTATTGAAATTTTATATATAATATCTACATGATTGAAAAACACATTTGATTTGTAATAATTAGTAATAGATCTAAAAAGATTAAGAACTTAAAATTAGATATTAAGCAGAAATTTCAAATATTAATTTAAAAATATAAATACAAATAAAATTTAATTATTATATAATAATTGATTATGATATATTTGAAAATTATTTTAATTACTAAAATTATGTATTAATTATACTTGATAAAACTAAGGTAAACAAATAAAAGGATAAAAATAATCACACCAAACCTAAGCTCCTAAAACTGAAAATCATTATGACAAGGGCCTCCCTATTTCTAATTTTGAGGTCAAAGTCATTAATGTTTTTGAGTGAATAAATGAATGATAAAGATGGGCTGACTATTTCAGATTTGTTATACAAGAACAGGTGAAGGGAAATGCATGCATTAAATTGGTCTATTTATTATTATTTGTCTAAGGAAGCATTCTTCTTTTGTACAACAACCAGTTTTGAAAAGGTAGGCAAGGAATAAAATAAAGTTTGTCTAGTTAAATTTGGAAATTTATAATGGGAAGTTTCGTTGGAGATTTCATTGAGTCTGAGTTTGAATTCATAGAATAGCTGAAGGATTGGAGATAAAAGAAAAAAAATGTTAAGATTGAAATCTTGTGAATTTTTTATAAGTAGTAATTGATAAAAATGTATTTTTTATGACTATAAATTATTTATTTAATATCTAGTATGAATTGTCTATTTAATATCTATTAGAATTTTTATTTTTATATATAAATAGTTTATTTAATATTTATTGTATGTAGGTAATGTGGATAAATTTTAATTTACTTTATTTTTTTTGGATTTGATTGTGTAAGAATTTTAGCATTAATGGTTTGGATGGATGCTAGAGAATTTAAAGAGATTAAAAATAGGCTAGTTGTATGAGGTGAAGAGTTGGAATGTGACATAGGTGAAGCTTATAGAATCTTGTTTCTCTTTGGAGCTATTTGTGATTTTTATAAGTTCGTATTGTTATTATTAGTTTTGGAAGGAGTTTTTAAATATTTTAAATGGGTTGTGGTTTAAGATTATTGCATTGTTGTAGTAGTTAAGTAATGTGACTAACATTTTATTAGAGTTTCATCTATAAGAAATTTCTTCATATTATTTTTTGTGTTTAAATTGTTATAATATTACTCTTAATAATTTATCTTTTATCTTCAATCTGATTACTATAATTTCTATGAATACAAGTTATAAGTAACTATATATATATATACACATTTATTTTATTAATTTTTTTTATTTGTAATATCTACCTTTATTAGGGGGATGACCCCGCAACGCAGCGGTAAGCTGCGAGCCTTCCACATGGAAGGTCTTGGGTTCAAGTTCGCTCGAGCCCGTGTGCCCGACGCAGGAAGTTTGGAGGACAAATCTGGTAGCGGACGTAGTTGGTGCTGGGTGGATACTTGACCGAATGTGATGACAGAGCTGCGGGCGTCAGAGGGTGGCGTGGAAAATCCACAGGCAGAGGTGTGTGGCGAAACAAAGTTCGGCGAAGGAGAGCCAGGGTGATGGGAGGAAGATCGGCGAAGGAGAGCCAGGGAGAGGGGTGGTAGGGAGACAGGAGAGGAGAATGGAGGGAGAGGCGAACGACGGAAGGAGAACAGAGGAAGGGAGAGGCAGCCGGGAGGGAGGAGAACGGAGGAAGGAAGAATAGATGACAGGAGAGAAGGAGAATGGGAGAAGGGAGAAGTAGCCGGGAGTGAGGTGAATGGAGGAAGGAAGAAAGGATGACGGGAGAAAAGGAGAACGAGAGAAGGGAGAGACAGACGGGAGGAAGGGAAAAATAGAGGAAGGGAGTCAAGGAAGAAGAAGTACGGAGGAAGGAAGGGGCAGACAGAGGACGGGAGTCGAGCAAGAACGGAGGAAGGGAGACGAGGAGAAAAGGGAGAACGAAGGATGGAGGAAGAAGAACTGAGGAAGGGAGGAAGAGGCAGACAGGAGGAAGGGAGACGAGAAGAAGGGAGGTGGGAAGAATAGAGAAAGGAGGATGGGTGAAAGGAGGAAGAAAAGAGACAACTGCATGAGACAAAAATTGGGGATGGGGTCCCCCATTGTGACTCCACTAGTTCATAGCTCCAGTCAAAAGTGTTTACCGATAAAAAAAAAAAATCTACCTTTATTAACATATAATCAATATTATATAAATTTTTGCAATTTAAAAAAAAATATATAACCAATCTTTTAAATATTTTATATTAAAATATTTTAATAAACATAATCATAAAATTACTAAATCATAAAGAAAACAATAAAAAATAGTAAATGAATAATTAATTTAAAAAATACCATAAAAAACTGACTTTTTCATGATACTATTATTATTTCTTCAAAAAATTCCAAATATCTAAAATTAAAAAAATTGTTTATAAATAAATAAATATTAAGAAAGACAAAATATCACTCTTATGTCCCCTTTAACACTTAATAGGTGAGACTATTTGATCTTAATTTACAATAGTGAACTAGTTTTAAATTGGTTGATCTTTTGGAACAATTTTATCTTTGATCCACATATAAAGTGGCACCAAGAAAAAATATGCAATGCTTCCCATAATAAATCTGATAAGAAACACTATAGTTTTTACTGAGTTCTTAGCATCCTCAACTTTAGGCCCAAGTTGCATATAAAAAAATTAAAAGATTAAGACACGGTTAATGAAAATTATTAGCAATCTAAAACAAAATTACAAGTTAAAATAAAAATATTATAATAAATCTTAAAATATTAAGAACAACAAATTCTTAAGTTTAGATTATTGTAAAACATTAAGATATATAAAATCTTATCAATTAAAAATTCTATAAATAAAAGATGATTGTACTTCTTATTTCAAATTACAATTCAATTAAAAAATCATTTAAAAATGTACTAAATTGTTTGTACCATCATGGTAATTGTAAAATAAAAAAAAAATTATGACAATGAAAAACATGGGATAATTAAAACTTAGTGGGTCATAGAAACCATTGAAAGTTGTATTGGATTGATTTGAATTAGAATAATATTGAAATAGATGACCTTTCAAAAAGTCTCAATACTTCAGCCCTCTGAATATTGCCTAAATGTAATGAATGTTGTATAAACCATTCATACCCATAAAAAATTAACTAAAAATTTACATAATTAAATCCTAAATAATACATCTTCGTATAAAATCAAAGAGCAAGAACAATTTACTGTGAGGTGTAATGATCCTTTCTACTTAGAAAATGAGACCCTCTAACCTATATCAATTTTTGTTCATCATGTTTTGGACAAAATACTGGACCTGTGCAAATTTCTACTTTCTTACACTCAACCCATATCAATCTGTATGTATCTCTACGATAACAGCTTCATTTTGTGGAATGATTGATATTTCAATTATCAATTTCTAAGTTCTTACATGTGTGCCATTCGTTATACTCTTTTTTATATTTCAGTTATCAATTTCAATTTCAATTTGGTGTGACAACCACTTATAGCAACCATCAAGATAGCAATTAATCTACATACAAGTATCATGAAAATTATCAATAATAGACCATATAAGAGCAAATATAATGTCAAATCGACTAATTTGTAGCATACAGTTTCTCTCAAAGGATCAGAATTGGCTATTGTTGTAACAACTCCATGGTCTATCATGCCAGAAACATCGTCAAGGCTGTTTGATGTCAACATCTAAAAATGAAACAACAAATATGTTCTTTGTCACTTTCATTAGTTTCTTTAATTAAAAGCATAGACAATGTAGTGAATTGTTTGAAAAAATGCCTCAAAGTAATGTGGTCTCATTGTAATGGTAAGAAATGACAAATGCCATGCCAAGAAAATTTCTATGGATTGTCTTGATGTCTATTTTAGGTTGCTTATAAGGTAGTTATTAGGGCCTTTTTGAAGGTATATAAGCATACATTTCCCATGGAAGCCATAAATAATGGAGAACTTGTTGATATTCATTGAATGTTATAAAAAGGCTTATTGAGAGACCTCATGATGACAAATATATTTCACCTACTTTCTACAAACTTGTAGCATATAAGGACATTGTAGAAAATGGAGGTAAGAGTTACCAATATTTCCAAATTTGGAGAGTTTCAAGGAGGTCATCTTCATATCCCCACAATACATGTTAGAGTAAAGGTTTTAACTTAATTATGTTAATTAAGTTACCTTTATTCCTCTCTTAAGATTTCACTTTAGTTTGCATATTGTGACATTTAATAATTACATTAATTATTAAATGTCTACCTATTAGGGTTACTTTTAGGTTTTGCTTCATCTCCTTTCTTAAGGATTGATCTATTGTATATTTTTCATTGTTGTTGTTCTGATAATACAATCTTTCATATTACAGAGCTTCAAACCCTCTCTTGCTTTTTTCTCTATTCTCTTCCCCATGACAGGTATCTCTTTGCATGCAGGTGTTCTTGGGCTTTGAAGTTGGTTTTGACAACTTCTACATGGTATAAGAGCATGGAACTGCTGCAGCCTGTTCTTGTTTTTGAAGAATTTGGAGCTATAAGGGTTGGATCAGGCTTTCACAGGTTTTTTGGTTGATTTTTTGTAGATTTGGCTTACTTCATTCATTGGGTTCATTTTGGGCTCAAACGCCTCACCCTTGGATTCACAGCACCCAAAAACCCATATTTTCATATAAAGCACATCTAGTTTGGCCACAGTCAACTGAAAAGGCAAAAAAAATTGCCCCAAAGCCATACAACCCTAGGGCACACAGATTGAGGTGAAAAATTGAAAAAATATTAAAATTTTTTAATTTTTTTAATTTTTTTCAATGCCCACAATTTTAAAGGAGGGTGCCACTCGGTGGCCACCCATTTGCCACCAAGCGGCCACCAGCCCCTCACCGCCATCGTTGGTGATTTCAACAGCTCGCAGGCTGAGTTTCCACAGCCCCCACAGGCTTCACTCGTTTGCCAAGGTTCTATGAAGAACCGTGTCCTGCACACTGGCCCCCAAACCCTCCGAAGGATAAGCCCCGGTCACGTGGGTGACCGCGGGCTCCAACGCTAGCGCCCAGCCCCTGGTCGCCCAGCGGACTAGGGGCCATCTTTTTTTAGCCCCCAGGGCTTGCAGGTGGCCTTGTGTTTCTTCAAGGTACTTTTAGTAAATCGAGCATAAAATAGGCATACGGTCTTCGTTTTTTGAAAACAAGATACCGTTGGAAAGCTAATTCTAGTGTTGATCTGATGGTGTAGTATTTTTTCCAAAATTTTCTAGTTTGGTGGCATTTTTATGTAGTCAAAGTCAAATCTTGGTTTTTTCACTTTGGGGGGCGTATCTTTTGCGTCTGAGCTCCGTTTTTCACAAACGAATAAGCGTTGGAAATTTGGTTCAGTGATCTACACAATCATTAGACTTATTTTCCTAGATTTTTTCCCAAGTATTTTTTATTCAGCATTTTGTGTTTTCACAGTTTGCTTAATTACTTGGACATTTTGGCACTTGGGAACCTCCTGCTTGCATTGTTAGGCTCTATTTCATTTGATCTACATGTTGTAAGGTCAGTTTTCTCAGATTTTGTAATTTGAAGAGTTATCATGGGTTTTTCTACTCACCCTTTAGTTGTAATTCTGGAACGAGGTAATTATGAGTCATGGGCAAAGGGCATACTTACACATTGTAGGTGGCTTAATATTTTTCCTTATTTGTATGACCTCGTACCTAAACCAGCCACTTCAGAGGGAAAACTAGATTGGGATATCATTAGAAATCTCATAGTAGGACTTATATTGTCTAGTGTTGATGATGACACTATGTGGGCTATATCGGACATTGATTGTCCCCACCCACTTTGGACACGTCTTTGGGAGATCTATGGAGACCCCAATCTCTCTCCATTCCCAGAGGATCCTGCTTCAGATTGTCTCTTACCCATTGCTTGGAGAGATAATACACCCTTTGATCATGATACTTTAGAGGAGCTTGAGTATTTAGACACCCTTACATGTTCTGATGGATCGGAGGCTTGTCACACAGTTCCTACTCTTCAAACTGAGATTATACATGTATCATCTATTGTTCCTGATGACATCAGTATCGCCACATTGGCCCCTATGGATTTAGTTCAACATCATGACCATCTTGGTCATTCATTATTTGCTCCATCATGGGATTCTTATCTTGCAGACACATTCTTGTTTGTTGAGTCTCACACTGTAGATCTTGAGGATTATTCTGAGGACATTCATCTCCTCTATTGTGACAGTCAAGTAACACTGTCCACCCACCATTATCAGTGCATTTAGAGGTTGCATTTTAGGAGTCTTCATGTCAGTTTGGATTTGGCATCATTTGTTTCAATTCAGGCACAAAGATTCTTCAACATCCTATCATGGCACACATCTTGAGACAAATTGGTTCCTCACTCTTCGCAGGGTTTCTTCAACATCGTCCTTTGGATCTATTTCTTCCCAAGGGGAGGAATATTATTTTCCGCTTCAGGATCTCCTTTTGGATTCTACATCAGGCATCTACCATTGTGACATGAGTTTCTTCATTGTGGGGGGTCCTTCTAGTCTCATTCTATCTCTTTCATGGAGACCATTGTATATGTACTTATATGATAGAAGTTGTCTATGGGGGGTATCATGTAATCCACCTCCTATCCTTCTTTCATTAGTGCATTTCATTCTTTTCTTTTCTCTTCTTGGAGGGGAGTTTTGTTCCCATGAGGTTTTCTCCCTTTCTCCACTTTATAGAGATTTGGATGTATTCGAGTACCTTATTAGGCCTAGTTGTCGGGACCCTTGTTTACTTTCTAGCATTGTAGTTACCTTTGCTTTCTTGCACATGTTTGTAGCTGCACTTTTGCTCATCTTAAGGGGGGCTGTTAGAGTAAAGGTTTTAACTTAATTATGTTAATTAAGTTACCTTTATTCCTCTCTTAAGATTTCACTTTAGTTTGCATATTGTGACATTTAATAATTATATTAATTATTAAATGTCTACCTATTAGGGTTACTTTTAGGTTTTGCTTGATCTCCTTTCTTAAGGATTGATCTATTGTATATTTTTCATTGTTGTTGTTCTGATAATACAATCTTTCATATTACAGAGCTTCAAACCCTCTCTTGCTTTTTTCTCCATTCTCTTCCCTGTGACAGGTATCTCTTTGCATGTAGGTGTTCTTCGGCTTTGAAGTTGGTTTTGATAACTTCTACAATACAAACCCTACATGTAATTAATCTCATTATGACAGATATGCCATAAGTTTGTTTCAAGTGTGAGAGCTATAATGAGAGCATTTAGGTATCATTCATATCCTTAGATTTCTTTAGGAAAGAAAATGCATTCTATGATGAGAGGTATTATGCATAAAATAGATACAAATAATGATAACTACATTAGCTATGGAGTGTTCATAACAATGTTTAAAAAACTAGAACAAACTGGAACAAACACTACAATGATTCTTGCAAAAAAACTTAAAGGACATGTGACAAAAGATAGGGGTTTTGAAGCTTGTTGAAGCCATGGCATAATGGTCACACATCGATACAAGTATAAAGCTTATTAGAAAAGCTTAGTTTAGATCAAAAATGGCTTCTTTTATTCTGAGGGTTATACAACCACATGGGAAACTTTTTGTTGATGATCAGGACTACCTTAAAGCATCGATACGCATTTATGAATTCCATTGTGGGCCACTTTCTCAGTGCATAATGAAACACATGAATTCTATTGAACATAATTGTAATAGAGGTATTGGTGTGGATATCATGGTTGAAGATTCATTTGAGACATGCTTTCAAATATCATGCTTTATACATGGGATCCAACTCAATATACATAAGCATGCACCCTTACACCCTAATGTTCAAAAAAAATGAATACAAGGATAGTGATCATGACCATTAGGGGAAAAGGCATAAGGGTAAATCATGAGTAAGATGCAAACAAAGGTTGCAATCACCATGATAGCATAAGTATGATAGTGAGAAGCTATATTTGTAGACTTCAAGTGAACTCAATATTCTTGATCACAAGAATAGTCCAAATCATGCATCATCATGCAAGATCAATAATAGTGGTTGCTAACATAATACCCAGGATGGACATTCATATTCTGCTTATCTAGAAATATGAGATAGTGGATACATAAGTGTCTTAGATTTTAAGGGAGATGATGTCAACAATTATGAAGATATAGATGAGTGCATAGGGCGAATATGTGCATAGGGTGAATGAGGAGGGGATAATGGGATGAGACTAGGAGGGGAAAATTGGACAAGACCAAGAGAGGATAATGGAACATAGGATGAATTAGGATGTGTCTAGGGTTTGACTATAGAACATGAAGTTGGTTGTTGAGGTGTGCAACAGTAATGGAGAAGAGAGTCGGTCAATAATGAGTGGAAGGAAAGATTTCTTGTAATGATATGTGTATAGGATAAAATTTGGGAGGTGGTATAACATAGAAGGGATAAAAATACATCTTGACCAAGAGGGGATAATGGAACATATGGTGAACTAATAGAGGATGCAATGAGATAGGAGTCAAAGGGGATAATGGAACATAGAATGAACTAGTAGAGATTAGTGGGATGGTCCAAGAGGGGATCGTAGAACATAGGGTAAACTATTAGATGTTAATGGATTGGAATTAGGAGGGAATAAAGGAACATAGGGTGAATTAGGGGAAGATAATGGGACAAGACCAAGAGGGGATAATGGAACATAGGGTGAAATAAGAGAGGGTAATGGGATGTGAATAGAAGGGGATAATGGAACATAGGATGGACTAGTAGAGATTAATGGGATGGGCTAGGATGGGATAACAAAATATAGTGTGAACTATTAGAGGTTAATGGGATGGGATTAGGAGGGGGAATAATGGAACATAGGGTAAATTTGGAGGTGTCTAGGGTTTGACTATAGTACATGAAGTGGGAACTTGAGGTGTGTAGTAATAATGGAGAATATTTTTGGTCAACAATGAATGGAAGGAAAGGTTTCTTGTAAGTTTATCTATATAGGATGAAACATGGACAAAGATGGTATAACATAGAATGGATAAAGGGACAAGACCAAGAGGGGATGATGGAACATAGGGTGAAATAATAGAGGTTACAATAATATGGGAGTAGAAGGGGATAATGAAACACAGGATGGACTAGTAGATATTAGTGGGATGGTCTAGGAGGGGATCATGGAATATAGGGTGAACTATTAAATGTTAATGGGATGGGATTATGAAGGAATAAAGGAACATAGGGTGAATTAGGAGAAGATAATGGGACACAATAAAGAGGGGATAATGGAACAAAGAAATGGACTAGTAGAGATTAATTGGATGAGCTAGGATGGGATAATAAAACATAAGGTGAAATATTAGAGGTGAATGGGATGTGATTAGGAGGGAATATTAGAACATAAGGTGAATTAGATAGTGTCTAAGGTTTGGATATAGGACATGAAGTGGGAACTTGAGGTGTGTAGTAATAATGTAGAAGAGATTTGGTCAGTAATGAGTAGAAGGAAAGGTTTCTTGTAAGGATATGTGCATAAGATGAAATATGGAGGAAGGTAGTATAATATATAAGGTGTTAAAGATTGGGATATGTGATATAAAATGGTTAAAATATGTGTGATGATAGGAATGGAAGAATGAGATGGAAGTTAAATGGTAAATATATTTAGGATCTCACAAGACCAACCAAGCATGACATCCTCTAATAGATATGGAAAATAAGACATCATGGTACATTCCTTACAACATAATTCATTCACATCGTATGTCATATACTCTTCATGTTTGGTTAAAATGTGTGGTGAGGAGGATTATACAAGTGATAGGTTATGGGATGGTGGAAGGTAAGAGTCAACTTGGTTGAAGGAATGGGGTAGCCTAAAAATGAGCATGAAAGAAACTATGTGAGAGATTATTTCCCACTATGATCTACCATCATAAAACTTAGTATGTGTCCATAACATCTTGTACAAGGCAAGTGGGTAGAGCTAGTGGTCATAGGGAAACCAAGGGATATGACAAGGGATTATTAGAATCATGGGAACATAGTACTAGTGAATACTAGGAAAGGTGATAACAATAGCCATTTGAGAATAAAGCATGTTCTTTGACTTATTTATTGACTTACTATAAGTAGTAAATAATCAATTATTATAACCTAAACTGTTAATATTTTTTGTGAGGCTATAATATGATAATTGACACCAAAGAGAATATGCATTACACAGAGAAAATAAGACATAATTTCAACTCCAAGATTTCAATTTCTTAATTGTACAAATTAGTCTCATTCATTCTCGACTTCAAATTCCTCCAATGTTTGTATGTCTCATCAATTTTTTAGATTTGTACATGCAAAATTACCAAAACTAGCTAGCATTGTTTTACAACACCATTAATGAACAACTTGATTACCTAAGTGAAAGTTGTTTGAGGATGTGAATAGTAAGGTGTGGAGTTCAAAGGTCCACCAAAAAATTGTTTGGCATACAAATCATGTTATGAGACAATGTTACTAGTTGCATACTTGTGGAATCAATGTCGAAAACAAATAAGGGTTTGTAGGAATGGTGCACGTATCATGAACACTTCGACCCTAAATTTTCATCATATTGATTCTAATAATTTAGTTATTCTTACATTTCAAAATAGAATTTAATAAGCTTGAAATTAAATGAATTTACTAAATTTTACCTAAGTATCTATGTTGAATGTTTCATTCAACAATGCATCTGTCATAACCATCTACTAAGCAGCTGATGTAGGCTATGTAGCTGCATCCCGAACACTCTGATAATCATATGTGCAAACAACACCGCAAGAGTGACAATGGTGGGGTGGAACTCTAGGACTAGAAGTCTCATCCACATCAGGCTCTACTAGAGGCCTCACACATTGTATAATGCTTTGAGTGAGCAAGCTAATTGACTCCAACGTGTCCACCTCGTTATTGTCCTTCACAATAGAAGGAACAATGACATTCTCCACCATGGGTTTGGCCAAGGGTCTCAATGCCAACTGTGGATTACGTTGTGCACCCAGTCTATCATGTGTGGAGCCCCCACCTCTACCCTGAAAGTCTAAAATGTCAAAATAATTTGGCACCTTATTGAGGACAAACTCAAAATAGAGTTTCCCTCAAAAAATACTATTGTACCTCATATTTATTGCATGGAGGTTGGTCAAAAACCATCCACCACCACTCCCAAAACTTATTTTTTATTAATTCATGGTGGCCCCAATGGATGGACAAACTCACAATAGAGTTTCCTCAAAAAATACTATTGTACCTCGTATTTATTGCATGGAGGTTGGTCAGAAACCATCCACCACCACTCCCAAAACTTATTTTTTATTAATTCATGGTGGCCCCAATGGATGGGGAACCTCTTGCATGCATGTGATAAAGGTGTGTTGGTTCTTGGGTCTGTAAAAAGGGCACACAAGTTGACTTTGCTATTTTTTTCTTTTTTCACATCTGGATATGAAAGACCACTAGCATAAATTTTTTTTAATTCATCCCTCTTATTCGACCAAAAATTGATTTTCTCACTCATTTCTCCTACATGTGATACAATCAACTTCAATGATTTGACAATCCCTCTCTTATAAGGGTGGGCTTCAACATGCTCAATTAATATTCCAATCAATTGCTTAATCTCTCTATTTTTGTTTTCAATTTGATTTAAGATATTTTCTTGGGTTCCTTGTAGATTCCTACAAACTGACAGAGGGATTTGAGGTTGTTCTTGTTCAGGAGGCTCTTTGTGAGGGGGTGATTGTGAATTGTCAATGTTTGGAGGTGGAGATTGATTTCTTGGAAATTAAAACAAATCTTTAAAAAGAAACCTATTTGAATCTACATTCTAATTCAAATTCAAAACTAAAACAATAGAAATACATACCTCTTCAATCTCTTCGACCTCTTTGATGTCTCTAAGGCATCCTTGCAAATATTTGCAAACAAAATTTGATCTCCTTTGGGCAAGCGTGAGTTGGAAGAGCAGAAAATGGGAGCTGGGGTTGTGGGTTACAAAAAAAGAGAGATGAAAACGACCTATTTTTTTAAAGTAACTTTGCATTTGGTGAGTGCCAAATTTGGCGCTCAGCAAATGGTTAACTTAAGATTTTGAGATTTCTGGATTTTGATTGTGTTTAAGTTTTTTCATCAACGTTTCGGATCACACTCAGTGATCCATCATCTTCTTAGCTCTTTATCATCCTAATGATGGATCACTGAGTGTGATCCGAAACGTTGATGAAAAAACTTAAACACAATCAAAATCCAGAAATCTCAAAATCTTCAGCATGACAGATTGTGGAAATCTCATAGCATTAAATGGTTAACTTGTTTGGCGAGTGTAAAATAGATAATTTCACATTTTTTCAACAATGCATGGCACCCTTTTTGTGTCACAGATTCGTGCACACACTCATAGGTTTAAAGAAAATTAATCTTTAAGAAATGCATTTACTAGGTTTAATACCCATCACTATGTATTTTATAAACTTCTCTTGGTTGTTAAAAGAATGGATGTTGGTCAAGGAATTTTTAATAGGTAATGAAATTGTTACAACCCTGGAACTTATATATGCATAGAGATGATATAGATGTGAATCATGTGTGGTCCTTATTACATTCATGTGTGGATTCTTTTATGGGCATGGTTTATGATTTAAATATTTCTTAAATCATAAAAAATTAGTAATTTCATTCTATGGTGAGATCCCTCATAATTGAACCATTATGGTCCATTACATGTGTTAACCAAATTTTTGAAAAATCAGTTGTGAATTAAACCTAGATGATATTCTTTACTGTTAGACAAGCAAATATGAGTTGGTTCAAGAACAGGTAGTTGAATTATGAAGCCTTTGATCTCAATATGTAGGCAAGGACATCTTGGACGAGCCCTTGAGGCATAGATTTGGCACCAAGTATGTCCTTTAAAGTTTAATACAATTTACTTGAAAATTATTATTATTCCTATTGATGAAGGGACTAATGGTGAAATATAGTTTTTTAGATATTTTATAGGTACAAGTTATTGGATCTAGTGAATTACTACTAATATTGTGGGGTAATGTGTATAAAATGATGGTAAGAGATGGGCATGCATACCTCTTGACTTAAGTTGGTGAAAATTACATAGAGATAGCTTACAAATTTGTAGAATGAGTAATTCTTGTACAAGAACCCAATGTAGTGAAATGTTGATACACTTATTTATGATAAATACAAATAGATGTGAAGGGTATTAAAATGGACACATGTGGTAAAAAATTCAAGTTAGATGATTATTTTTATCAAATATATCAATCTCTCATGTTAAATTTAATTTGTATGATCATATATGTGTCATGATTATGCTCAGGCTAGTGAAATTAATTATTATATCTCAATGTTGTAATTCTATGTTTCCCTTTGAAACCCAACCCTAATTATGAAAAAAAATATTTATCTAACCAAATTTTATAATTAAATGTTCAAATTTTCTATGACTCTTATGATGTGTGTGCATCAAAACAAACTTTTGTAAGTTTGTTAGGTGAATTTGGTAAAAAAAATGATTTCATGTGGTGTCCTTAGTTGAATTTTTAGTTGAGTGTTTTGGGCATTACATTGGGTATCAGAGCATAGGTTTTCTACTCTAAAACCTTATGGGTCTTGTTTACTTTGTACAAAGAACAAAATTCATGATAATATTTGTCTTTTTTAAGAAATTAGTCAGGTTATGTTAAGATGCCAGTGAAATTGTATCTTTGTATCTCTAGTTGTTATACAAGGTATTCAACTCGAGAGATGGATTTGTGGATGTTGTACACAATTCACACATGTACACCCTTTGTTATAATTGTATGTTATGGAATGTAGGTGTCATTCATTGTTGTGGCTTCCTTGTTGAATGATGAGTTTCTGTGTAATGTTGGGGTAAGGGAAGCATTAATAAGGGTTGACCCTCCCAAATTGGTTGAGATCACCCTTTTTGTGGGTTGTTAGATCTCTATAGGATTTTTTTTGGGATGGTTGATATTAGATCCATAGAAATTTTATCCCAATGGTGTCCCTAATCCTTGAAGCGGGTTGTAGATCTCTGCAAGGAAAAGTCTTCTAGAGATGGTTGTAAAATATCAATTCTATAGACTTTTTTTTCGGATGGTGTCCCCACTTCCTTTCTTTATGGATCCACTAGTAATTTAAATGTGATGTTATTACTTGTAAAATATTGCCCTATCCCTCTCCCATATCATTATTGTAAACCAAATGTGTTGGGGTTGTGGGTGAGGATGGACCTATGTGTACCTTTGTTTTTGTAGAAGATCTATTATTGATGATTTTTTAAATATATGATTGTCCTGGGTTGTGTGGGACATGTGGCATGGCAATTATTATATGAAATTTTCCTAGGTTGTGTGGCAAATGTGGTGTGGGACATATGTGGCATGATGATTATTATATGATTGTCCTAGGTTGTGTGGGACATATTTATTGTTACATGGTGATTTATTCGTGAACTCTATGTGGTTTGAGACTACCATTTCCCCTCCCCCCCTTAGGTGACTTGTTTAAAGTTATGTGTTGATTGTGATGTGAACCTTTATGAAATTTTTACTTATTTTTTTATTATTATTGTGAATTTTATTTGATTGATTAAGCCAATAGTTTTGAAATCTTCTAAGTTGTTGATTAATTTTTTTTTGGAAATTATCCTTTTTCCCTCAAGGACTAGTTATTGTGACTTGTTTTCAAATTATGAATCATTGTTGGTGGCCACCATTGAAAAATTTATTTTCTTATCATTTGTTGACTTTATTTGAAAATTATTTGATTGAAATTTCCTTGTTTTGAGGCTTTATTAATGTTTTTGATTGTTGGAAAGCGTGTATTAATGTGAACTAGATGTGAGACTGTCATACTCATGAGGGGTCCTTGAGAGGTTGTATAGGGGGAGTAAATGGCCCCTATGGAATTATTATAAAAGGGGTAAAAGAGACCGGTATGGGACAGTTGTAATCCATTTCCCCTAGATCTATCTAATATTTCTATGTGAAGGGTTCCTTGGGAAGGACCTAGAGAGCATCACCATGTAGATATGTGGCATAATGATATTACGTATTCTTAGAGGAGAATTTTGGACAACAATCATCCTCATCCCATTATGTGAGTTCGTGATGTGTTCAACATGAATTTAATGTTATGTGATAAGTGAGTATTGAAATATATTGATGAGATGTATGTGTGCATTGAGATGTGTTATTGAAATATCAAAATTTTGATAAAATTTCAGAATTTTGTAATTTATGTGACATGATACAAAACATATATTTTTAGATTTAATTGAATTGATGTTGGAGAAAGAGCATGTGTAGTTAATAGAAGTGAAATGTGTGTTCTAGAATACATTGAAATGACTTGAGAATAATTTTCTAACACTCATTCTTCCTTGTTGCATGATATCCTAAAAAAAAATTGCATCTGTTATTCTTAGATTTGTTGTTAGGAAGAAACAAGTGGGTCCACTCTTCCCTTAAGGACTTCCACCTACGCAATTCTATACAAGGGGGGGAGGATGTAAGGCCACCTAGTCAATTCTCTATAATGCATCTAGGGATCCTCTAGTAGTTGATAACAAAGTACCTTGTGGCATAGAGTTCATACAATTTGTGGTACAAATTTATCTGTTACTCTTAGATTATTTTACCTACACACCCCTTGCATTAGGATCATTCACTGCCAACCAGGAGCCTCAGACCACATCATCTCCAATATGATCAACTCCATTGTCTCCATCTTCACCATCCTTGAAGTTGTGTGTTGTTCTCTGAATACCACAAGACTTTCACTCCCCAAAGGATCAATATATCAGTCGATTCCTCTAGATTTCCTCAAGCTTGCCAAGCTAAGAAATCTTCACAGGAGAAATACCCAGAACCAGCAACCAAAAGAAGGCTCTGATACCACTTGAAGGGAAAAAGACGGGTCATCTTAGAACAAAACATCTAAGAACAGTAGTGCCTTCAATGATTTTAATTTCATTAGATTGCCTCAAAGACACATACAACTGTGCCACAAAGCGGAAACATACATAGTTCATTTCCCACATTAATCCTTCTGAGAGATGCACATGTAAACTTAGTTTCAACAACTTGCATAAACCAATTCAACAAACAAAACCAATAAACATGAAAGATGAGACAAAAGATAAAAACACATAGATTTACGTGGGGAAAACCCTTTCGGGTAAAAAACCCCACACTCCAAAAGCCCAGATCACCATTGTATTATTCAACAACAAAAAATAGTTACAAATACAATATCAGGCTCTAAGCCTTTACAGAGTTACATCTTGTCATCTTGGAGAAATATCTAACATCATAATAGTTCAAGATCCTCGCACTATTACAATACTCTCACATAGCATACAGTGCAGAACCGTCTCCTCTAATCAACCTCTTGGCCTCACTAGACAACCTCTTGGCCAACCTCATGGCCAACCCAGCCTTCACATTCTTCACTCTCACTCTGCTTTTGAATGTTTCCAAAATCGTCATATAAAATACAATTGTTTTGCATTCCTTCAGGTCGGCTCAAAACAACTCTATGTCAGAGTACTGATTTTCCAACCAATGGGCTAACATGTAGTTGCATTGCTATTAGGTAAATATAGTTGTTGACCTCAGTTTCTAAATGTTGGTCTAATGAATCGTTGATTCACAACAACAATGTGAAATCAACAAATGACTCCATGCCATGTGTCACCTCGTCACTCATTCATCGTTATTTGACCATCACATTATTCCATCTCTGCCTGTCGCTTCCAAGCTTAATTGCCATACCACAAGCCATATCACAAGCCTCTGCAGGATCGCAGTTTACCATTCTACCAGAACACTGCTCTACCATAGAACCATCAACAGACTCTCGCGGGTTGGCAGTAACAACACCGCACTACCGTAGCCTCTTCCAAGTCATATTGCGGTGTGGCGGTAACAACACCGCACCACTACAAGAGGTCTCCAATACAGCCGCGGGGTGGCGATAACACCGCACTACCACCAGACAACCAAAGGACCCCCAAGGTATAGCGGTACCCCGTGCAACCACTAGTCAGCCAAGAGACTCCTGTGGTATGGCGGCAACCGCGCTACCGTTGAATAGCGAGAGGAACCCCGTGGTATGGCAGTATCCACCGCACTACCACACCTCAGCTGAAAGCCTTCTGTGGTATGGTGATAATCGCGCTACCACTGAACAGCCAGAAGGACCCTGCAGTATGGCAGTATACACCGCACTATCGTACCTCAAGTGAAGGCCTCCCGCGGTATGGTGGTAACTGCGCTACCACACCTCTCTTACAAACATCCAACGGTATAGTGGTACAAGGAAAATTCATCACTTTCAGAGGTCTAACCAACAAAACCAGGGTTTCACCAGTGAGTTTGAGACACACATTCCCAACACCGGGGAATTATTATAAAAGAGGTTGATGCAAGAGGGGAATCTCACCCTTACTTAGAAAACTCTATTTTACTTTCTTAGCAAATACCCAACTCAAAACAAGATTGCAACATAACATAGTTTAATCAGACACACGAATTCAAATTTCAATACCCCAAAATTTCTATAACAAAATATTTCTTTATTAATTAGACACGCGATTACATTTTAATATAAAGTTCTAGACCCAAAGAACCTTCAATGATCTTCCCCTGTGATCTTTGCACTCCACACAAACCATTTATTTCCATTCCATGCCTTCTCTTTTGCACACCATCCACTTTACCCGCATTTATCATTTCATTCACATAAGCTATTCTTTCTTTTACCTGCGACCTGTTATTCTTCGTGCAATGTTTATTCACTTCAAATTTTGTACTCCACTTCCCATCGAGCTCTATCTCCAGCCGTGATGGCTCTCCGCTCTCTACAACACAAATCTGTGCATCTTCCTTTCATTTGGGTTTATTATCAACTTGCAGATATAATTCTGCCTTATAGCTCCCATCGGTCTCAATATTGTGCGCCTCCTCCTCTATATGCAATTTTAATTCATTTTAAATTGCCCACTCCTTTTTGGCTGCTGTTTACTTCCTATTCCATATTTCTTCTTCTACCTTCACTCTTTTAATTTCTTTCCATTCTTTGCATCATATGTGACGATGATTTTTTCTATTGATCTTGTCCCATTCAACAAGCGGCCTGGGCATATTTCCCCGTTTGCATTTTTCTTTGGCATTCTCCTTCAATCTCCTACATGCCCCCTCCAATCTGCCTTGAATTATCCTTATGTTCAAGTGCCCAACTCCTAACTTTTGCGCTATTATCAATTGCTCATCTTCATGGAGTTTGTAGCCTTTATCATACTCTGCGCAGCTCTCAAGCCCTGTGCATTTGATTATTTATTCTAGACCTTGTTTCTCACTGCAACCCCACGCATTGGACTCCTACTCCAATTCCATCTTTTCCCACATAGGCTAGTAGTTTCTACTTTTCTCTATTGGCAGCCCCTCTCCAATTTCAGCGCAACCCTCTATGTCTTTTTGCTTGCCTCACACCAACCTTCTTCTATCTCCTTTAGCCGCACGCCATGTCTCTTCGTGTTCTTCTTTGTGGCTATGATTTTAAAACTCCTCTCTTGCTCCTTGCTGTGACTTTTCATTTCTTGAGAGTTTTTGCTTTATTCTTTTCCCAACTGTGGCCTTCTTCCTTTTCTATTTATGCATTTCATTATCTATTTGTGTGTTTCTTTTGTGTTCTATCTTTGGAAATTCAAACTCTTCAATGTTGATCCGTCTTTTATGTTTCTCCTAATCAATTTTCAAGAGTCAAATGAAATCAAATCCTCCAAACATGTTTTTTGGTTGATGAGGATTGCCACAAAGCCAAGATGCTCCTGCATCGGAGGTAAAAGAGACTGGTATGGGATAGTTGTAATCCATTTCCCCTAGATCTATCTGATATTTCAATGTGAAGGGTTCCTTGGGAAGGACCTAGAGAGCATCACCATGTGGATATGTGGCATTGTGATATTATGCATTCTTAGAGGAGAATTCCGGACACTGTTCATCCTCATCCCATTGTTTGAGTTCATGATGTGTTCAATATGAATTTAATGTTATACGATAAGTGGCTTTTGAAATATGTTGATGAGATGTATATGTACATTGAGATGTGTTATTGAAATATTAAAATTTTGATAAGATGTCGGAATTTTGTAATTTATGTGACGTGATACAGAACATATATTTGTAGATTTAATTGAATTGATGTTGGAGAGAGCATGCGTAGTTAATAGAAGTGAAATATGTGTTCTAGAATACATTGGCATGACTTGAGAATAATTGTCTAAGACTCATTCTTCCTTGTTGCATGATATCCTAAAAAAAATGTATCTTTGTTATTCTTAGACTTCTTGTTAGAAAGAAACAAGTCACTCTTCCCTTAAGGACTTCCACCTAAGGAATTCTATACAAGGGAGGGAGGATGTAAGACCACCTAGTCAATTCTCTATAATCCATCTAGGGATCTTCTAGTAGTTGGTAACAAAGTACCTTGTGGTATAGAGTTCATACATTTTACGGTAGATTTATTTGTTTCTTATAGATTATTTTACCCACATGGTGATAATAGACCTATTAAGCATACATTTCATACTTTTCATGGTATTAATGAGTATAGTAATGAGTTTCTTATTTCATATTTGTGACAAAGTAATGTTGTTAAAATATATTATAAATTAGTGACAAAGTAATGCTGTTAAAATATATTATAAATTAATGATTTAATTGATCAATTTGTGACTAAGATTAATGGTACTTTTAGTTGTTTTAAGTTATATTGAATATGTGGATGTTAATTCTAAATCATGTGATAATTCTTATAATGCAATTTATTATTCTAATATCATAAATAGTTAATGGAAATATAAGAAATTCTAATAGTCATATTATCAATTGATTTAAATAAATAAATTCGACTTTAGGAACATTTATATTGAAATCAATGTATATGTGAATAGTAAATCTTGAATAGGAATTAAATAAATTTTATGATGTGAGAAGTGTACCCTATATGAATTATGGTTAAGATGATTTAGTTGTTTTGTGATATTTTTAGCATGAGTAAACTCATGTTGCTTTGACTACTTTTACTATGTTTTACTAATTATGGTGATTGAGTGTGATCTGAGCATAGGCTTGATGGAATATAGAAGGTGCAAACAAGCTTCATATGGCAGGGGATATATTTATATAAGATTTTGACCAATGGATGGATGTAGAAGAGAAGGTATGGATTCACTTAACTACTTGACCTTACCTGATTCCTATGGCTAAGATATTGAGCCTATGATTCATGTGGCATGATGGATTCTTAACCTATCTTAATTAATTGTGAAGATGAAGTTATTCCAAATATCTTTATATGTTAATGATATAGTAATAATAATTGAGAAAAGTAAGACACCAATAAGGAAACACAAGATTTATTAAAGATGAAATATATAGATGCTAATAGGTACATACATAGTATGAAGATCCAACATCATTTCTCATCTTATGTGGTAAGTGTCATGTATCAACTACAAAGTTCTTTTAAGGTTGAAAATTGAAAGCCCTCTACAACTTGGGAACTCTTCAACTATATTTTGAACTATTTAGTGACTATGAAATATTGCTAATATAGATTTTAATATTATCTAAGGGGTTGTAATGATGTAATTAATTTAAATAACATAGATGATATAATTATCAAAAGGTATGAATTGATGTATTTTTTATTTGTATATTTCATTATGGTTTTAAGCAGCAATTCTTTGATATCATACCCTATTTGATTTCATGTATTGATTTTACAATATTATTTTATAACTATAAAAGTAAAGGTCAAATTTTATCACTAAGTTTCCCTTCTCCTTCTTATCCTCTATTATTTAATATTTTATATTCGTACATAAATTACTTGAAATGTTGAACATGATAGTATCATTGCATCATGGAATGCATCAAATTGAGCATCTTATAAGTCCATCATATACGTTAAAGAAAATTGGACCTTGCATCATGCTTTGACAAAGCCTAAGCCCTCTATCACAAAATTATATATGGATGATGATTGTATGATGTCATTATTTGAATGTCTAAGTGAACACATACTCTCATGTGCAAAAGAGTAGAAACCTCCAATTATGTTTTTTAGTTGTTCTATTTTAGATCCTAGATATCATTTCATGTGTGTGGGATTTCAACAGATCTTATCACAGTTTAGGTCAAGTTGCACTCGTATAATTCTGTTCTTCATGTTGTCAGACTCAAATTGTTTAAGCTGCATGGGCACCTATGGTCTACTACCTAGGTCTAAACAACCCAACAATGTGATGTCTATGTATTTATTTTTGTAGTTTGGGAATGCTAGCATGAGAATGACCTTGCATTGCAATTGAGATTTAGTAGTTTAGATTTCTTCTAATTAATAGCTAGTTGTAAGTATTCGATTCGATTATTCATATTCAATGTCTTGTTAACAACATTGTCATGTGCATTGTAAACAAATGTAATTTGAGTGTCTTCACTTGTTAAAACATTGAAACTCTGGATTTAATTTTCTCCATAGAATATACTATTGATTTTTATTTTTTCTAAAGTTTCTTTGCTTTTATCCTACATTAAGTAGTAGCAATATCACAATAGCGATGTTCCTGCATGTGAACGATATAAGGAAATTAAATGCAAGATAATATATAAAGTAAGTGACATGTAACCTGTTTCATCTACCATTAAAGTATTTCTCAAACTTTCATTTGAGAGGCGTATCTAAGATTTTTAAGGGCACGTAGGCCTGTAGGGGGCTGGTGGCAAGCTGAAGAACATTCACGTGTTTTCTACACTACCACGTTCTGCTTCCAAAACAGTCCACGCGCCTTTTCTATGCTTCGACATTTTTGCATGCATACTGCATGCAAAACAGTCCACGTACCCTTCTATACTTCCAGATTTTTGCATAGAGAGTTCAGGTACTTGGTCTAGGTTCCACATTCTTGGATACAGATGTTGTTGGTAAGAAAAAAACAGTATTTAGATGAAATCAAAAGATCAATATAATCTCAGATTTGGATTTCTTTTCAAAAGTTGGTGCAATTTTAAAAAAACACCAGCTCATTTCAAGTCTGGACTAATTAAGTGGTGACTTTGTCATGGAAGCAACAAACACATCATTTGTAAGTTTTCCAACAATGACAATCATTGTCATTGTTGTTTCTCTTTGGAGCTATTTGTGAGCTTTATACTCATATTGTTAGCAAATGGGTTTTAGTTTTTAAAGATTTTAAATGATCCCTGATTTAAGAACATTACATTGTTGAAGTACTTAAGTAATGTAACTCACATTTTAGTAGAATTTTATCTACAAGAAATTTCATAATATTATTTTTTGTGTTTTTATCTTCAAATCTATTATTATAATTTCTATGAATACACGTTATAAGTAATAAATATATATATATATACATTTATTTTATTAATTTATTTTATTTGCAATACCTAATTTTATTAACATATAATCAATATTATATAAATGTTTACAATTTAAAAAATGTATATAACCAATCTTTTAAATATTTTATATTAAAATATTTTAATAAATATAATAAGAAAATTACTAAATCATAAAGCAAACAATAAAAAATAGTAAATACGCAATTAATTTAAAAAATTCAAATAAAAAATTGACTTTTTCATGATGCTATTATTATTTCTTCAGAAATATTCAAATATCTGAAATTAAAATAATTATTTTTAAATAAATAAACATTAAGAAAGATAAAATATCACTCTTATGTCTCCTTAGCATTTAATAAATGAGATTATTTGATCTTAATTTACAATAGTGAACTGGTTTTAAATTGGTTGATCTTTTGGAACAATTTTATCTTTGATCCACATGTAAAGTGGCACCAAGACAAAATATGCAGATGCAATGCTTCCCATAAGAAATCTGATAAGAAACATTATAGAGTTTACTGAGTTCTTAACATCCTCAACTTTAGATCCAAGCTGCATATAAAAAAATCAAAGAATTAAGACATGATTAATAAAAATTATTAACCATATAAAACAAAATTACAATTTAAAATAAAGATACTACAATAAATCTCAAAATATTAAGAAAAACAAGTACTTAAATTTTAGATTATTATAAAACCTTAATATATAATCTTATCAATCAAAAATTCTATAAATAAAAGCTGATTGTACTTCTTATTTCAAGTTAAAATCCACTTAATAATATCATTTAAAAATGTACTAAATTGTCTGTACCATAATGGTACATGTCAAGCCAAAAAAAAATGTGATGACAATGAAAAACATGGGATAATTAAAACTTAGTGGGTCACAGAAACAGTTGTATTGGATTGATTATAAGAGATGGTGATACATGAAGTCAATGGCTAGTAGAATAAAAATAATTGTACTATATATTTGTTGGCAAATATGGTATGAATTCTTCAAAAAATATTTTGTTTCTAAAGAAGATTAATCACTACTTTATCTACTATGCAAATGTGACAGAAAAATATACCTGTAATGGAGAAAGCCCATTTACTGGTTTAACACCAGTGACAGAACAACCAATGATCAAGCCAAATCTACGTGCACCCCTGTACCACTTTGGCCCAACTCTTTTTAGTTTCACATCTACAAAGCCTGCTTTTGTAAACCATTCAATGTATTCCTCCTCCTTTGGAAATAACATCCACATGTCTGCAAAGAAACGAGACAGCCATAGTTTTGGGTACACTGGACCAATAATGCATGCTTTTCCACCTTCTTTCACAACTCTGTAAGCTTCTGTAACTCCTCTCTGTGGATCTGGCCAATACTCTATGGTGAAACTTATGAAAAAAGAAAATCAGGTTTAATCAAAGATGAACCAGACATCTTTACTTTCCTGCACTGATTGATTGTAGCAATATCTAATCTTCTCATAAATGTTTCACAATTCCTCTTTTTGAAATTTGAACTACCAACATTACCAACTTTTCTTTCTGTGGATTGTAGATACAAAACTATAATAAAAAGAACTTTTTTTATAAATATAAGGAAAAAAGCAGGAGGGGACAACCTTCCAGCAGACACATATCTATCTGCATAATCAGTAGGAAATGGGAGATCCTCTGCATCACCCTCCATGATTGTGCATTCCTTGAGGGGCTCCTTCTGTTTGGCTTTAGCAAGCTGATGAGGAGACTGATCCAGAATGGTTATGTTCTTTGCATCAACATGGTCAATCATACCCATTGTGGTAAATCCAGTGCCACCACCAACATCCACAACAGTCAAGTCTCTCCTACAAAGATCTAGTGGTTCAAGAGCATCTTCTCTCATGTCTGCCGTCCAGCAACTATTAATACTGAGGTCATAAAAGATGGATAGGAATCTGTAATACCAATATGCTTCTTGTTTGTGCTGAATAAAGCGAGGTTTTGAATTGGGTCTTGTGGTGGTCTTCATTGCTCTAGAGATTAAATGTTATTCTGAACAGTTTAGCTGCAAGAACAATACAAATTTTCCTGTAAGAACCTGAGCTAAAATTAAAATCATGAACAAAACTTATAAAAAAACCTAACAATACATGTATAAGACATGCAATGAATGCTTCATGAGTCTAATATTTGTAAATGAGGTGGTAGATTAAGCAGGTTTGATTTTAGAGGAAATTATATAATTAAGCATATTTGAGTCTCGAATAATATTGAAATAGATGATCTTTCAAGAAGTCTCAATACTTTACCCCTCTAAACATTGTCTAAATGTAATGAATATTGTATAAACCATTCATACCCATAAAAAATTAACTAAAAAATTACATAATTAAATCCTAAAAAATACATCTCAGTGTAAAATCAAAGAGCATGAACAATTTAATGTGAGGTGTAATGATCCTTTCTACTTAGAAAATGACACTCTCTAACCTATGTCAATTTTTGTTCATCATGTTTAGGACGAAATACTGGAGGTGCAAATTTCTACTTTCTTACACTCAGCCCATATCAATCTGTATGTATCTCTATGATATCAGGTTCATTTGGTGGAAAGATTGATACAATTTCTATGTTCTTACATGTGTGCCACTTATTATACTCTCTTTTTTATTGCAAGAATGCATTACAAAGAAGAAAGTGCAGTTAAAAAACTGCAAGTAGAAACTGTACAAAAGAGACCAGCAGAAGAATCGTTACAAATCGTAGAGTTGTAAAAACAACCATAACTCTATACAAACTGAAACCAAGAATTATACCAACTACCTTGCACAGCAGTTCAACTAGCTGAAATATTACAAAATTGAAACAAGATGTAGAGCTGTACATGAATCTATACAAACTGAAAAAAAGTTTTTAAACCTTGAGCTATACAAACATCCTTTTTTCTCAGCAACTGTTCAACTTGCAACTTGATTTGTTGAATCTGCAAACTCAATGTGAGATTCTTTATGGCATTCTGGAGCATAGAACTAAGAAAATAGGACAGGAAGACAATAAAATATATCAGAGTAAAGCCTTAAAAAGACAATTTCTGATGATCATTATTGTTAGTAAAAACAGCTTTACATCTATTTCTTTATATATGCAACAAAATTACATATCTCACACCATCAACAATAATACTCGTTATACTTTTTATATTGTATAACATATTGTGATAGGATATAACCTATGTTCTTTCATTTATATAGTATTAGGATTAACACTTGAATCCTTTTGAATACTTTTGAATACTTCTGAATAAATGGCAAATATATAGTAGAAATAGAACTGCACAGATTCTTTTTTAAGCAAATTCATATCAAAATAACAAAATAATCAAATTATTTATTGATTTGTTGAAAAAATATTCATAGAGATAGTAACAAGAGGCTTTCAGTGCTGAAAAAAAAAAATACCCATATTCAATAAATGTGTCAAAATACTACTGAGAAAAAGACTGTCAACAATACAAAACCAAAATTCCAATACTTAAGTAGGTAAGATCTTACATATGTACATACCAATTGCACTAAACGCCTATGCTTTCTTTCACAATCCTTCTGTCACACACCGTATCTCTTCTGAACAGATTTCTATGACAGGCATAGGATTTATCAGCCTCAGGTTACTATATATACAGAGAAGAATGAAGTTATTCAGGAAGTCATGGCCCGGACATTAATTAGGGTTGCTGCCCATGGCTTGGATACTGAAGTCTGTGTATGGCCCACCAGAAGCAAATGAGATTGGGATGTAAGTAGGTTTGCTTTTAAGGGTTTAGATTAAAGACAAAAACTTAATAGAGGCAAATGAGATTGGGATGCAAGTAGGTTTGCTTTGAAGTGTTTAGTTGAGGCTTCTCTGTCTCAATAATGGTAGGGCTCCACTAAAATAGCCAAAATAGGATAGAAATGCGAATTAATACATCTATTTAATAGACTTTCACAAGGAATATTGAGATTTTAAAATGAGAAGGTATGTCTAGGATAGGGTTTGGTAGTAGTCTAAAAAAAATTCAATGTACTTGGTACACTCTAAGTTTATAGGTTCACATGATAGTGTATGTGATGTTTACATCAAAAATTCATATTAGGAATGTCCACTATTTAAATTTTTTATCTCACCATCATTATGATCCATTAAAATTATGTTAGCAGTATGTTTCTTTGTTTTTTTTTTTTAAGCACCCTATTTGGAAGCCAACTCTACTACCGGTGCGGGCTAGCATGTTTCTTTGTTGAGGTATCATAATATAGTTCTAACAAAAGGTTCAAAAAATAATTGTATAGTAAGTACAAGTAGTTGTGTGTTAAATCAAATTTTATTAGTGTACTAATATGGCAATGTATGATGTGTTACTTTTTTAATCTAATAAACATATTTATTTAATTATCAGCATTGGGTGTTCAATAATTGAATTTTTAAATGTACAAGCAGCATAACAATTACTAGACTCTTTCTCTACTTTAATGAAATTGTACATATAATATCTATATGATTGAAAAAAAATTTGATTTGTAATAATTAGTAATAGATCTCCAAAAATTTAAGAACTTAAAATTTGATATTAGACATAAATTTCAAATATCAATTTAAAAAATATAAATACAAATAAAATTTAACTATTATATAATAATTGATTATAATATATTTGAAAATTATTTTAATTAGTAAAATTGTATGTTTATTATTATATATGCTTATGTATAGTTTAGCATTTGTATATTAAACCATCGTAAAACTAAACTAAACAAATAAAAGGATAAAAAAAAAATCACACCAAACCTGAGCTCCTAAAACAGAAAATCATTATGACAGGGGCCTGCCTATTTAGAATTTGTAGGTCAAAGTCATTAATGTTTTTGAGTGAATAAATGAATGATAAAGATGGGCTGACTATTTCAGATTTGTTATACAAGAACAGGTGAAGGGAACTGCATGCATTAAATTGGTGTATTTATTATTATTTGACTAAACAGCCAAATCTTCTTTTGTACAACTTACCAGTTTTGAAAAGCTAGGCAAGAAACACAATAAGATATTTGAGTGATTTTGCACAAGCCATAAGATATTTGAGTGATGTTGGAATCTTGGTATCATGGAGGAATATTAGAGTATTTGATTGATGTGTTGGCTATGATTTTTCAATTCGGTAGATGATATTTTTTTTAGAGGATGGATGTTATTATGTCATGGTGAATTAGGTTTCACATTATATAGGTGCTTTTAGAGAATATTTTTTATTTGGGACAAATGATATTCTTTTGAGGACATGTAGATCATGACATCATGGATAGTTCCTGATTTTGTAGTTGGAGATTTGGTCAAGTGATATTTAATAATCTAGTTAATGAGTGTTGTGATATTTTTTCTTATGAGATTTTGGTTATTGCAATGTTGTATTGAAATTTGTGTGGCGTGATATGATTAATTGTACACCTATTTTATCTTTGTGTGAAGCTAGAGATCTCTTATTTTGTAAATCACATGTACCTACTGAGAATGATTAATTTTGTGTTGTAGTGGTTTAGTGTGCATGTTTTCATATAATTATGGATTTTTCTTGTTACTAGATGAAATTGTTGACATTTACTACACCTTCTATGTAAGTTCTATTGATGGACTTTTTGGATGCCTTGATTGATTTTAGATTTGACATTACCCATGTAGCAAGAGTTTTGCATTATATATATGTCCTTTGTTGGATGTGCATATTATATTGTATTATTAAGGGTCTTGTTGAGGTTTTTAATTGCATGTTTATGTGTTGTTATCTTTAAGGAATTATTTATGTTGGATAGTGTATATAAAATTACTTATGATCATGTATTGGTTTGTACATGTTTATGGCATAAGATATATCTATTATGATGAGTATAACTTAGTTTTGAGGTATAATTAATTGGATGTGTTAGAAACTAGTTGTGGTTGCTATTCTAGGTATTTTGATGAGCTTTATATAGTTATTCAAACCTATTTGTTATAATTTTATTTAGTGATTGAGTTTAGATATTAAGCGTAGGTAGGATTCATGCTTCTATGTGATAGTTAATGTAGTAAACCTTTACATTGAACCTTATTTTGTGTGCATTGGTATGATGAAGGTTGAGATAGTTATTATTTGATATGGTTATCAGCTTGGTTATTGATGTAGGGGTGTTGGCAAGAAGTTGAGTCCACTTTTTGGCCAAAAAATGGAAGTGTTTTCCCTTATTTTCAGAATTTGACACATTTGACCTTAACATTTGAAGCACTTAGAGATTAAATCTTCAAAAAAGTGACTAATCATAAAATGCAATATTTTGAGTCTAGTTTTCAAATATGTAATTTATTTCAATACCTAGATTGTACAAATTGAGTTTCAATAGGCATTTCTAAAAACCATTGTTTAAAAGCCACCCTTTTTTTTACCATACCATGCATGTGTACGAGATCCATATTTTGACCTAAATTATCGTATTTTTCTAAATCCTTTTGGGAAAATATTTGTGACTCACTGAAGCTTGTTCTCGATATTTTTTTATAATTTTTTATTGAATTTTTTTTTTTGGTTAAATTTTTATTAGACATATGTCATTTTGAAAAATCATGTACGACACGCATAAGATCACCTAAACTTATCATTTTTTTATTTTTTTTTAAATTGAAAAGAATTGTCTGAAGTTTGTTCTCATGCAATCAGTTCGTCAAAATGTTATGTTGATCAAAAGTTATTAAAAGAGTAAAAAACCCTGATATTTAAAGTTTATGGACCAGTTTCATTAGAAATTAATTGAAAAATAGAAAAAATAATCCAATTGTAAAAAAAATTAGATATTTGGAATTTGCATTGTCTCATCTAAAATGGGTTTTAATTTCGTCAAAAAATTCTACAAAAAAAGTCGTCAGTTATATGTCCAAACTCGGTATTTTTCTCTGACATTGTTAGGACCTTCAACTTGCAGGTCAAACTAGGTTGAAATCCTAGGTTCAGATTCCCAATGTTTTTCCTGAACCAAAATACAAGGCAAAAACCTGACCACAAAGCAAATCTAAATTCATTTTTTTGGAAACGGGATCCTGTTTCCCAATATTAAATGTCGTGACCATTGATAGGGAAATAGGATCCCACTTTATAAATGGGATCCTGTTCCTTTGTCAATGGTCCCCACATTTAATATTGGGAATGAGATCCTGATTATAAAACGGGACCCCATTTGTTAATAAACGGGATCCCGTTCTAAGAACATGATCCTGTTTGTTTTTAACTGTTTTATTTAAATTTTCTGTCAAAATTTACTGTGAAGTCTGCAACTTCACATGTATGGCCGAGAGCAGTATACTGTGAAGTCTGCAACTTCACATGTACAGCCAAAAGCAGTGAAATTGGGCTATTTTTCATCAACTATTGTCTTTACAGGTGGGGAACTTGCATTTTTTATTATTTTTTTCAAAGGAGGCATCATGTAAACGTTTTTGAAGTGGAATTGTGTTAGTTTTGTACTTGTTTGGAGGAACAAAAGGTCTTCAACTTTCAATATGGATTGAATTTTTCAAAGGAGGAATGAAGAAAATAGTTTTTAAAGTGGAATTGTGTTAGTTTTCTACTTGTTTTGAGGAACACAAGAGGAAGAATTTTATCCTTATAGGTCTTCAACTTCCAATTTGGATTGAATTTTTTGAAGAATTTCACTAGTGACATTCATTTGTGCTTGATAATTTTATAATCATGGGAGATAAAGCTCGTAATAAGAGGAGGAAGACATTGACTCCTAGAGAAATTGAAGCGAAAAAAGAGGAGAGACAAAGACAAAGAGAAAGAAGAATGAGAATTAAATCAATGAATGATGGGGGAGCATCCACTTCCACAACTATTGAAGATGAAAACATTGAGGAGACCATGGTTGTAGATGAAGCTAATTTGCAAGAAGTCAATTTGGAGAAGAATATGATTATACAAGCAAGTCCTACCATGTCTTCAAATCCCTCTTTCAATGCTATGGAGAATGTTTCAATATGCACAAATCCAGGTACGTCTTCAAATCCACATGTTAGTGAAATGGTAAATTCGTAGGTAGAAGTTTTACAAGATGTTGGACTTAACAATGTTGACATTGATAATATTCAGAGAGATGAAACTCTTATCGAATTTGTTGAAAATGAAAATGAGAATGATCCTTTTGTTGAAAATGAAAACAAAAACTATTTTGTTGATGTAAATGAAAATGAAAACTGTTTTGTTGATGAAAATGTAAATCATTTTGAAGTTGAAAATGAAAATGAAAATGAAGATGAAGATGAAAATCTAGAATGTGATGTTGAATTTAATGAAAATACTTTTTTAAAAATTGAAAGTGGTGTTTTCGATAATCTTCCTAGTTAAATTTTTTGGAGGAAAATAAGAACACATGTGAATAGAATATACAAAAAATTCTTTTATCGTAAAAACATTACAATTCAATGTTAACTAATGATGCAATTGATGAGAATGCAAAAAATGAGGAAAATAATAAAAAGGTTAGGCTTTTTTGTTAAACCAAAAAGAAAAAATCAATCATTAAAACATGTTATGTCTACTATTGCTAGTTCCATTCAATCTATTGGGAAAAATAGTCAATCTAAAGATAAAAATGCAGCAAGAAGAGCTATAACAATTGCTATAGTTAATAAAGCAACTTTGAATAAAAGAATGGTAAGCAATATTAGTGAAGTTTTAAAAATACATCCTAAAACTTTGCTAAGAGCGGAAAAAAGAAGATAAAGTATAGAAAATAATCCTATCAACCAGTGTTGGAGTTTCAGTGGTCGACTCCCAAGGTCTGATATGAAATTGAATTTTAAAATTAAATCTTTGATCAAAAAATATTGGCATGATAATACTAGGGTTTCATCTAATGCTAGAGATGTTTAAAATTAAGGGTGGGGTCCAAAGTTCATGATCCTCACCTAAAACACCTATTAAATACAACGCAAACTAAATTTTATAGAAAATCTTGTGGTGATTTAGTGTTACCTAGTAATATTAAAATAAGTCAAAAGTCTTTTGAAAAATATAAATTGTGGTATGTAAAAATTAATAAACGACGACTATCTTGTTGTTGTAAAATGTATGTTCAATTTTGTTATTTTTATGATGTTTTTTGATATAGACGTTGTACCTTGCATACTAACATGATTATATAGGAATGTGGTATTAATATGCCATTTGAAGCAATAAGGGAGTTTATTTCAGGTTTGTTTTGTGAAAGATCTAATGGTAAATTGTTTTATTTAAGTTATTGTATTTTTGGACAATGCATTGACTGTGGAAATATTTCATTCTTAAGAATTTGTATGCATGAAAGTGTTGATAATGATTTTGGACAACAATTAGTAGATGTTAAAAGATTTAAGAATGTTCACTATTCATTAAAATATGGAAAAATAGGAAAGTGTTGTGATTTAGTTACAGAAAAAGTTAGTGTGCATGCATTCATGAGTGAATTTAAGAATAAGATTGTACCAAAATATGTCATGCACTCTCAACATGCTCGATGGCTTGATGGCCAATTTCGCACATATAGAAATGCATTTCCAATTGGTACTATACTTTCAGTGGTTGATTTTGCAAAAAATTATACTCTAGCTCCACAAGAGGAAATTCAATCACAATATTATAATTCAGTGCAAGTAGCTACGTTTGTCCATATTATTTATAGACATGCAGATGATAGCACTGAGGATGATAGAAAAGTTTTGAGGGAGTATCATTTTTATTTGAGTGACAATTGATTACACTTGTCAGAGTTTGTTCAATACTGTTTTAGTATATTTTATAGAAATTTAAGAGAAAGAGGAATCCAGATGAAAGAACACCTCATATGGTTAGATAATTGTATGGGGCAGTTCAAGAATGCTCAAATGTTCTATTGGTTAAGTAGGGTTCACAAGGAACTTAATGTCCAACATATATGGAGTTTTTTTGAAGCTGGGCATGGTAAAGGAGAACATGATGGAGCTGGTGTGTGTGTCAAAAGAATTCTTACTAGAGAACAATTAAAATTCGAGGATGCAGTAAAATTTAAAGATGCACATGGGATTGTGGATTAGTGTAATACAAGATTATCTACACCTAGTTTGAGTGAGTACTCTATAGTTCATCAATTCTTTTGGTTGGTTGAAGAATAAAACATTGTACCTAGAGTTGACTGTGAGACAATCAGTGGATCTACTAAATGGAATTCATTTAGGAGTTCAATAGCAAGCATGGACTATCTGGACAATAGATCTTGCATGTTTTTGCCATTTTTGTATCTCAGGAGATTGGGAAGCATGTGAAAATACAGAATGGGTTGAACAGTGGGAGCAAAGATCGTTGACACCTGCACAAGCACGTGATGAATATGAAAGAACTATTGAAGAAAATGATCAAGTGTTTGCATTTGAAGACTATGACCATGTTTCAGACCTTGTACAAGAAGGTAATTTAATTCAATTTATTTCATTTTATTTCACTTTATTAAGTTATTTTGTAATACTAAATTATTTATATAGATATGTGCAAGTTATTAAATCAATTTTTGTTTGTAGGACATGTGTATGTCATTGTTGCACCTGACTGGAATGAAGAGAAAACATAATATTGGTTGGATCGTTCTGTGGAGACTAAACATAAGTTAATAGCACCTCAAGAAGATGATGATGGCTATCATTATCCAATAGGAATGGTGATCCCCTTAAGACATCCCCTTAAGCAAATTTTGATAACAAGTTTTTGATCCCCTTAAGCAATTTTTTAGAACAAGTCTTTGATCCCCTTGAGAAAATTTTGAGAACTTATTTGATGATGTTTTTCATGTTTTCCAATAGGATCGGTGGTGGTTGTTGGCACTTGGCTACGAAAATACTTGGCAAGGAAGAATGGTCTACCTACATTCGAAGATTATGAAACACATAAAAAATTGTACATTATTCACATTTGGTGGTGGCAACAAATATAAAACTAGATCAATATCTTGGAAGACCTGCAAATAAAGTGCTATGGAAAATTTCTATGGAAGAGTATGAGACAATCATAGATGCATTGCAAAAAAGAGAGGATACAAATGGTACAATGGAATAAGTAAATACAGGTAAATATAGTTTTAGTTTTATATTGTCCTTTTAAATAGATTAAATACATGTTTCGATATTGGTCAAGTGTGTTATTAGTTGAAATTGATTTAAATTGTCCTTTTATAGATCCTTAAGCCATAATCAGAAAAAGGATCTAGTCCATACAGATTCAACCTAAACAACATGGAATATTTGGTAAAAATAGGTAATTATTAGTTAAATTATATTTAAATACATGTTTCGATTGCATATTGATATTGCTTGTACATTAATAGTTAAAATTGATTTATTATCCTTTTTTACATATCCTTAAGCCATCATTGCATTGATCTCATACTTTGAGACAATAAGGAGAGGATGCCTGGATTCAACCTACACACATGTGTGGAATACTTTTAAAAGCAGGTACTTGAGTTGTGTACATATAGATAGTTTTATACAAATTAAAATATGTATGTTTTGATGATTTCATTGATATTGCTTGTAGCTTTTTGATATCAGGTGGTGTGAAGACCTACTACATTCTGGGCACGAGTTTGAGATGTTCTTGAGATGGCATATCCAAATTTTGTAAACATTGTTTTGAGATGACATATATGTACATACATAATTACATAATTAAACGAGTTTGAGATGTTCTTGAGATGGCATATCCAAATTTTGTAAACATTTTTTTGAGATGACATATATGTACATACATAATTACATAATTAACATTTTGTACAAATTACAAATATACAATTATGTACTCTATGTAATTCTATGTATCAAAATCGATATTCTATATATTTGTTTGTTAAATGTGCATGTTTTCCTTCTTTGAAACTTTATATTTGATTGTATAATCACTAAATATTATGCATACATTATTGTTAAATCAATTATATCCTTAAGACATTGTATTATGACCCCTTAAGACATCCCCTTAAGACATTGTATTATGATCCCTTAAGCCATCCCCTTAAGACCCCTTAAGACATCCCCTTAAGACATTGTATTATGACCCCTTAAGACATCCCCTTAAGATGTTGTATTATGACCCCTTAAGACATCCCCTTAAGACATCCCCTTAAGACATCGTATTAGGACCCTTTAAGACATCCCCTTAAGACGTCATATTATGACCCTTTAAGACATCCCCTTAAGATGTCATATTAGGACCCCTTAAGACATGTTATATTAACACATATCCTAAATATTATACTTAATTATATCATTTGTTATGATGACTCACCCTAAAACTTATAATACTTGTTAATATCACTTAATATTTATACTCAATTATACTCTTCTTTGATCCCCTTAAGACATCGTATTAGGACCCCTTAAAACATCCCCTTAAGACAACCTATAATTAGTGTTGGATGCTATTATTTGTTTTGATAGCTTGTAAATTAGTATTTGATGCCATTATTTGTTTTGACAACTTATACATTAGTATTGGATGCCATTATTTGTTTTGACATCTTATAAATTAGTATTGGATGTCATTATTTGTTTTGATAGCTTATATATTAGTGTTGGATGCTATTATTTATAGAATTTATTAATGCTTTTATTCTCTAATCTTGTATGGTATTGTTTATTTCATAAAATTTTATCCTTTCTAGTATATAAACGGATTGCTTTTGTTTGTAAATTATGATTTATTGACTAATTATTGATTGATATGAATTGAATAAGTTCATTGACTAATTATCGCTAATTATTGAATGTACATATCATGTATGAGATCACTAAATTTGTAACATATAAATATTAAAATGTCCTATTAATTTCAACTTTAATTTCATATTTATATTTAATTTCACATTAATGTCTTGACTATGACCATAAAATGCATAAATGTACATGTGTAAATTAAAATTTCAAACAATAATAAAGTCCATAATTTATGTAAATATATTAAGTGCATGAAACCAATATATTAAGTGCATGAAATAAAGTCCATCAGAGTACAACCCATGAACTAAATTCCAACTAAGTACTTGAGCCATGAAATATAAAGTCCAACAAAGTACATGAGAAACCAGAAATATAGTCCATGAAATACACAAATCTAACACATAAAATCATGTTTCTAGGTCATGTATTGTCTCTATAATCAAGAGACGTCTTCACGCCATGTGGACTATGCGAATGTGTGACACCCCTCTGTTTTGTTATGTTTTTCTTGATAGCTCAGATACTTTGTTAGACCTTATTTTATGTTATGGTTGTTCTATCCATGACAGTGGAGCGATGATAGACTATATGGATGTGATGATACATTATATGCATGGTGATTATGTTTAATATGCTTTAAGTTTGCATAGATGCTTAGTTGTGATGACATTGTTGTATATGCTTATTGTAGTTTAATTGATATATTATCTCATCAGTTGATGTGACATTGAATTGGTGAAGAGAACAATATTGCATCACTCGCTTGCAAGTGCCCTGTGATTTCCGCGATTCTCTCTTCACGGTGTGTATGAATTATTATCTGTATACATGTACAACTTTTGCTTTTATTGTAGGTTTGCAAGTACAGGACAACGGCTTCACCTAGTTTCACAGGTCTGAGCGTGTCCACTACTCAACATTAATGATTGGGAGATAGTAACGGGCTACCTAGTCAAACCTTTACCCTAGCATAGTGTGTCATCAGTCCATATGTTGGTCATGTTCCTTATCCATGTTGGTCTTGGTATTTTATTTATCGTGCAAGTTTAAATTATAAGGATTAAATTATATGTTGTGATTAAGTATTTAATTAATACGAAGATCTTATTATAAATTAATTAATTTAATTTAAGTTATAATAAAGTAATTTTAATTATTAAATTAATTGGGAATTAAAATAAATAAGTTATTTAATTGTAAATTGGATTAAATAATTTATTTTTTAAAATTTTAAATGCATATTTGGGAAAAGATTTTAGAAATATCTTGGTTTGTTAAAGAAAAGATATTTATTGTGTGAATTGGAAGTTAGAAGGGTTTGTTTTCTAATTGTCTTAAAATTGATTTACGGAGAGATTGATTGAAATTGGTGAGAAAAGAGGAAGCTGTTTTCACAGGAAAAAAAGACAGAGGTTTTTGGGAAATGAAAGAATTGTTTTGTGGTTTGAAGAAATTGTAGATCTTAGAAGCTTTCTGATAATTCTAGGAATCTAGTTTGTTATATTCTTGGTTGTGGATTGTTTCTATTCTCTGGGAAGTGGCAATTCTTCTAGAGGAAGCTTTGGCAATCTTGGAAAATTGAAGATTACAGAGAAGCTCGACATCAATCCTCGAGGCAACAATTCTTCTAGAATAGGTTCCTTAATTGTTTGTGTGAATTTTGATTTGAAAGAGTTATTTAATTATTGTAATGCAAATTGGAAAAGATTAGAAGAGGTTTTCATTACTATAGAAGCTTTTGTTTTTAAAAGATTACCAGGAATATTTACAGCCTCTGTAGAATATATTGTATTTCCTTTGTTGAAATTGTTTTTTTGGAAATAGATTTGTATAGAAGAAAATTATAGTTTAATTGTTGAACCTCTGTTGAATTTGAAACAAACTTAGAAAACCTCTTCTTTCTGGGAAGTTAAATTTAATTCATCTGTAGGAAATGATAAATTACTATGAAGGTTTTAGATCTCTGTAGAAATGATTTTTTTCACACAATAGAAAATTCAAATGAAAATAATTGTGAATTTAGGAAACCTCTATTAAAATAATTCTACATTATTTCTTTAGAAACTTTTGTGAAAAAAATAATTTATCTTCCTAGGTTGGAAGAAATTTTTATATAAATTTATATTGGTAAATTTTAGTATTTCTTGTAGGAAATCTTTTAAAAAAAAATTATTTGGGAAATGTAAAATCGTCGTACGACGAATATTGGGAAGTATTGTGATTTTGAATTTTAAAAATAAATAAATTTAAGTTTGTTTTAGAAGGGTTGGGGATTATGCCCATCGCCACTTCCTTGAGGTGGGGACGTGGTTGTTGTGGCAACGCTCTCCACACAAGTGTGGAGAAGGTGTTGTCCATAGGCAACACCATCTCCCACATGCGATTCCTCGCGCGGCCAGTCTGTGGACCTGTAGCTTCGTACGTGTGTTTGCTTTAATATATATATATATATATTTTATATATAATATATATTATATATATTATATATATAATATGTATATATATTTAGTATGGTTGTAATGAAACATAATTTTATGTATTAAAATATATATTCATTATATATAGATAATTGTATATATTTATATATATATATATATATATATATATATATATATATACATTATATATAGATAATTGTATATATTTATATATATATATATTTAAATATAATTATTTAAATTGTTTTTTTTTAGAAGGTAAGTAAATGATTTTTAAAAGAATATTATATGGTTAGTGCATGCAAAGCACCAATTGATATTTTATAATAAAATAATTTTAATTGAAGGATTGAGATTTGTTTTTTATTATATTTGTGAATTTGGAATTAAACAATTAGTTCTATTTGACTGTTGGTTTATAAATTGAAATTGTGTTTTGGATGATGTATTTAAATATGGGATATTGATTTATTTGAATTTAGGAAATCCGAATGGTAGTGCTTCTTAATTGTTTGAGGTTGTGTTTATAATATCAAGCATTCCTGTAATTGTGTATTTGGGGGAATAATTGTTATTGTGAAAATCTAAGTCTTCCAGAGATGTAAATTGTGAAAGGGTTGTTGTAACTTTAGTTCACCCTTTGAGATTTTCTTGGGTAGTGCATGTGGTTGGATTCAGTATTGGACATCCGCAGGGATCTGTTACCTCTTGAGGTGTGATGTTTACTTGTTGTCAGTTTTAGTGCATTGTCTACCCTTGGGTTGTAGTATGATGTTATTGTGTTGTCTATAGGGGAGTGGCTTTCAACAAGGGTTGGGACACAAAGTGGTCCCAGGACAACTCGTGTGGAAGTTAGTGTACTTAGTGGAAATTAAATAACCTACATTAGGGGAATGGGTAGTTAACATATTTAACTTGATAATTAGCCTCACTCATTGGCTCAAGGGCTTGTGTTAGACTTGAGATGAGTCGAGAAGGCTTGGAATGGAAAGATCGTTATCTTGTCTTCTAGAAAGATAATCGATTCCACACTGGTGTGCATGTGGGGCCAGAGTTCATAAGAGGTTACCAGGATAACCCAAGATGGGGGCCAGTACCTAGGAAGATCTCCTTAGGATAACCAATGCAACATTTATGATGACACTCCTCCTATGATAGTAGTCGATCAAGTATTGTATAGTGGTTGTACTTGATTTTGTGATTCTGGAAGCAACGTAACCCTATGTTTTGTATTTACTGGTACTATGTGGTTTTGTACCTTTCCTGTGTCTAGAAGTAGTAGGTTAGTCTTGGTTACCTGTTACTATCTCCTAGCATGGGGGTTGGTCCTATGGGTACCACATGGCTAGGTGGCGTGCACCTTACACTATTGAGTTTCTCTTCCTGTTCGTGGTGGCAAGATCTTCTTGTTCGAGGAGCTCATGTGGTTCTATGGATTTGTAATTCTCTTTATTCATTGTAACCATGGGACACTATGTATTTGTAATCCTCATTTGTATTGAGGAGAACCATTGTGATGTAATTGTAACATTATGTATGATCTATTCATCGTTAGATTAAATGGTATATATTGTTTATATGGTGTTGTATTGTGGAAATATGCTCATTACATTTCTATGTGTTAGAATTATTTTGCAATGGATTACTGCTTTGTTGTATGTTGTTATCATGAGTTAATTCCATATACTATGTTTTAGAATAATTTTGTAAGCTTTGAAATTCACATGTAGACACGTTGTGTGGCCTAGAGGATGTATGTGTTAGAGTAAGTTACTTCACTCGTCATTGTTACTCTTTTTAAGGAAAAAAATTAGTTGTGCTTCCATAGTGTTGCATCATCCTCTAGGTTGCGGGATGGGGTTTTACACTTGGTATCAGAGCCTAGGTTTAAGCACTGGGAGCTCTGGGTTAATTTGGAAACCATTAAGTTGTTTGTGTAGGATTTAAGTTGCATATCTTGTCTTACACCTCAGTGTGTTTGTGCAGGATCATGCCACGTAGGAGAGGTTGAGGCCATGGTCATGGCCGTAGAAGCAGACATGGAGGTAGCTAGCAAAACTCACCTCCGCATGTTTCTCATGATTCAGACTAAGGAACAAAAAGCTTCCCAAAACATTTCAGGAGGTGGTATTCAGTATCCGTATCCACCAGGGGTTCAAGGTACTCATTTGCGTCAATTATTAGAGGATACTCTTGCCTATCTTGGACCAAGGTAGGAAGTAGAGAAAATTGTTGTTAGAGAGAGAGATGTATCAGCTCAGTCAAAGGCAGTGGTAGCTGCACACATGAGAGATTTACTTAGAGATCGACCACCCTTATTTGATGGATCAGGCAGTGGTTTAGAGGTTGAGACCTGGCTGATTGACCTGAATAGATGCTTTGCTATGCACCTGTATGGTAGCAACACCAGAGCTAGATGTGTGATTATGCACCTAAGAGGCTTTGCTTCCACATGGTGGAGATTGGAGGAGTAGAAGCTCCATATTGATATCGGTACCATATCTTGGGAGATGTTTCTAGAGAGGTTCTGTGCTAGATTTCTCTCTGATCATTGGCGACAGTGTCATGGTGATGAGTTCCATACTCTATGACAGATGACTATGTCAATGGAACAATATGAGCGTCATTTTTATGAGCTCAAACAGTACATAGGCATTGGGGATGACGAGGGCATGTTGGTGCAACACTTTCTTAGGGGCTTAAATGTCTGGATCAGTGGAGGTGTGCGGGTTTTCAAACCCAAGACTATGGAGACCACAGTAGACAAGGCCAAACTTGTAGAGGAGAATTTGGAAATGGCATTGGGCGGTCATGTAGGAGTGCAGATGGGTAGTACTTTAGTTACAGGGCCTAGTGCATGCAATGGCCAGACTCAGGGAGCTGGACCACCCAAGGAACATCAGACACCAACACAGAGTGGAAAGTACCAGAACTCTCAGGGGAAACGAAAGGATTTTCCACCTAGACAGAATGATAGATACCGGTCAGGAGGTGACTGGAACTGAAGGCGTGTCAAATGCTTCAATAATGCACAACCAACACAGAGTACTTAGTCTACCTTTAGGGGTAGTGTTCAACAATTTAGTGCACCTTCTGGAGGTAGAGGTTTTGACAGGGGTACCAGGTGTTTTTCTTGTGGCCAACAGGGTCACATAGCTCGATAGTGTCCTAATAAGGGCACATCAGGATATACACAGAGGCCAGTAGCATCAAAGTCGACTGTTGGTGATGTAGGCAGAGGACATCGTGTATTTGCTACAGTTGATAACTGCTAGGCTGACCACTAGAGCATAGTGGTGGAAACTACTGGTATGTTGCAGGGTAATAGAGTTACCATTTTGTTTGATTCAGGAGCCTCTAACTCATTTATTTCATCATCCGTCGTGGCGCGTGATAGACTAAGGGCAGTAAGGAAAGAGGGTAAGTGGCAAGTCACATTAGCATCTAGTGCTAGAGTTGTTGTACATTCCTATGTACTAGATTGTAGACTGGAGATTGGTTCTTTCCACACACTACTGAATTTGACACCATTTTTCGACGAATGTTCACCAGTCGCTCGACAAATCTTTGTCAGAAAAGCAACGAAATGATGAAAACATTTTCGTCATTATTTTTCGTTGCAATTCTGACAATGAATTAAACATTGAAATAACGGTGTAGATTCATCAGTCGTCGGCATCATAAAATGACTCGGATGTTTGTCGGAATATCAACGAAAACTTTGTGTATCCACTGACGAATTACAACCAAAATGCAATTGCAATGGCTCTTCTGAAGCGTCAAAAGAACACTAGAAGTTCATAGCCATTTCAACAAAATGGGCAAGTATTTACGACGAAGCCTTCGTCGCAGCTAAGCAACTTCATTGGACCTTTTATGTGATTCATCGGCGACGTTCATCGAAATTGCGACGAAATGGGCAAGGAGTTACGACGAAGCCTTCATTGCAGCTAAGCAACTTCGTTGGACCTTTTCTGTGATTCGTTGGTAGACTTCGTCGAAATTGAGATGAAATGGACAAGGAGTTACGACAAAGCCTTCGTCGCAGCTATAGCAACTTCATCGGACCTTTTCGATGATTCGTCGGTTGTGTTCGTCGAAATTTTGACGAAATAATGCAATTTTTTTATAAAAAATATTCATTGAAATGTACCATCGGTGAGAGATCAATCATCAGCATAGGATAGAAAACTCACTCCGATATTCCATGTCTTTCTGATGACTTCCGTCGGCAAGACAGATCCAATGTCACACCGATCTGACCTCTTCAGGAGTTTTGAACACTGTTGGTTATCAGCAAGACATTCTGAGGGTCTCGCCGATTAAACAAGTGTCTAAGAGCAAGTAAACAAATGGAACCTATTAATTTTCCTATTTTGGGGTTCTTTAAATCATAGAATAGATACCATCTTCTTATGTATAATGTACTTATATTCAAATTTGAATTCGAGACCAATTGTCATTGCACATTCCATTTTACTTGCACAGAGCATTCTATAAGCAATATATTGATAATGCCAAATGATTTATGGTGTTGTACAACTCTACCTATCATCACAGTTTTGTTGTTCCCCCTGAGAGAATCCTGCAAAGACAAGTTTACAATACCAAGTCAAATAATATGAAAAAGTCTTAATTCCATACAAATTAAATGATTATTCTCACAATGGAAATTGTCTAATTACAACAACACTTCCATGAAAGGTTATCCATGCTTCATAAGAGATTACTGATCATACATACAAACTACAAGATGCATAGAAAAAACATTACACTTGAGAACAACCAAGGGCTAACAAGGGAAGGAGTTAATAAGAAACGTCTAGATTGAAGAGAAAATGTGTAGGGAAAATGTTGAGCAGTGTCAAGAGAACAGAGCTTGTAGAACATATTCTTGACCTAATCAAGCTCTTGAACAAATTAAACAAAATTAAAATACTAACACATACATGAGACATGTAATGAACTTCCAATATCTGTTATCTTTTTTTTTTCTATATTGAAAATAGTTTAAGGTCCATTAAATATCATGAAAATGCCTATCCGACATTAGGATCAGTACAACATCAAAGCATTTCCATAAGAGGAAATATATTGTATCAGTACTTTACACAACAAGAAAGAAACCAAAAAAAACCAGCTGTTTTCAAAACCAGCATAGATAATACAATTTTTTGTTAACAACACCACAGGTTGCTGCTATTCAAATCAGCGTAAACAATACATAGTGTTGATTACATTCTCCTAATTGTTGACTTCTTCAATATCAAGTTTCACCATTGTTTCTCCTTGGGGGTCCAACTGTTGGGGGTAGCATTGTCTTTCTAGGCTTGCAGCTTCATCAATTGCTCTATGGAGCTCATCAAATGTCTACTGGAACAACACAGTCTCTTCCAAGCTCAACCTAGAGGTAGGTCCACTTCTCAGATCCTCTCTAGTATTGTTAGCAGCACCTTCAGTTATTGACTTCAAGAAATTCTCCATTGAGATCTCCACAAGAGTTGAAACCTGCAAAGCAACAGAGTAGAAAGTGAGTCTCTTGCAAGACTCAGTAAGTACCCTCTTGATACCCTTAAATTTATCATCATTTCTCACCTTCCACAAATGCCACATGATCTCATTGGATAAGAAATACCAAAATAACTTACAATCAAACTTGAGCTTGAAATTACAAAACAGAATATCATGCCAATTAATTTTACCATTGTTATTCCAGACCTTCAGCTTATGGCAGAATAAGTACCAAATTTCCTGAGCATAAAAACATTCAAAAAGAATATGTTTGATAGTTTCCGGAGTCCTACAGATACTGTAGATTTCAACACTTTCATGGTTAGATTTATAGGGATCTATCTTTTTCATTAATGCAGAGGTAGGTAAAGGAGAAATAATTATAATTATAACACTATTCATAGTCCAGTAAATTATGTTCGTAATTTGTGTTCAATGGACCTCAGTTTTATCATTATATTTCCCATCTAATACCATATTTTAATCCAGGGTTCAACTATCTCAAATCTAAAGAAGCACCTTCAATTAACCATTTAAAGTACTATAAAATAAGGTAAGACTTTTACTTGAGAAAGATTGGTTACACTTGTAGGATTAAAGTTCTCACAATCATTAGGATTTATTGGCACACAGACACAACCTGCAACATATGAAGTAATGGATGACTACAAGTTAGTGAAATGTTCCTTAATATGTGAGTGGTTTGCAAATTGATTGGTAGAAAATAAGGTTACAAATAGATCTACATGAAAAATTATGAGGACAATCCACTATAAACATCAAAATAAATGAAAAGTGCAAAGGAAAGAGCCAAGCTACATCTCTAGAGCCTAAAAAAAGAGCCGAGTGATTCATATGCTTTCACACCTGACACAGGAAATTAAGAAGATTTTAGTCTTCCTCTGTGAAATTAACTACTTACAGAATAAACCCATAAACCAATATTATATACCTCCATGTCTAGCCGAGGGTAGGTATAAGAGAAAAAAATTTCTTCAATGCAATGCCGAAAAAATATCAATGTGTGTGTAGGTTTGTATTACTCAAAATATCATTTCACTACCTAAGGAAAAATACCAAAGTGATGTTTTAAATTTCAATCTTCACATAGGCTCCTTATTGCTACACATGCATATACAAGCATTATTCGAGCTCTAAACTATTCAAATATTAAGGATTTAATTAGCTATAAGATGGAAAGTTATTGTTTAGACATAATCCATCATCTTTTACATATCTTTATTCACTCCTAGTGCTTCAGATAAATTTGTGTAAATGAGACAGAAATGTGAATCTTTTATGACAAAGAAAATTCTTAAAAGGAGGGGGAGAGAGAAAGGGTAGGGGGCAAGAGAATGCTTGAATGTATAGCAAAGTATAACATTTTGATCATTATAATAATGAAACGAATCTTAAGTTTGAAGCATTAATATCATTTACAACATTTATGATTAAGAATCAATGTAAGTAGAGAAACTTTTGCATATCTACAGATGGTACAAAATTTCATGGTTAAGTCGAAGCCTCCCATCAACAACAAGATCCAAATATCCGTGTATCTATCTCAATCAAGCCTCTAAACCCTTCAAAGCTGTCCAATTTTCCACTAACTTTGTTATGCACAAAAGTCAAATTTTAGAGTTATGTCACCACTAAAAACAGAAGAAACAGAGCTTTGAAACCAAATCCACACACAACACAATGTGGTATTCATACAAATCCATACAAACAAACTAAACTCAGAACATTGGAATGGAAACAACTTCAAATTATGATCTTTGAGCATGGATTGGTTATAAAGAATCATTTTTCTGCCACCATAGTGAAAAGTTAGCACTTTCTTTCATCTTTGCATATTGGTTTGATGCTTCAAACGATGCATTTCTTATATTGAAAAGTGCATTACCTTATTGATCTTCTCTTTGTTTCGAGAATAGTTTAATATTCTCTACTTAACAGGGCTAACCACGTGACGATGGAAGCTCATTTGGCACCTCCCCCCCCCCCCCTCACATCACTCTCAATTCCCCATACCCAATCATATAACATTAATCATTCATTCATCCATTAATAACATATAACATTCATTCATTAACATATAACATTCATTAATTAACATATTCACATTCATTCATTAACATATTAATATTCATTCTTTCAATTTTTACATATTATCAAAAAATATGGTTGTCATGATATGATTACAATCACTTTTTTAGTTTCTTTTTAAAGCTAAAAAAATCTAAAGTGGAGTATCATTTTCTAAATCATTTGTCCCCCCTTTAGTTGTTCTACCCTATGCTTGTGATCTTAATGTACACCTAGTCATCTGCTCACAACATGGACACCACTGCAAGGGGGGGTCTACTGCAATAACAAAGAAATGTTAAACTGATATGTTTTATTATTATTGTTACAAGTATTTCATTAATTAAAAGAAAATTAGAGTGGTTCTATTTACCTGATGGGTCCACATCATGTTCCTGAACTTCTATTATAGACTCATGCTCAACATGTTGAACACCCTCTAAATCTCGATCTGCAGTTGAAACATGAAAGGTTACATTAATCAATACACCAATTGAAATTAAATATGTTTAAAAGAACATGAGAGTGGTCTTCTTTACTTGATAGGGCCACATCATGTTCCTGATCATGGTCAACATGTTGATCACACTCTACATGCACTCTAAAGTTGAAACACGAAAGGTTACATTAATTAATACACCAATTGCAATTAAATATGTTTAAAAGAACTTTAGAGTGGTCCTCTTTACCTGATGGGGCCACATCATGTTCCTGATCTTCTCTAGCCTGATCATGCTCAACATGTTGATCACACTCTACATGCTCTAAATTATCGGGATGCGCACCATGACCTTCATTTGCAGGTTGTGCTCCACCCTCACCAGGCTGCATTCCAATGCCATGTGCAATATTATCATTGCTTGAATGTTTAAAACAAATAGGCATGTAGTTACTTTATGGTGGAAATTAATATTGAATAGATTGCACAAGTATTCAATTTTAAATAAGCTTTATTGAGTTTATTTACCTGCATGTCAGATGTAGTGGAAGGTTGTGTTTTCCCAGTCAAGGCTCTTAGGCGTTTAGCCATGGCTCCATAGCCTTGTTGGAAGGCAATATTTAAGTCATCTTCTGTGGGAACTCTGTTGAATTCAAAGCCCTAAATTTTTGCATAAGATCATGAATTTTGCTTCTATGGTGTGATAAAGCCAAAATTGTTTTCAATTTATTATTTAGATACTATATTTCATTTATTGATACTTGCAATTCATGCGGCTAATTTCATATAACCACCAGAGCCAAGTTTGTGCTTCCCGTGTTTTTCTAGTCTTTCCTTTGTTGCCTTCGATGTGTTAGGCAGCCTATGAAAAGTTTGAAATGTGTTAGATTATGTAAAAAGAAAGAGTAATCAGTATGTAATTACATTGTTGATAGCATCACATACCTTCCTTGGCCCGGTGGTGTCTTTCCTTTTTTCTTTTCAGCCTTCTCCTTTCCACGCGACACCAAGTCCTTCCACTCCCTCTCTGAAATCATGGGGGGATGCTCTTACTTTTTGTTCTTCTCTAAATGTGACCTATATTGGTCCCTCACATACTTTAGATAGGTACCATCTTTCTTAAGGACCTTGGTTTGGTTGAATTTTTTATCACCGAACAACACAACTAAACGGTTAATGAGCTCATCTTTTAAATCTTGATTTTGGGCATTCCACCATGTACATATGGTGGGCCTGAAGAGCTCCAATGTAATATCACTTAGATGTTTATAAAAACATCATTTCCTACAAAATGATCATGGGATCAATAGTCTAAAAAGAGCAATCAATAAGAAAAATTTCAATTGGATTATATATAATAATAATTAAAACATTTTAAAGTACCTAGGACCTTCTCTATCTTTATGGGAACGAAATCCTCGGTCACCACAAGTGTGACCGGAAATGTTCCTGTACTAGTAATACGGGAAGATCTAGGAAATATTGCTAAAACATCACCAGTACTAGTGGCCTCTGCATCCCGGTATGTCCTAACATGTTCTGGCATGTGTTTTTGCCAGAGGGTGCATTAACGAATGCCTGCGTGGTATGTGTTGCCAAAATTTTAGACGATAATATAGGAGCGAATGATGGGGTCAAATGATGTGATGTATGTCGGGAGATTAGGATGGACACTTGTACCAACCCTACTCCTCGGGTAGCACTTGCAGTACCCTGACCATAGCCAGGAGCATCATGAGGATGCAAAAAATCCTATAAAAACAACACATATTTTGGTTCATGACATAAAAGAGTACAAAATATAAAACCATGAATGAACTTATGTTATAATTAAAGACCTCATGATAGCTTACTTGCAAGTTTTGTGATCTCTCAGTCAATATTTTAACCCTCTCTCTTATCTCATTTGTTTGAGGCACTATGAATATCAGCTTAACGATTTCTTCACTGCATTTTTTTAGATCTTCCTTATCATATCGAGAGGGTTTGTTGAATAAGTGATGTCATCATCACAAAATATTGACTGCACCTCACTATGGATGCTCTCATTTATTGTTGGTGCCTTTCCCCGATCAGTCGACTACAACAACAATATTAAAAATATTATCGAAATTAACCCAATAAACTTATGAAAAAAACATAATAATAAAATTTTTTGCTTTTATCTAATTTGTACAATTACAATGAGGTAAACCTGTCGGGTAGAAGTGCCTGAAGATACATCGCAATCTGTGCTCTGGGCCAGAGCCTTCTTCATACAATCAATGTCCCACTGTGACAAAAATTAAATATAAAAAAATATTACCAAAATGAAACCAATAGACTTACGAAAAAAAACATAAGAATAAAATGGTATATTGGAGTCATTAATTGGAGGTTGGGTAAAATGGTACATAAATCATTACCACCCCATAATGCTTGTGTTTGTAACTAAGTGATTCAAATTGTAATCGATTAGCAACTCTTCCCTATGAGTTATTGATTTTTATCGCACATATATGAATACATGGACTTCACCGGCGTGCCTTGAATATGCAATTGGGTTGCTTATTTGTTGACCCAGTCGTGTATTGTTTATAAACCACTGTAATATTCCACGATGCTTTTGGCCTTCCATCAATGTACATAGCCACTCCTTTATTTTTGATCCTTATCTTTTAGTTGTATATAATTTCAGCGTGATTGCATACTTTGTATATTAGACGAGTTGCATCAATCTTTGTAATTATACTTGAGGTTCAACATACTCCATCAATTCAATAACTTTTTCGTAACAGACCTTTATGCTGTCCATGCAAAATAATCCCAAACTATGTAATAACGATGGTGATATGCAATATATCCTCTCGTTGACACAAAATTAGTGTTTATTGGAGGAAGTTCCTTGGGTACCCATTGTTTTCATAGATGTTTGTACCTCAAGGGAACCTCAATGTTTCCTATGTTCTCATCATCATAAGAACATGACCCCCCTTCAGGAAGAAAAAATTCCATGCATTTATGGAATTTTCTTCTAATCTTTTGACCTCTAAGTTGATCTCCTCTTTTAGACATACTACATGTCTAAGCTTTCCTCTTCTCTTCCTAAATTTCCCACCATTTCGAGGGAAGGCAGGATCTGAAAATACCTGTTGGTGGTACACCGCACTCCCTTAAGGATGTTGGATGAAGTTCTTTCATGGTGATGTGATCCCAAGGTGACATTATGATTAATCTATCATTTCATCGCTAGAATTTCACAGGTTATAAGGTAATCAAGTCTTGATAGATTGCAAGTTATTGTTACTAATGTCCAAATGTGTCCATCACAAATCAAATCTACTTAACGTTTTAATTCCCAAACTTTGTAACAAGTGTCAAATGTGACTATGGTCCACCAGTTACACAACCAAGGCCTCAAATGTATTCTCTAATTGTAATCAAAGGACTTTTTCTCTTCATTCAAGTAAATAAACTTGAAGGGAAACACCACCAAGTGGTTTATTGCACACCTACATGACTAAAAATAGCAGAAAATTTACATTTAATTTCCATATGTGTAAGTGGTTAACAGGGAGGGAGTGTGTACTAGGCCTGGTTAAGTCATCATAAATTTATGCTTTGGCAATAATTTTTTTTTAAGCCATCTTAAATCTTCCTATGTCTAATTGCTAGAAGACTTTTGGTATGTTTTAAGGTAGGATGATTGATGAAAGAGCCCAAAGATCCTTTCTCCATGGTATCCAGGTACACATAGCAGCGGTCTTCTTTTATACGGTTGGACATTATTTAAAGAAATTAGCTAGGAATTATTCATTTAACCTAAGGTTTTCTCATAATGCCATCATTGGAAAAGTATGATCAAATTCTTCTATTATAAAGAATTGGTCTATGTGCCTCTAGTAATCACTATAAATGTTTGTAAGGATAAAATGACTAATTGCATCAGGTAGGAGAGAATCAACTTTGAGTTCTTCAAAGATTATATTCCTCTATTCATAATTTTTAAGGGTTGTGTGTGGAGGAGGTTATCACTACCAAGAAGGGAGGAGACCTTTCCTTGTATTCTTTTATAATTTTCATTATTCTTATTTATTTTACACTTACATTTACAAATACACATACATATGCATTTATTGTTTTCATTTATTTCTCATGTAGTTTAATAGTTTGATCGATTTCATATTATATGTGTTGAAGACTTTAGAATTTCAATTACATTAATTTATGGATATGTTGTATCTATAACACTACAAAACCATATATCTTTGCATTTACACTTGCATTTAGAAATACACATTTATATACATAGATATAGATTTCTTTAATGATATGTTGCATTTATTGTTCTAGGAGAGCATCCAGTAATTGCATTTGCATTTACATTTAAAAATACATATACATACATGCATACATACATACACACACACACACACACACACACACACATATGTGCGTGTGTGTGTATGTATATCATTTATATTCAGTGTTCAGAAACAACCCATTAGGTCTGCAAACGGATAAAAATTCATAAAATCAGATCTCCCATACATGCTTTGTTGAAACCTAGGCTTGAACCTCTCATTTCACATGCTTTTCTTCACAAAACTATTGAGGAAAACAGCTATACCTTCTTTATTTCTCATCCCACACCCTATTCATGCATCCTACAATTACAATAGTATCCATGGGGCCTCTTACACAAGCTACAGTAATCACAAAAAGTGTAAGAGCCCCTTTATATCACGTTTCAACTACAAAACCCTCAAAAACAAGGTAACTCAGATTATGATTTGTTGGTGAGTTGTATGGACAAAATAATTAGCACCAGCTCATTCTTGGAGTCTTTTGAAAGAGAAGCGAATCAGGTGGCAATTAAGTACAAACCTTATAGGTTCAAGGTGAATGAGGTGATCAATTTTGATTTGCCAACTGATGAAGAGTAAAAGAAATGGGTAAATGCATATATAACTGAGGAAGAGTGAAAAGGAGTAGGCTGGTAATGGTTGACAAATCAACTACTACAGTTACAACAGATTCCAATTTTGTTTTTTGGTGACAGTCTAGGTGTGGAATTCTTGAAGTTTTTCGTTGTTGCATCAACCATTCTCAGTTGGTGCAATGAACAAGAAGATTCTCTGGGGATATTGTTGTTGTAACAAATTTTTGGAATATCACAAGGCGGTCCAATTGGCTAGTGACGTATGCTTTTTGGCCCGATGCTTTTTTGCTCCTTTTCTATAAGAAGGATTTCAAGGCCATAAGTACGGGTTAGCAAGTTAGATATTTTTGGTCGAGTCTAGATGAAGTTGCAGAGCAAATTGTAAAGTCTGATGGTTTTAGGGAAAATGCAATTTAGGTTTTGAGTCATTCTATAGTAGGTTTTGAATTCATGGGGATTTGATGTTTTATGACAGTACCAGCATTTGAATTGATATGATTAATTCAATCTCATGTCTCTCCATTGTACAAGAATATCTGAATTTTGAATAAAATGATCAAGGGTTGTTTTGTTCATCTCACTGTTGTGGTGTGTATGATTCTTGTTTTTGTTTTAATTCAAGGAATTAATTAAAATGCTTGAATGGCATTGTAGGTGGATATGTTTTGTATAAGGATTTGATAAGTATTATTGGGTTAGAATACATATTGATGAGATTGTAAAGCAATGTTATCAAGGATCTTATATGTTATGTGTTAAATCTGTCATAAACCATTAGATGCTTATAAATTTGACTCCTCCAATGGATATATGGCACTGATCTAAGTTGTACTTATTCGTATGGTTCAGTATTTGTTTTCCTTTACCTAGAGCTTGCTACAAATTGCAAATAAATGACTATCTTATACTGTGAATTGTTGTTGTAGTTATCTCATGCTCCAAATAGTTGATATTATTGATAAACAACCAATTCTATTTGGTATTATCCTATTATGTTGAGCTATTAAATGAGATTATCTGTTGTTGTTAATGTTGTTTATGATGATGGTGCAGAGGTTGTAAATGCATTAAGGGATCACCCTCCCGGTCTTGCAGAGCCCAAAGTGTAGGAGGTCTTTCAAATCCTCATCAATTGGTCCAGGTCCTTCGAGCTGCCCTTTATTGGAATTGGAAATTCCATAGGTGATTAGAAGATCAACCTACTTACCATAAAAACAACCAACACCTTGCATATGTTTGTGGTGGAGGTATTAAAGAAGAATTGTATGCCTCTATTTCCATTCATTAGATCTACCTTATCCTAGCATATACTTGGGCTAAGTCTACAATTGCTTCAGACTCATGTGATGAAGGCTATGTTTGATGAAATCCTAGACCTCAACCAAGATGTGGGTAGATTATGGGAGTTTTTCCAAGACCTGAGGCTGGTCGATAAAAATGTGAAAGACTAAGCAATTTTATTTTTTCTGTCTTATCTTAAACCATTTTATGAGAATGGGGGTGCCAATGTACGAGAAGATCTTTGGAAACTAGGCATGAAAATTGAAGGTTAAAGAGAATGGGGGTGTCAAACTTACAATACTCATTTCCCCTTGGTCGTCGATTTTCCCTGAGTGCCCTCAACCTCGTCCTCGACGCTAGTATTGACCTTGTTTTCACTCCTCCAAACTCTTCGTCGGTGCTAGTATTGACCTTGTTTTAACTCCAAACTCTTCCTTGGTGTTGGCATTGACCTTGTTTTCACTACTCCAAACTCTTCCTTCTACTCCAAACTCTTCCTCAACGCTGGTATTGACCTTTCACTTCTCCAATTTGATGAGCTACAACCTGGTTTCGTTAGGTTTTACAGTATGTTAATTAAGTTCAAAAATTTGGTGCCATTTAGATAGGTTTTAATATTCTACAATATAGTTAAGTATATATTAGCTATACTTTACATAATAAATAATCTAATTATTCAACTTACTATAATTATATATTATATTCTTTAACAAAATTATTAAATACGTTTTAAAGAATTATTAAATACGTATAAAATTATTATAATTAATAATTAATAATAAGTATATTTTTATATAATACAAAATATAATTAATATAATAGTAATATATATTAATATGAGAGAGAGAAACAAAATTTTTATTGGTTGTTTCATGTCAACAATCCAAGGATGGCATGTGTCCTTGGGGAGTTATGCTCAAGGTAGCATGCCATTTGATTAAAGATATGATAATTCTCCTTTAAGACCTCTTCAATGTACCCATTGCATGCTTAAGGAGACAAAGATAAATATAGGGAAGAAAATATAGAGAGAGAGGGAGATAATGACAAACATACAAATAGAAAGGGAGACAAAGAAATAGAGAGGGGTAGAGAGATAAAGAGATAAGGATGAATAGATAGAGATATAGGGAAGGTGATTGATATATCTCTCCCTGTCGCTCTCTATATCTCTATATCTCCCACTATCTATGTCACTCCCTCTTCCCCCCTCTATCTATGAGATATCTCTCCCTCTCCCCCCATTCTCTCTCATTCACTCCATCTCTCCCTCCATCTCTCTCTATATACTGTCTCTATTTCTCTTTTGTATCTCCCTTTTCACTCCTCTCTCTATCTCTTTCTATCTATGTCCTTTCTCTCCCTCCCTCTGTCTTCCCCTCTCTATCTCTCACCATCTCTCCCTCCCTATCCCTATCCATTGACTCTCTAATACACCTCTCTTGCTTTCTCTTCCATATCTCCCGTCTCTCTTTCTCTTCCGATTATGTCTATATATATAACCTCCCCATGTTAACTAACAGTCCATGCAAGGCATACAATGAGGTATGTGTTGATAAAACTATAGAAGTAAAATTATCTTTCCTAATGTCAAGCCTTCTTATAAAAATAGTGTTTTGTTAAACTATAAGAGTAGATTATTCACCACTATTCATTCAACATAAAATGCCAAATGTAGTAATTGTTTTGTTTCTTTTGTCAAGTTTCATTAACCAAGCTATTTACTGGGTTGAATAAAGTTGTGTTATGACCCTTCATCTCTTTAAAATAATTAGACAATATTAGCAAGATCAGGAAGGGGAGAAAACTAAACTCCTTCAAAATAGGGGTAGTTGTGGGTTTGTTGGTTTTCTTTGTATATTGTATACTTAGTTCCTCTAGGATAAATAAGTCACTTTAGATCATTTTCTTAGTTGTGTATCCTAACTAATATAGGGTAAGCTTTTTCATTTTAATTGACTACTACATAATAGTTTATGTGTTGAAAGAATTGTTTCCATTCTTTGTAGTTTTTACATTGGAATACAAATCATATTTAATTTCATGCCAATATACTTCTTTCATAAAGATATTTGTTTGAAATAAGTTCTTCATAACCCATCTAATCAAATCATAATTAACCTATCAAAAAGGCAATAGGAATTTTCTAAAGAAAATAACACTTGACCCAATCATAAGTGTATGGCCTTCAAAGAAAGGAGTAATCCACCTTAGCAATAACAAGTACCTAATTTAGACCTGGGTATGTGCAGGATCATGATGGGCCAAAAAGTGGCAACATGAAAAAAGTAGCATTTTGAACTCACCAAAAAATGCGAAAAATCGTGAGTTGAATTTTTTTTTGGGTTGGGTGTCAGTACAGT
>VDFB02000017.1:64221100-64320819 GCA_007258455.2 Sequoia sempervirens
TGGGCCCTCTCCCCTAATAAATGTTTTTATTTTGCAGAGGGACGAGTTCACATGGCCGTAGATCAATCATCGTGTGATCTCAGTCGTTCCCCGCCATCCCGCGATGACCCCACCACACTATCTTTTTTTATCATAATATCATAGGCGAGCGCCACGTGTCTCATCCGATGAAGCCGAAGGAATGATAAATAATTTGATGTGTCTTTAATACATTATGTCACGGGTTACTAAAGTAGTTATAAGATGCACGTGTTTTAAATCAACGGAGATGTTATAATCTCGGTAGAAAGGTGCTCGATGGTTAATAACAAGGTTGGCGACTATGTTGAACAAACAGGATTGTCGATGGTTGAGATCCACGGTTGCCCGCCATCGTGTGATCAAAAGTTGCGAGGTCTTTATTGATTGCGATATCACGGGTGGGCGCTGTTGATGGTGTTTTCTGCACAGCAACAACTCAGACAGAAAATAATATTCTATCTCTCTTGAAAGGTGAATTCTCAACAAGTGCTAAGATCACCCCAAGGTCTCTCGGGTGTCAGGTCATGACAATGCATAAACAACTCAGATAATATGTGAAAATACTGGTAATCACAATCGGACCTTACTACAAGCAAACTGTATCTTTCCAATATATCTAATTTTGTAATATGGTGATCTTGAGTCCTAAATCTAACCAAATGATAAAGAAACAGCAAAAGATGAGGGCGTAAGAGGTATAATGAAATCTAAACTATTTCTAAGATGAACAATGTAAATGATAGATACACAGAATGGACCAATCTCAAATAACCAATTCCTGCTTAACCCACAATGCAATATCACAAGAACGGTGCAATCTTCTAAGGCATACAAATTTTCAAATCATAGACATTCATCCACAATTGAACTAAGAACAAATAGATGTATGGTCTAGGTTGACTTCACCAGTCTACTACAATCAGATAGTTACTGGGAGCATAGACCAGAGATTGCTACAAACATTCCAAACATGAGACCATGAACATTATTCACCAAACTAATCTAATTCTGACTCTAACATTAATCCAATTTCTTCAAGCACTTTCAAAGATGGAACAGTAAGAACCACGCAAGATAAACTAACACAAAGGAATTCACCAAAGAAACCACAATGCCTTCAATTGTATTAGATCACCAAAATATAGCAACAATTCCACTGTTCTGTGTTACAGCACCTGCTCGAAAGAACTAACTACTACCTCTACTACAAAATACTCTAGCTCTTCCCTTAGTCTAGCTTGTCTAATTCTCTACTATCTGTCAGACCCTTACAAATGAGGCAAGAATGCCAATTTAAAGAAGACCCCAAAACATGTCGGCCCAGCCAAACATTTACAAAATAAAAATAGCCAAAACAAGTCGGCCTCAGGAATTCAAAATAAGGCACACATTAAATGCCGGTACATCATCAAGGTCAGCCACAACACATTCCCCAATGCAACTCGGATCAACACATGCCCTATAATAATAGGGAAGCACAAATCACGAAGTGGCATGGCATTAACTTCTGCCTCTCTTATCCTTATTTTGATCTAGCAATTCATGAACCTTCAAAAGTACCCTATCCAACTCAGCAACAGGTGGCAAGGGTAGGATTTTGAGCCGACATTCAATTGAGCCAATATCTTCCTTTGACTACTTAACAGTTTGATCCCAATCACCCTTGTATGCAAGGTACTTATCCATCACAGCCAGATAAGTCGCCGCATCATCCAGTTGGTGCCCTGTCATAGAATCCTCAATGTCTGGGGTGTAGACATCATGCCACCATTTCTTCAATTGTTTGAAACTCAGGTACTTAGGAGCGATCTTCCTCCTACCAGTCATTACCTCAAAAAAGGTTATGCATCCATCATAAGCATTAGTCAAATTACTATCAATTTGCTTCTTTTGTTTATAGATCTTTCTGATGACCTTCTGCCAGATTTGCAGGGCTTCAAACCATTCCCAAGGTTCATTAACCCTAGATGAGGAGAAAATTCCATCAACCACCAGCTAATCCTTAACATACTCCATGATTGTCCTTGTTTTCTGCAATAAGAGATTAGTGTCCTCCTTATTCTGAGACAAAACATAATCTAATGAATCCTTAGCCCTTACTGCATCCTTTCTAGTTGAAAGGATCTCCTTTATTGCATCATCTCCCTTAGCTTGTACCTCCTTCAACCAATTTACCGTAGCCTGAGTAGAAGCTTTCATCTTTTCTAACTCAGAAATAGTCTCTTTTGGCAAGAAACCAGTAGCAACAGAAGAGGATGGGTGAAAAGACTGTAAAGGCTTCATCAAATCTTCTAGACATTTCCTAAGCCTTACATTCTCTCTCTTTAGTTCATGCTTAGACTGTGTTTCCTTCCTCAATCTTCCAATGATCACTGCACTAGACCCATCATATTCTTCAATATCTTGCTCCATAGAAGTAGGCCCAAGATTGATAGTCTGTATATCATAATCCTTCCTGGTGACCTCATCTTTACTTTTATCAGCAGCAGGGGTAGCAATATGAATGACCCTGTTACTAGCTTCATCTCTTTCAATCTTAGAAACCACCTTGGCTATCTTCTTCTTCTTACCTTTTCCAATCTTAGCCAACATTTCGTCCCAGTTGAGAGGAGTGTCCTTAACAATGACCGGTTTCCTTCTGATCTCTTTGTTTAACCAATTCGAAATAGCAGGATCCACCCGGGTTTCATCCTCCTTAACCTCCTCATGCTAATATACCATCTCATCCTTTTCCTTTTCAAGAGATTGATCACCTTGGTTTTCCAACCCTGGCTCTTCTTCTTGCAAGGGTGATGGAGTCTTAACAAGAACATCCTCCTTCTCAGGGGATCTATTATCCTTACTACTTGCGGGAGAATCCTCATACTGTACCAACGGAGAAGGATGCATTTCCACATCTCCTACCTCAAGCTCAGCAACTGCGCCATAAAGTTCCCCTTCCTTAAATGGTTCCACTTCCCCACTGGTCTCATGTTCTTCATGAGTTGTCTGTTCAGGCATACCCAATGAAGGAGAGGTATCTTTCTGTTGTTCCACAGTGGATGCCATTGGAAGAGGATCTGCCTTTTGCATTGTCTCCTTGGGAGATGGAGTCCTTGACCTTCTTGAATAGACCTAGGTTTTCTCTCTTGATCTCTCCACATCAACCACAGGAGGGTCCACCTTTTCCTTAGAAGTTTCTTGATCTTTCTTCTTAGAAGCCTTGGTTGTCCTTGCTCTTTTTGGCTCTGGAGGAGTGTCTTCTTTCTCTGCTTTCTCAAGTTCCTCCTCTTCTGTAGACTTACCTATTTTCAAAGTTTGACTCCTCTTCTTTCCCTTGGGTTTCCTTTTCTATTCAGGTTCACTCTCCTTAGGGCCTCTGATCTTAATCTTAAAAGGTGAGCCTACCTTAGTTTTTCCTGTAGAACCATCCTCACTGGACTCCTCTGAGGTGGAATGAGCATTCAGATTTCCCATCAGATTGAAGGTGCAAGGTACCTTCTCACTTTCCAATTCCTAAACTTTATGATTCAACCATGACTTGGTAAACTTCATAATAGGAGCCATCAACTCCTCCAACTCAGTCATCTCATTTTCTGACCAGTTTACCTCTCCAATGGATCTATCCTTGACTGATTCAAATGCATGATCCTGAACTAAATTCTCGTCATCCTCTAACTGATCAGGAATCAACTTGACATTGTACATTCTGATTACATCAACTAGAAGCCTAGAGTATCTTTTCTTCCTTACCTCAAAGTCATCCTTGTTGTTCACCCAATAATCCTCTAGATCATCTTTGTGGTGATATTCTTTAGTAGCCTTCTTCTGTGCTTCGCCAGTGATGTCAAAATTTACCCTCTTAGAATGGAAAGAGAAACCAAAAGTACTCAACTCTTCCCCTGATGTTTGGGCTGATTGGATTGAAGGGCAGACCTCACTTATACCAATTTTCAAAGGAAAGTCCCCACCAAACCCTGTCTTGTGCTTCTCCTTTTTAACAACAGCATTGAAATCACATATCTGTCGGGTAACCTCCAAGAGTATGATATGGTTAGTGGGATATCTTGGCAGTCTGTATGGAGCGGTCGGACATCCATCAATTCTGATATAAGAAAAGGTGGGGAATTGTATAAACTAGGCTCCATATCTTTTAATCAGCTCCTTAGCTCCATCAGAAATTCTCACATGCTCTGCATTCTGAAGCATCCTAGTAATATGCATAGTGAATGCATCATTCACTCTTCTATAATTTGGATTCCCTAGGTGCAGCTCAGGGTACACCTCATAAATGACATCTTTCCCAAATGTTCCTTTTGGACTCAATCCCCTGTATGGATAAAATCTGGCAAGTACATATACCACATAAGATGTCATGGTAAATTTCTTGGTCTCCAGCACATCTCTCATCTACCTGTCAATCATTGCACTTATAATCCCTGCCCAATGGTAATTGATGCCTTGCTCAATCCTGTTAATGACATGCACCCTCCAACTCTCCAATGCCCCAACACTCTTCAAGCCCGCCACCCTGCTTAACAGTGTATATCCTGTCGGAACTTGACCCTGTGTAACTGTTTAGGCAGCTTGGAGAAATGAGATTTTGGCTTTTCCAGCCAGGAATTGATCATCTGTTGGGCTTTGGTAGGTTCATCCTCATAATAAGTCCTTGCCAAGTCCATGTCCAAGGCACACACATGATAAGTTTGGCATATCAAATGCCTGGGCAATGGAAACTGGATTGAAATTTGCTAATACTCTTCCATCAGTGCTGACAATTCTCTGCGTATCAAAGTCATAATGCCGGACACACTCCAATATCAATTCATAGCATTGAACCGCAGGAGGAAATCCTGCCACATGAGCCAGTCCGGATTTCACCACTCCCTTGGTCAGGACCGATAAATCCTTCTAAGCTAACCTTTCTTTGAACTCTTCATATCTCCAAGCTCCTACATTGGTATCCAAGACCTCTGACCAAACTGAAGCCACCTTACTATCCGGCAACTGACTCTTCATATCTAGCCTTGTTCTTTGAGCATCTGTAATTGAGGATCCCTGAGTATCTCCCTTCGACTTTCTTGTCGCTGCCTTACTCGATTCAGCCTGCATTCATAAAAAGAGCCTCATGAAAATCCAATTATCATTCATATTTTAATCAAGAGGTTAGCCTCAAAACCACATGAGATCATTAAGATAAATAATTAATCATCAATCTCAAAAATCTGGGAAAATCAAAAATCTGGGAAAATTGGGTAATCTGAGAAAATTGGGTAATCCGGGAAAATCCAGTTGGGCGGAATTCAGAGAAATCCAACCCAGACGGACTCCCATAGCCAAAACATCATTTCATCACATAAATCATTAATACGAGCAAAAGAGATGCATGATTAACATAAGATTCATCTACCAAGCAACAAGAAATCATCATCCAACATTTAATTCCTTAACCCAACCGAAATCAAGTGACACTGACAAAAAACCAGAGAAATCAGGATGGGATAGATTTCCACGGACAGCTTGAAATTTCGGGAATTCTCCATACTTTGGGAAAATGGTGAAACCGGGGAAAATCCGGACGCGCAGAAGTTCCGCAGACACCTCGGAAACCCGATGACTGTTCTACGCGCAGACAATTCATGGAGTGATCATACAAAGCCTCCCATCCAAATCTAATAGACATGAAATCAATCCCAAAAAGCCAAATTTTGATCATAGCTGAATTTAAATTCCCAAAACTCTCAAATGGTTGATCCCTGCGATGAAATAATGATGCCCTAATTTGACAACCAAACTTCCGCCATGAAAGCTAGGGTAAGCTCGAAATTTTTAGACATTATCCCTCAAAATGATAAAACTAGGGCACATCAGGGTCCCAGACGTTGCGAGCAAGGTCGAGCTAGATGCAGGGCGTGAGGATCACAATGGCTCCACTGAACTTAACAACCCTGAGCGGACATAATGAAACCCTACCTTCACAAATTGAACCATATTACGCACAAACAAGGTACGACCTCAAAAAAAAATGCCACATGCACACCCATACACCCAAAATTCGATCGAAAAAATGACAAGATGCGCAATGCAGGCTTGAAAACTCGTAAAAAGGTGAACCAAACCCTAACTCAATAAATATGAAATCACGGAAAAATGAGCAAGGGCTGACCCGCATAATCATCACCGAACTTTAAAGATTTAACCACGAAACACAAAATGAAGGGAGAGGTTAACGACGACTTACCATGAATCAAAACTGATTGAACCCCGAGCCCAACAAAATCACTGCAAACCAGGGTGCCCTAGCAGCGACAAATCAACACGAAAGCTCAAAGAATCACACGTGAGCAGACCAAATCCAATGACCAAAGGTCAAAAGAACAAACTCAAGCGCTACAGCAAACAAAAAATGAGCAATGAAGTCATGAAGAGCGCTAAAAGACCTTAAATCCACCCACACTCACGCTAGAGAAGACGTACCTCAAACATTAATGACTGACAAGACATATTGAGGAAATCCGGAAACTCGAGGTCGAGACAAAATTCTGAAAGAATCCGAGCCAGCCGGACTATCCTGGTGATCATGAATTCCACGAACGACGCACCCCTCCGGGGCCCCGATGAAGTCCGGGAAACTCCGCATGAGCCGGAAAATCCCGGATTCAACCAGAAACCCAGACTCCGGAAAATCCAACATTGACAGACGATGAACCAGGATCCGGGAAAATCCAAGTGAGCTGGAAAATCCTGGACCTAGGCCAAAACCCAGACTTCCATAAAAACCAAGTCTGATCGATTCAACCCTCAGGGCAAGACCAAGGTAAGCAAGACCAACATCCCAAGACCTCAAAATGACAAATCCAATAAAAACCAAAGGTCCAAGAGACATCTGAAATCAGAAAAAGACAGTCCCTACTCCAAGTGGGGCGTGTGTGCAAAGTTGCACAATAGGCGCCACATGGATATCCTTAGCAACGAGTAGTATGGTGGGGCAATGGCTACCTAGCCTATAAAAAGGCATGGGAATCCGCATGGCTTATGCCTGCCACACTTTCTTTAAGGAGAGAGATAGAGGGAGTGAGTGAGTGATCCATTTACATATTATTCTTTTATTCTTCCTTAGTTAAATATTTAGTTACCCATTTACCATTAGCAAAAATGACCCAAGAATTTAATAGAATGGATGATCAAATCATCTAGCAAATGTCTCATCCGCCAGCAAAGCTCACTTGCGCATTGCACGAACGACTCCAACCATATTTGATGTAGATTTAAATTTTAGCCGTCGATCCTTCAATTAGATCAAATCATCAAACGGTCGTCCTCAAAACAAGCTGACCCAATCGCCAACGTGGCAATAAGGGGCCCACCATACCATACGTTGCCAAGGAATTCCACGTGGTTGTCACCCATGATATCGCAATCAGTAAAGATCCTACAACTTTGGATCATGCAATGGCGGGAAACCGTAGATCTTGAGAATTCATGATCTTGTTCCTTCAACACAGTCGCCAACCTTATTATTAACCGTCGAGTAGCTTTTTCATCAAGATTATAACATATCCACTGATTTAAAACATGTGCACCTCAAGAACACTTTAGTAACCTACCTTTTAATGTATTAAGGCCAGATTAGTTTACCACAATATTTCCTTCATTCCTTCAGCTTCATCAAATGAGACACGTGGCACCCACCCATGATATCGCGATCAATAAAAACCTTGCAACTTTCGATCACACGATGGTAGGCAACCGTTAAGATCTAATGACAATTGATAGATGGTCAACCAAACTTATCACCTTCGGCCTCACCAGATAGGACACATGGCACCCTCCCATGATATCATGATCAACCAAAGTGGTGTGGTGTGGTCATCGCAGGTTGGAAGGGAGCAGTTGAGATCAAACAATAGTTGATCAATGGTTGCATGAACTTCATCCTTCTGCAAAACAAAACATTTATTAAAAGGAAAAGGGGACATCACTAGGTGGATGGTAAAAAATGACATAAGTTTCTTTTAAATGATGAAACATGGGACCAACCAAGACTTAGGAAAATAAAACCCTGCAGAGGAAATAAAATATTAAAACAAAGGGACTCAACCTAGATGGAACTATAGGACATAAGTCATTTTAAAACCCCTCAAAAAGTAACATCGAAATAGATCCCAACCAAGGCATAAAATAAACACAAGGGTTTTATATGAAAATAAAGCTAAAACCACCAATCGAAGGAAAATTCTGACACCATGAAAGACCAGTAACTCCAGTAAGGGTAGGAATGGAACATAAGGAGAAAAAATATAAAGTTCCATTAGAGGGGAGAGAGACCTAAGAGAGGGAGAGGGGGTAGGAGGGAGAGTCTTGAGAGAGATAGAAGGTAGAGGATTTAAGGATTTAAGGGTTAAGGGTAGAGGGCTAAGGGTAGAGTGGAGAGACTTAGGAGTGTGAGAGAGAGAGAGAGGGAGGGAGGGAGTATTGGGAGAGAGATAGAGGGTAGAGGGTTTAAGGGTTTAGAGTTTAAGGATTGAGGGTTTAAGGTTTAGTGTTAAGGGTAGAGGGGAGAGAGATAGAGAGAGTGAGTGAGAGAGAGAGACCTAAGAGAGTGGGAGGGGTGAGGAGAGACTTGGAGAGAGAGAGAGGAAGTGATGCAGGAGGGTTTAAGGGTTTGGGGTTTGGTTGGGTTAAGGGTTTAGGGTTATGGGTAGATGGGAGAGAGATAAAGGTATTCGAGAGAGAGAGAGAGGGAGGAGGGGGAGAGATACATAGAGCAAGGAGGGCTAAGGGTAGAGGGTAGAGGGTTTAAGGGCTAAGGGCCTAGGGCTCTAGGGTTTAGGGTTAAGGAGAGATGAGGAGGAGCGAGAGAGAGAGACCTAAGAGAGGAGAGGGGGTAGGATATTGAAGATACTTGAGAGAGAGAGAGGGAGGGAGTGGGAGAGAGATAGAGGGAGCGAGGGTTAAGGGTAGAGGGTAGATGGTTTAAGGGTTTAGGGTGGAGGGTGGAGGGGAGAGAGATAAAGGGAGTGAGTGAGTGAGAGAAAGACTTGAGAGAGGGAGAAGGGTTAGGAGGAAGAGACTTGAGGTTGAGTGAGTGAGTGAGTGAGAGAGAGAGAGAGACCTGAGAGAGGGAGTGGTGCTAGGAGGGATAGACTTGAGAGAGAGAGAGAGATAAAGGAAGGGAGGGTTAAGGTTAGAGGGTAGAGGGTTTAAGGTTTTATGGTTAAGGGGAGAGAGATAGAGGGAGTGAGTGAGTGAGAGAGGGTAGAGGGAGAGGGGGTAGGATATTGAAGATACTTGAGAGAGAGAGAGGGAGGGAAGGAGTGGGAGAGAGATAGAGGGAGTGAGTGAGTGAGAGAGAGACCTAAGAGAGGGAGAGAGGGGCAGGATATTGAAGATACTTGAGAGAGAGAGAGGAGGGAGGGAGAGAGATAGAGGGAGGAGTGAGTGAGAGAAAGACCTAAGAGAGGAGAAGGGGTAGGAGGGAGACTTGAGAGTGAGTGAGTGAGTGAGAGAGAGACCCGAGGAGAGGGAGTGGTGCTAGGAGGGGAGACTGAGAGAGAAAGCAGAGAGATAAAGAAGGGAGGGTTACAGGGTTGAGAGAGACCTAAGAGAGGGAGAGGGGTAGGATGGAGAGACTTGAGAGAGAGAGAGAGAGGGAGGGAGTGGAAGAGAGATAGAGGGAGGAGGGGTTAAGGGTAGAGGGTAGATTGTTTAAGGGTTTAAGGTTTAAGGGTTAAGGGTTAAGGGTTAAGGGTTAAGGGTTTAGGGTTTTGGGTTAAGGGTAGAGGGAAACTTGTGTTGGTTTTGTTTTACAATGTAACTAGCTTGGTATTCTAATCTACCTATGGAATTTCCAATCCCAATCAAGGGCTCTTCTTACAATTGGATACATCAGTCCTCCTTTTGATTTTGTCAAAAGATATGAAATGGTTTCTAAGCAATGCCTTATTGGGTCAATGAGATCACCAAAAGTCTAGGACTTGTCAAATGAAGGTATATTATTGACACCTATCCCTTTTCTATTCACTTTTTAGGACTTAATAATGACTATCCAAAGAGAAAATGAGATAGTGGCAACAACCATTTATATTATTTATCTCACTGCCATCCATTTCATGACTATAGTCATGTTGTCACCCAGTGTAGATTTATTTTTTCAAATTCATAGGTAACATGAAGACAAACCTGTAGCCTTTAATAGTATTGCTCTTATTCATGACTATTCTATGTTCCCTTGAAGCACCATGGTTTATGATGGTTTTTATGCTGGATATCTTCATTAAAACACCCTTGTGCAAGTATATGCCTTCACTATTATAGCCTATTGCTAGAATGGATGATCAATGGTATGAAAAGGTAAAAATACAATTGTGCTTTGCTTCCTTCACTACTTGTTGCTGATTGTTGATTGTTGTTCATATGCACTTGTACCATATTAATGCTTGATGTCCTACATGAACCTAAATGGTTGTCTTGTAGCATAACCTCATAGTTGTTGTCCATATACACTTGTACTATGGCCTTGGCTTCCAAAATGAGACCTCTCCTGAATCATTACTGCTTAATTGTCATTTGTAACTTTTTGTTTCTTGTATGCAATCATGATCCATGTTGGATCAATCATGATGACCAAAACCCCTACATGAAAGGTTATGAGCATAGCAATTGTATCTCAATCACATGATATGAGGGTTCCATTGCTGTCATAAACCTCTTGTAATGACATGTTTTCAATAGGTATATTATATGTGTCAACTAGAGTTGATGTTTCTTGAATGTCTTTTCCTTTTATGCCTTTCCTTAAAACATCATGCATTGAATGTTATCTGGCAACTTGTTCACCTAATGTTTGATTGTGAAGGCCTTGAATAGAGCCTTATGCAACTTTAGATTTTGTTTTTGTTGTTGTCCTTCATGAGACCATTGTAGCATGCATTGTTGGTTGTCCTTATCAATGACAATGACCTTTACCTATTGCATTCACTTTCACTAATACACCCATGAATGAATAATATCAATCCCCTTTTCCTCTTGTAGCTCTTGCAAAGGTGTTGTCCTTGTACTTGTACCATGACATTGATTCAACCATTTCTCTTCTTTTGTTATGTGTAATAAATACACATAGTCTCCTCATTTTATCTTTATTGGACAGCCACCTGTCACATATGTGGGTGACCTAACAACTCACCTTCCTATGTGATGTGTGACTGTCCAATAGGGTTACGGTGAGAGGGGATTGACAACAACTTGAAATGCTTCCTAATTGTTTAAAAGATGCATAATTGAACTTGATGCATCTATGAAGTCACTTCCTTTATAAACAGATCATGGATCTTCTTAAGAAGATTGAAGGACATATCAACATACTATGTTGCATCTTTTGAATCTATCCTTTCTTGTCCTGTCTTATGTTACTAGTATTTTATGGTATTGGGAAAATCCGAAGGTTGGGGTTTTGTCTTTGACTAAATCCCTCTATCTCTCTCCCCTCTACCCATAACCCTAAACCCTTAACCCTTAACCCTTAAACTCCAAACCCTTAAACCCTCTACCCTATACCCTCTCTCTCTCTCTCTCTCTCTCTCTCTCTCAAGTCTCTCCCTCCTACCCCCTCTCCCTCTCTCTTAGGTCTTCTATCTATCTCTCACTCACTCCCTCTGTGATACTCCCCTCTGCCGCCAACCCTGGCCTTAACCCTTAACCTTAGGCAAACCCTAAACCCTTAACCCTTAAACTCCTAAACCCTTAAGCCCATATTATGTGTTGAAGACTTTAGAATTTCAATTACATTAATTTATGGATATGTTGTATCTATAACACTACAAAACCATATGCTCTTTGCATTTACACTTGCATTTATAAATACACATTTATATACATAGATATAGACTTCTTTAATGATATGTTGCATTTATTGTTCTAGGGAGAGCATCTAGTAATTGCATTTACATTTACGTTAAAACACATATACATACATACATACATACAGCACTTTATACATACATATATATATATATTATTGTGTGTGTGTGTATAATATATATTCATATTTTAGTGTTCGAAACAACCATCCAGGGTCCATGGATAAAAAATTCATAAAAATCATATCTCCCATACATGTTTTGTTGAGCAGGCTTGAACCTCTCATTTCATGCTTTTCTTCACAAACTCTTGAGGGACAACTGACTATACCTTCTTTATTTCTCATCCTACACCCTATTCATGCATCCTAAAATTACAACAGTATCCATGGGGCCTCTTACACAAGCTACAGTAATCACAAAAAGTGTAAGAGCCCCTTTATATCATGTTTAGACTACAAAACCCTCAAAAATAGGGTAACCGGGCTATATGCAAAGAAATGAAGCTTTCTAACTCAAATCAAAGCCTTAAGCCCTCAAATCAGATTCAAATCAAAGCTAACACATATCTTCATGACCTAGAATTGATTTCACATCAAAATATGGTTGCATGTGACCATATAGTGCTTCATAACAGGAAAAATACAGAAATTTTGAAGAAACGCAGGATTTTTGAATGTCCAAGGCTTATTGATGCACCCCAAATCCTCAACCATCAACAACCATTACAATTATCAATTTATGCCTTTTAAAGGCCTTTACATTTCAACCACTGAATAACCACCTCTACAACTGACTTTTTAATATTTTATGATTACATGAAACATAAAGCAGGGCTAAATTTCAAAGTTTAACATCACTATTGAAATGTTTTAATTTTTTGACCTTTGAGCTTATTAAAAAGTACATCATGAATTAATTATGTAATGGCATAAAAATTAAAAATATCATGAATTAATTATGTAACCACATAAGTAAAATATAATTCTATCAAGAAATTAATATCAAATAAATAATATAATCACATAGCTCATACATTTCAATGTCATTGATCTTCTTCTTCATCCAGCTCTTTATGCGTATCATCCAATCTAGATTGACATTGTAGGATTGGTCAAATCATCATCATCATCCTTCGATAATAAGTTTTACGATAATGTCATCATCCACCACATATATCATCTTCATGAACATTAACTCCTACATCATCATGATCTAGTTCCTCCTCTTCGACATCTTCGTCAGGGACATCATCAACTAACTGTTGATCCTGATCATCATCTACATCATCTTCTAGTTCTTCGGTATCTTCTTCTTCCACCACATTATACTTTACTTGCCTTCCTCTTGGATCATGTCTAACAACAAATGAACAACCCGGTTTACCTGGAACCTCTGAGTAAAATACCTACTCACATTGGCTTGGAAGAACATAGGGCTCATTTCCAGCTCGCTTGATCAACCTTGTATTAACCATGGTAAATCCATTATCATGTTCAATAATAGTTCTCTCAGGATCATTTTCATTCAATCGTAGCCTGTACCATAGGATGACAAACATAATTAATCTGAAGGACTTAAAGTCACACTCAAGTATATCATCCAAAATCCCATAGTACATAATTTTTGAGACTTCTAGTGTATGTTAGCTTCTAGATGAAACATTAGTCACTTGAAGGCTGCAATTATACTAGAATCACAAGTTTTCTTCATGTGTCATCCAATATTTTGATTCAAAATTCCACGACCATTGCACCACATAGCCTTGTGGTGTTTCACCTGCAATATGTCAAACATGCAAAAAGTATTGCAATATCATTGGTTGATAAACATATTTATTCTTAGCCGAATGTATGCAAAGAAAACAATCTCAACATATATATACATCAATATAATTGAAAATAATTAAATAATATGGGTGATTAATATATTTATACGTACCTTTTTATATCTTAAATCATATGATAAATCAATTTCCCTTTGTGTAACATTGGAATCTCCATTCTGATGAGCCTATTTTATTAATGAAGCCACCTTCCACATGTTAATCTTGTGACCCAAATTGTTGACATCGTTCAATCCATCTTGTCATCCAATCAGATTGTTGGCGATACAAATGTAGTGCATCCCGCACTCTTGACCAGCTATTATCCAAAAAAAATGAAATTAAAAAATGGCGATATAATTAGTTAAATACCACGATTATAGGTATGGTTATAGTGATGTACATTGAAGATTAAAAATTAAATAAGTACAATATACATAAAACCATGTAAAATGTGTTCCAATTAATCTCCATGATCATCTTATAATTACCTCTCACTTTCCTCAATCTACCTTTCCCCATCAGGTACTCCCCTTCTAATTTGTTAATGGAGTTGGGATCCCAAATGCGATCTACATGGATCTTTGCTATAAACTTAGGAAGATATTCACTAATGTACACCATGGTATGGTATAACATATATCCCTCCACCATAGAACCTTTAGGATGTGCTCTTTGTCTAACCCGGCCTTCCAAAATTTCAGTGCCTCTCAACCATCCACATTGACCTTGTGTGTATAGGTCCACTGGTCTCAATCTCCCTCCAACCTTGGTGTATGAGGTAGTGTTCTTGTGCATTGAAAATTTGAAGGTAGACTTGCTTTTGCATTTCACGCATTAGACAGAATTTTCTCTTCCAATAATTTATATCTTCTTTACATGGATTTCTTTAGATGACTGACCATCTACAAGAGTGCTTCAAGGTGCAAATATATTAGCAATTTAACAAAATATGCGTTATAATACATAACAAGTAAAAAATGGAAATTATAAGATGTATTTTGAATTGAACAAATATTAAAGCTACTTACCTCATGTATTTTCCAAGATCTTATATAACTTGCTTCACATTGTTGTCAAAGTCGTCTGGGAGAGATAGAGGTAGAACGTACTGCAACAATTATAAAATGATCTTTTCATTATTTTTCCAAAAGTAGTAAACACAATACACTGAAAAGTACATGCATTATAAAAGTGTATATAATATACCAGAATAATTACCTTAATAAAGGTATGCCAATCATGTTTTTTTCATCCACGACCCAAAATTCACCTTTCTTTGTTATTATATTGTTTATGTTCGTAGCAAATCCTGTGGGAAATCAATTTTTTTGTATGACTTCTTTTATAGCATTACTTTGCTGCTCCGTTAATAACCAAGGAGGGGCACTTATATTAATTTGGTCTCCATGGCTATTTAATTGAATGACATTTTTCATTGCATGATTGGCTTCTTGAATGTCACTACAAATTTTGAGATTTTTTTCTTTGTCATGCCTTCCATCCAATATTTTCCATAACTTTTATGTTATATTCTTTCCGATGTGCATTGTATCAAACAAATACACAATTTGTAACTACTCATAGTAGGGAAACCTACTAAATTATGGGATAACTTTTAGGTCCTATTGGAAGCGACCATTAATGCCTTGATGACCTTCATGAGCATATAAGTTAAACAAATTAACAACGGTAATCATTGTCGAATTACAACATGAGTAAACACAACCTGTGTAAAATATAAATTCAAAACATATCATATATGATAGATAAACAATTTGATCCGATGTATAACCTTGTGATTAATTCTATTATATTCCAACCATAGGCGAGGTGTCATTCTTACGTGTTTGACAGTCTCCTCTTTCCATTGAAAATTTGTTTTCATTAGTTGATACTTATGATGATTTCTATGGAGGAAGTGTCTATACTCATCAAACACTTGCTTTCCTAAAATTGTTGAACGATGAGATTTCATCTTGGGACCACAAATTGGACATGCAAATTTTCCCTTTGTTTGAAGACCTGCAAGATCATATATAATTGGATTAAATATGTCAATTTTTATAATTATATATAATGAATAGATTATTTTTAAAAAATGCATGATATCTACTTCATCAAATTAAATATTGTTAAAGTGCAGTCGAACATTATAACATACCACAAAAATGTGTTAGCCCTGGGGCATCATGAATTGTCCATACAAGCATTGCATGGAATTGAAATTGTCTTTCTCCTATTGGTCTAGAGAGCGTCATACATAGTGGCCATTCCATAACTTTAGTAACTCGTCAATAAGAGGCTCGATATATACATTCATATCTTTAACTTGGTACTTACCTAGTTGAATCAACATAAACATTACATAATTATTATAACCATTTAACTGCAATATATATAAATTAATGTACATGACTATTGAATGAAAAAAATATGTCATTATGTAACAAATAAGACAAATGAGATGCTACTACGTTAAAGAAAATTGATGTAAACAAATACCTGGAACAATCATTGACAACATTATGTGCTCCCTCTTTATTGACATCCATGGAGGAATGTTATTGTTGATAACAAAAATAGGCCACATCGAGTAAATAGATCTCAGCTCTCCAAATGGATTAACACCATCCGCTCCTAATGAAAGCCTGAGATTACAAGGTTCTTCTTTAAAGTGTGGCCATTTTTCCTCCATGTCCCTGGATGCAAAACCATCCACAAGCATTCGAAGAATGTTATCTCCACTTCTATTCTTTGCATGGTAATCCATAAATTGCACTAAGCTTTCGCACCTAAATAATCGTTGCATATGTGTCTCTTCATTTTGTTCTGGACTAATATTATCTGACATGATTTTTATTTACAAGCTTGACTATTTAGATCTTCAAAAAATATCAAACTCACACTCCAATAATTTTTATTCATAGACAGGTAACAAAATCTAATAATTCTGATATTTTACACCAAAAAAATTTGGCATGCAACCACCCCTGCAAAAGAGAATATAGTATAAAGTTAATGACCCCAAAAAACACTTTAAAATGCTAATTCCAAAACTTATTAAATTCTGATTTTACTATGATTTCCAACCATTAAGACTCCTAAAATCAGAATATTGAACTTGAACGCAAACTTCCTACAACGATGGAGGTAGTGAGCTAGTAAGAGCAAGTGACCCATTCCTAAGGAGCAACAAGTCAGAATCATCATTGCTAATGTCAATACAGATTTATCCTTTTATTTAAAGGTGCAATGTGTCACTTCTTATGATGAGCTTATCCCTAGGGCCCTCAACATTAAGAGAGCCCTAATTGCACAAGGAAGCACACACTAGTAGAATTTGGAAAATAAATGACTAGGTGACTAAAACTTTTAGTCACAACAACTAAAAATGACTAAATTCTGCTCATTTTTTGCAACTTAGCTATAAATGAGTAAATAAATTACTAGTTTGGTCATTGATTAAAAATTATTTAGTCAAAAAATAAAATGACTAAATAGTTAGTCATTTATTTAGTCACAATCCATTTGAATAAATCATTTAAGGAATCAAGAATATAGCCTACCAAAATAATCTAAAACTTTAATAAACGCCTAAATTTTTTGTCAAAATCTTATTTTCAGGCATAGCCCACAAAATGGAGTTTTCATTTTAATAAACATACTCTAAAACCTTCGTCAAAACATTATTTTCAAGCATAGACAAAATGGAGAAGTGTTTTCGTAAAGAATGACAGAGAACGGTGAGGAGATGTGTGCATGAAAGGAGGCATAGGATTCATTGTTGCTTATCTCATTCTTGCTCTTTCAACAAATCTTACATTATTCCCTCGCTACTATTTGTAATCTAGGTATTTACTTGACATATATTTGCATAATCTCAAATTCCTTCAGAGGCTTTTGAAGTATCAATGTATCCTATATAGGGTTTAGAATGATTTCTTTTAATTAAAAAAATAAATAAATGATGTATTTCCCTGTAATTAGATAATATGGGGATCTCCTAAATCTGCCCCAACACACTATCCTCTTTGGCATTGTATTCATTACTCCAGCTACTAGGGTTTTGCATGTGACATCTTTAATATCTTCATGATAGTGGCTTTTAAATAGATCTCAGTCTTTTCTTTAATCTTTTTCATGGTAACCCTTGAGTTCCATAATCCACCTTCAATCTCTTCTAAGAACGGTGTCTTAAGCTAGACTGCATAGTATGCATATAAAGCAGTCCTTCATACCTGCCATTGTTCCAAACCACCACTCACTGCCTTGCTTAAAATGTTGCCTCCATAAGAACAATAGCATGTTTTAAAATCATGGTTGACAGTGATTGAACATTAAGCTCACCACTTTCATCATGAAGATACAATGATATTTTTGTCTTCAAACTCAAGGCATTATGCAAGATAACATTGTGAATTGTTTGTTGTGTACAATTTGATTTTCTTGCACATTTACTGCTTTTCTAACTTCCTTTAAGGCTGGGTATTGCACCCTCGACTACAATCTCAAACAACTCACTCACTATCACTTGAAGATTCCTTTCATGAGCATCCTTCTATAAAATAAAACTATGCCCTATAGACGCCTACTTACTGGGGACTCATTGTTTCATGGTATTGTAGTTCTTAAGATCCTTCAACCTCATTGACACTACTTCATAGTCCACAAGGTATTATTCACTATTCTCCCATCTTTGATGAGTCTCAAAACACCGCTCAAACATGCAATCCACTACCTCCATTATACATTAATGGATAAGAAGAAACATTGAACCTATGATTACCACTATTACTTCATTTGGACAGTCATTCCCTGATTGCATTTGTATTGTCTAACACTACCAAAAGCATTTGAAAAACCCTTAAGGTCAACAAGGGGGTAAGGAAACTCACTGTTAAAATCTCCACTTTACTATGCAAGGTTTGAGATTTGTTATCTTGTCACTGCTCAGCCTCTTTTTGACTGTCACATCTCAAGTGACTGTCATTCTTCTTACCGGAGATTACATTTACAAATGTCACTAAGCTACATAATGTGCTTATTATTGGCTACAATCTTTAGATTGCAAGATTTTGTTATTACCTACAATGTCTCAATCTTTCTGGTATTGCAACCTCACTAATCTGCTATAGTTATTGTTTATGTTTCTACGGAGGCCTAGGGTTTGTACCCTAATCATGCTCTTACCAATGCTTTTGTTGGTATTAAAAAACAACCTTAAATCTTGGGTCAAAATTAGTTGTCTTGACAAAGTAGTGGTATGATCTTGGATTGTATCCTAGAGTGTGTGGGAAGGTTGTGTTTGATCATTAAGGTATGTAAACCTGGTTAGGGAAATGTATCATATATATCATGGGTCTTGCTTTAATACTTTTCATAATGGTTATTAGCAGATCACATTATTATAGTTTGCGGTAACCCAAGATTACATTCAAGTATGTAACAAACTTGGTTTGTAGTTTAAGCTATACAATTTTAAGTAACATTCATAAGGTTTAGAAAATCTTGATCACTCTCTAGAATAGCCCATTAAACATGGGTTGTGCTTGAATGCACTACATAATTGATATAACACAACCACTCTACATATCAACCAGAGTTATAGACTCTTTATTGCAACAAGAGGTAATCACTCTTCGATCATGCTATAATTACATCCTAACCTATTAAACTTGAGACAACCTGAATGTACCCAATGATGATTGACACCTACATTATACAACCTACATTAACTACATTATATGAGTGCCTCCATTTCTATCACAACATAGCCACATTAAACTTGGGTCACACATGAATGCATCATGTATTTGTTATAGCACAATTGTGCCACATGACCAATAGAGTTATGGATCACATAATTATAGTCACAAGAATCTGTTCCTTGGTTGTGATCATATGGTGATTCCACACAACAAAATTTGGACATGAAATTCTCAAAACCCTAAACATCTAAAAATGAAATCTGATGAGATGTTGCTTTAAAATATGATTTTCAAACCTGGAACTACAAATCTGACTTCACAACTAAATTTTGCAAAAAGAAAATTACTACCCTCAACCTAGCGTTATCTTCTTGGATTTTTTCTGATTTTTCCCAAGAAAATTGTCGTTAGTTCTCCACAAACTGTCTCAAGTAGAACAAAACGCTGTCGCAATAAATCAATGAACTCACTTTTCTTTATGTCGGCCACAATTTGATTTTTTTCTATTTTTCATGTTTGTCAAAATTTCGACGAAACTGGTAGTCAACATTTCGACGAACCCCCAGGTTCGTCGAAATTTCGATGAACGTTGGGGATAAATTTTCAAAAAATTGAAAATTACACATCAAATTTTACAAGCACCCGACGATACATAAAATTATACATATTTCGTTAGACATTTTCGTCAGATTTTGTAGTCAAATGAATTAGTGGCACTATTGTAGATCTCTGCATTATACCATTAGGTTCTTATGACATTGTCCTAGGGATGGATTGGCTCGATGCTCATAAGGTCGTGATTGATTATTGATGCAAGTCGATATGATGCATTGATGCATTAGGTAGTGAGGTTGAGTTAGTAGGGGTCCAAAGACCTATATCATTGAGGATGATCTTGGCTATGCAGCTGAGAAGATGTGTTTGTCAGGGGTGCCAATTATTTGTTGTGATAGTAGATGATTTGGAGATGGGTGATAGAGAGGAGAAGGTGTCTATAGATAGCCACCCCATACTTCATCAGTATGCAGATGTTTTTCCAGATGATATTCTAGGGATGCCACCTCAATGTGACATAGACTTCAAGGTTGATCTTATACCTAGTTTTGAACCCATTTCCCAAGCCCCATACCGTATGACAACTCAAGAGCTTAAAGAGCTCCGCTTGGAACTTGAGGAGTTGTTGGAGAAGGGTTTCATCTGCCCTAGTGTCTCACCTTGGGGAGCACCGACGATCTTTGTGAAGAAGAAGAATGGTTCTCTTTGTCTATGCATAGATTATCGATAGTTAAATAAGGTCGCCATTAGGAACCGATATCCTCTACCTAGGATCGATGACTTGTTTGATTAGGTCAAGGGTGCTACAATCTTTTCTAAGATCGATCTTAAGTCAGGATACCATCAATTGCAGATTATGGAGTCTGATATTCATAAGATGACGTTTCACACATGATACGGTCACTACGAGTTTATTGTGGTACCATTCGGGTTGACGAATGTGCCATCTATATTCATGAGCCTGATGCATGAATTTTTTCACACATACTTGGATAGATTTGTAGTGGTATTCCTCGATGACATATTGATTTATTCTAGGATAGCTGAGGAGCATGAGGAACATTTGAGGTAGGTATTGCAGTGTTTGAGGGATAATAAGTTGTATGCCAACTTTTCCAAATGTGAGTTCTTCAAAACTGAGGTCAAGTACCTTGGTCATGTTATATCAGGAGAAGGTATTGTAGTGGATCCTGCTAAGATCCAAGCAATTATGGATTGGCCTGTGCCCACGAATGTGGCCGAGATACGTAGTTTTATGGGGTTAGCAGGTTAATATAGGCATTTTGTTTAGGACTTTTCTAGGGTAGGACATCCTATCACTTCTCTTTAGAGGAAAGGGAAGAAGTTTGATTGGTCGGAGTAGAGTGAGGCTGCATTTCAAACATTGAAGGAGAGGTTGACTAGCACACTGATCCTTGCGATACCAAATCCTATAGGAGACTTTGTTATTTGTGCAAATGCATCTTTGGAGGGGTTAGGAGCTGTACTGATGCAGGATGGTCAAGTCATTGTGTACGATTCATGCAAGCTCAAGGATCATGAGTTGAACTACCCCACACATGATCTTGAGTTAGCTGCAGTTGTACATGCGTTGACTCGATGGAGACATTTATTATTGTGACACTGTTTTGAGTTACACAATGACCATCAAAGTCTATAACACATCTTCACACAACCTAACCTTAATGCTAGGAAAAGGTGATGGATGGAGTTCCTTTGTGAGTATGATTTTGAGGTGAAGTACATCCAGGGGAAGGAGAACATTGTGGCTGACACTCTTAGTAGATGGAGGCATGAACTATCTGAGATGACTCTTACTATAGATTTGAGGAGCCAGATTCTTACCGTACTTCCTACAAATAGATGGTACTAGGAGGTAAGGTCTGAGATTGAGTCAAGCAGGAATTTGGATGGCAGGTACTCAGGATATTCTTTGGAGATAGATGAGTTATTGAGATACATGGGACTTATATTTGTTCCATCTTTAGAAGGGCTTCATACCTTGATTTTGATAGAGGCACATTGGGAGCCTTATTCAGCTCACCCTAGAGTGAAGAAGATGTATGTCGATCTGTGACCGCTTTATTTCTAGGCAGGTATGAAGTGAGATATCGCCAATTATGTATCATAGTGTTTGGAGCATCAGTGAGTTAAGGCTGAACAACAACACTCAGTTGGTCTTCTATAGGCTCATTTGGTTCCTGAGTGGAAATGGGACATCATTTCATTGGATTTCATTGTTGGTTTACCCAACTCTTCGCGATGACACGATGCGAGTATGGTGACGGTAGATAGGTTGATGAAGGTGGAACACTTCTCACCTATCTGTTCCTCCTATAATGCTTCATCAGTTGCTAGAGTTTCCATGGAGGACATTGTGAGGTTGCATGATATTCTACGTCAGATTATCTCTGACAGGGATCATGTGTTTACTTCAGCTCTTTGGACATCATTATAGCATGCTATGGGGACACAATTGAACTTCAATTCAGCATATCACCTTGAGACAGACGGATAAACTGAGAGGGTCAATCAGATCCTTGAAGATATGCTTTGCATGTATGTCATGGACCATCAGACATGATGGGAGGATTATCTCTATATTGTAGAGTTTGCTTATAACAACGGGTTTCAAAGTTCTATTCGCATGGCACCTTTTTAGGCCTTGTATGGACGGTCGTGTCAGACTCCATTGAGTTGGGACAGGTTGGAGGACAGGATTTTATTAGGTCCTAATATGCTTCAGGATATGGAGCAACAGGTGGTTCAGATCAGAGAGCATTTAGTAGCTGCATAGGATAGGAAAAATAAGTATGCAGATGCACACCGTGTGGATCGCCAGTTTGTTGTGGGTGACCAAGTTTTCTTGCAAGTGCAACTAAGGAAGAGTCCAATCCATTATGGAAAGGGTTCTAAGCTCGCACCTCATTTTTTCGGGCCTTTTGAGATTCTGGAGAAGATTGGGCCAGTTTCTTACCGCCTTGCTTTACCACCTAGTCTCTCACGCATCCACGATGTGTTCCATGTTTTTGTACTTAGACCTTATCATCCGAACATTTCTCATATCCTTGATTGGATTGCTTTATAGGTAGAGGACAGGTAGCTAGCTTCGGAGCCCATTGTCGTTACCCAACATAGGAGACTCACCCTCAGGGGTCAAAATATTGAGCAGGTGAGGGTCCAGTGGGATCCTAGAGATGACACTTTTGCTACATGGGAGGATGCTACCAGGATGAGGGAGCTCTACCCTTATTTTTTTGCAGGTTTCTAGGAGTAAGCCTGATCCTAGGGAGGGAGGATGTGACACCCCTCTATTTTGTTATGTTTTTCTTGATAGCTTAAATACTTTGTTAGACCTTATTTTATGCTATGGTTGTTCTATCGCTAATAGTGGAGCGATGATAGACTATATGGATGTGATGATACATTATGTGCATGGTGATTATGTTTAATATTCTTTATGTTTGCGTAGATGCTTAGTTGTGATGACATTGCTATATATGCTTATTGTAGTTTAATTGATATATTATTGTGTCAGTTGATGTGGCATTGTATTGGTGAAGAGAACGGTATTGCATCACTCACTTGTGAGTGCCCTGTGATTTTCGTGATTCTCTCTTCACAGTGTGTATGAATTATTATTTGTATACATGTACAAATTTTTCTTTTGTTTTAGGTTTGCAAGTATAAGACAACGGCTTCACCTAGTTTCACAAGTTTAAGCGTGTCCACTACTCAATAGTAATAATTGGGAGATAGTAACGAGCTACCTAGTCAAACCTTTACCCTAGCACAGTGTGTTGTCAGTCTGTATGTTGGTCATGTTCCTTAACCATGTTGGTCTTGGTATTTTATTTATTGTGCAAGTTTAAATTGTAAGGATTAAATTATATGTCATGATTAAGTATTTAATTAATATGGAGATCTTATTATAAATTAATTAATTTAATTTAAGTTATTATAAAGTAATTTTAATTATTAAATTAATTGGGAATTAAAATAAATAAGTTATTTAATTGTAAATTGGATTAAATCAATTGTTTTTTTAATTTTAAATGCATATTTGGGAAAAGATTTTAGAAATATCTTGGTTTGTTAAAGAAAAGATATTTGTTGTGTGAACTGGAAGTTAGAAGGGTTTGTTTTCTAATTGTCTTAAAATTGATTTATGGAGAGATTGATTGAATTGGTGAGAAAAGAGGAAGTTGTTTTCACGGGAAAAAAAGACAGAGGTTTTTGGGAAATGAAAGAATTGTTTTGTGGTTTGAAGAAATTGTAGATCTTAGAAGCTTTCTGATAATTCTAGGAATCTAGTTTGTTATATTCTTGGCTATGGATTGTTTATGTTCTCTGGGAAGTGGCAATTCTTCTGGAGGAAGCTTTGGCAATCTTGGAAAATTGAAGATTACAGAGAAGCTTGGCATCAATCCTCGAGGCAACAATTCTTCTAGAATAGGTTCCTTAATTGTTTGTGTGAATTTTGATTTGAAAGAATTATTTAATTATTGTAATGCAAATTAGAAAAGATTAGAAGACTTTTTCATTACTGTAGAAGCTTTTTTTTTTAAAAGATTGTTGAGAATATTTACAACCTCTGTAGAATATATTGTAGTTCCTTTGTTGAAATTATTTTTTTGGAAATAGATTTGTATAGAAGAAAATTATAGTTTAATTGTTGAACCTCTGTTGAATTTGAAACAAACTTAGAAAACCTCTTCTTTCTGGGAAGTTGAATTTAATTCATCTATAGGAAATGATAAATTACTTTGAGGGTTTTAGATCTCTGTAGAAATGATTTTTTTTACACAAAAGAAAATTCAAATGAAAATAATTGTGAATTTAGGAAACCTTTGTTAAAATAATTCTACATTATTTATGTAGAAACTTTTGTGAAAAAAATAAATTATATTCCTAGGTTGGAAGAAATTTTTATATAAATTTATACTGGTAAATTTTAGTATTTCATGTAGGAAATCTTTAAAAAAAAATTATTTGGGAACTATAAAATCTTCGTACAGCGAATATTGGGAAGTACTGTGATTTTGAATTTTTTTTAAAAATAAATTTAAGTTTGTTTTAAAAGGGCTGGGCATTATGCCCATCGCCACTTCCTTGAGGTGGGGACGTGGTTGTTGTGGCAGCGCTCTCCACACAAGTGTGGAGAAGATGTTGTCCATAGGCAGCGCCGTCTCCCACATGAGATGCTTGGGGCGACCAGTCCGTGGAAGCTTCATATGTGTGTTTGCTTTAATATATATTATATATATATAATATATAATATATATATTATATATGTATAATATGTATATATATTTGGTATGGTTGTAATGAAACATAATTTTATGTACTAAAATATATATTCATTATATATATATAATTGTATATATTTATATATATATATTTAAATATAATTATTTAAATTGTTTTTTTTAGAAGGTAAGTAAATGATTTTTAAAATAATATTATATGGTTAGTGCATGCAAAGCACCAGTTCATATTTTATAATAAAATAATTTTAATTGAAGGATTGAGATTTGTTTTTTATTATATATGTGAATTTGGAATTAAACAATTAGTTCTATTTGGTTGTTGGTTTATAAATTGAAATTGTGTTTTGGATGATGTATTTAAATATGGGATATTGATTTATTTGGATTTAGGAAATTCGAATGGTAGTGCTTTTTAATTGCTTGAGGTTGTGTTTATAATATCAAGTGTTCCTGTAATTGTGTATTGGGGGGAATAATTGTTATTGTGAAAATCTAATTCTTCCAAAGATTTAAATTGTGAAAGGGTTGTTGTAACTTTAGTTCTCTCTTTGAGATTTTCTTGGGTAGTGCATGTGGTTGGATTCAGTATTGGAAATCTATAGGGATGTGTTACCTCTTGAGGTGTGATGTTTACTTGTTGTCAATTTTAGTGCATTGTCTACCCTTGGGTTGTAGTATGATGTTATTGTGTTGTCTATAGGGGAGTGGCTTTCAATGAGGGTCGTGACACAAAGTGGTCCCAGGAAAACTCTTGTGGAAGTCAGTGTAATAAGTGGAAATTAAATAACCTACATTAGGGGAATGGGTAGTTAACATATCTAACTTGATAATTAGCCTCACTCATTGGCTCAAGGGCTTGTGTTAGACTTGAGATGAGTCGGGAAGGCCTAGAATAGCAAGATCGTTATCTTGTCTTCTCGAAAGATAATCGATTCCGCACTGGTGTGCATGTAGGGCTAAAGTTTGTAAGAGGTTACCAGAATAACCCAAGATGGGGGCCAGGACCTAGGAAGATCTCCTTAGGATAACCAATGCAACCTTTGTGATGACACTTCTCCTATGACAACAATCGATTGTATTGTATAGTGGTTGTACTTGATTTTGTGATTCTGGAAGCAATGTAACCCTATGTTTTGTATTTACTAGTACTGTGTGGTTTTGTACCTTGCCTGTGTCTAGAGGTAGTAGGTTAGTCTTGGTTACCTATTACTATCTCCTAGCATGGGGGTTGGTCCTAGGAGTACCACATGGCTGGGTGGCGTGCACCTTACACTGTTGAGTTTCTCTTCCTGTTCGTGATGGAAAAATCTTCTTGTTCAAGGAGCTCATGTGGTTCTATGGATTTGTACTTCTCTTTATTCATTGTAACCATGGGACACTATGTATTTGTAATCCTCATTTGTATTGAGGAGAACCCTTGTGATGTAATTGTGACATTATGTATGATCTATTCATCGTTGGATTAAATGGTATGTATTGTTTATATGGTGTTGTATTTGTGGAAATATGCTCATTACATTTATGTGTTAGACTTATTTTGCAATGGATTATTGCTTTGTTGTATGTTTTTATCATGAGTTAATTTCATATACTATGTTTTAGAATAATTTTGTAAGTTTTGAAATTCACATGTAGACATGTGTTGCCTAGAGGATGTATGTGTTAGAGTAGTTTACTTCACTCGTCATTGTTACTCTTTTTAAGGAAAAAAAATTAGTTGTGCTTTTGCAGTGTTGCATCGTCCTCTAGGTTGTGGGATGGGGTTTGACAGGATGACCTAAAACACTCTATACAAGAGAAAGAAGAAATCAAATGTAAGACAATGAAAAATGATTTAATGACAATTTAATTTATAATTCATCATAAAATTAAATTACCATCATATATAGGTCTAGATGCTTTGGTGCACCCGAAGCAACCTCTAAATTCTTTGAATCAATATATATAAACAATACAAAGAAAAGTTGAAATTAGATGTACAAGTCTACAATAAAAATTTATTTAATTCAATTTAATTTATAATTTATCATATTTTAATTGTATCGTATTATGAGGTTGTGCACCCTCTTCTCCAGGACATGTTTGTACATGCTCAATTACAAGATGTGTTTCATGCTATAAAAGAAATAGATTTTAAAATATGTATTAGCTCATATTATATATATATTCAATTTGAAATTTAAAATTAAAGTTATATTTAGAATATATAATTTATAATTGACTTTAAATATAATAAAAAAATTTAAATTACCATTTGATCTAGAGCCTGCTCTACATGTCCTAGAGGTGTAACTATGTCTGGGTTAGGGCTAAAAGTCGCACTAATAAAGTCCTACAAGATCAAAATTAAAGCATGTATACTTGAATTAGGTTAATATATATATATATATATATATATATATATATATATATATATATATATATATATATATATATATATATATTCAAGTTTGCACATTTTGTGTAGAATTTTTTTAAACAACCTAAAAATTAGACGCCTCATGAGTAGCCACAACATCTAATATTTGCCTAATGCCCATTCCCATTGTGGTATCAACCTATACATACATGTAGACATTTAATGCTTATAATATTTACAAATGTACATGCACATTTCATATATAGTGAATTCAAAATTCATAATTGTAACTATACTAATGTAAGTTAAACAATTTACAATATAAATGTACCTTCCCTTGATCTACAATGCCCAATAGTGGAGGAGTGCTCGAAAAACCCTCAGGTGGAATCGACATGGAAGCCAATTGACTCACCTAAACCAACATAAATATTTCAAACATATATGTGATTCAATTATAAATTTAAAACTCAAGTTTAAAATAATTTCATATATAATTAAAAAAATTGAAATCAAAATACCCCATAAGGGTTGCTAAGTAGGACGGGTGTCAATGTATGTACTCGTGGAATAGATGATTTCCCTATCATTAGTGTCATCTATACACCAAACTATTTGATTGTTAAAATGTATTGCAAACTTTTCTTTGATATATACATTCATCAAAATTCTTATAAAATGAACGTGCAGATGCATATTTATCCCTGTGTCACAGTGTCCTCAGGGTGATGGTCTACTATAAGAAAATCTACAAATGAACTGATGCGACCAAATGAACCACTAGAATCTCCACGTCCACCTGAACTAGGTGTGGCTTGATCAGGTCCATAGCATGCTTGATGGAAACTAGTACATACATGTGGGATGGGCCTCAACACTCTTGGAGTGGTACTCAGACAAGCTCCATAAAAACTCCTCCATCATCATCGTCTCTATGCTCCCCACCCCCTATCAAAGAAGCATGCTAATCAAGGTCTCATGTGAGTGTACTAAGAGAGCCTAATGTCGAGACCATAGCTCGATGATGCACAAGTGCAGGAATGGGAGGACCATGAGCAACAACAAGGGGTTGTGTATGCACGAGGTGTTGGGGATCAACCCTTTCCCCTAACCTCTATTGTAGCATGCCGCCACCAATACCCTAAAATGATTTAAAATCAAAATAATTGGGAATTTTCCCCATAACAAACTCTACATACAATTTCCTCAAAAAATACAATGGGCACTCCCAATTAGCATGTGGGGGACTATCAAAAACCATATACCATCAATCCCAAAAATGTGCACTCGTTTGAGGATGTATGCATCACCTCATGGATATTCTAGATTTGTTGGGAGGAATGGGTTGTCAAGTAGTGGGGTTGAGAAAATAGGGGTCTAGGTGGGCTTTCATTATTTTAAGGTCTAAAATTTGTTTATAAGAGAGACCGTCAGCACAAAATTGTCTCATTTGTTCTTTGTCTTGTTGATTCCTATCTAGATCAAAATCAATGGTCCTGATGGCATCCACAAAATTTTGCATCACAGATGCAAAACATCTCACATGTGGTGGAATCAATGCTTGAATCTACATAGCATTGATTTTATTTTGTATGGATGCAACCTGGTCATTTATACGTGCTCACAAGTGAGCCTCATTAGATACAACAGGTGTTGGAGGTGGCATATTAGGTGGAGGGGGAGATGGAGGGGGATGTGGAGGTGGTTGTGGCTAAGGTGGTCGATTGATGATATCATCAATGTTAAAATCATCCATGATATGAGATATAAGTGTGCACCTGCATTAAATTATACAAAATTAACATACAAACTTAAAAAATTACAAGAAATAGTTAAATTCGAAATGCACATGTAAATTTGTTTAAATAGGATGTGCACACATATATTAAGATCATATAAAATTGAAACACACATATACATTGATTGAACTTGATCATGTGCATACAAAATTAAAAATTTAACATGTACATACATTTAAAATAAAAAATACGATGCATAATTTGCATGCATACATCATTAAACTAAACTATGTACATACATACAAATTTCAAAATTTAAAAACTATATGCAATTTTAATACATGTGTACATACTAATTGAAACACACATATACATTGATTGAACTTGAGCATGTGCATACAAAATTCAAAATTTAACATGTACATACATTTAAAATAAAAAATACGATGCATAATTTGCATGCATACATCATTAAACTAAACTATGTACATACATACAAATTTTAAAATTTAAGAACTATATGAAATTTTAATACACGTGTACATACTAAACAATAAACTTGAAACATTCACAAAAATCTCATTTTATGTCTAACACACATGCAAACACACACACACACACACACACACACACACACACACACACACACACACACATTTCCAGCAGGAGAAATCATGATCTATTAGATAGTCATAAAATATATATTATTATAAATACATCATTATAAATTCATAAATTCCACCAAATTCATAATTTCATGTCACTAAAAATATCCATCTAGAACCAAAATCATAAATTCACATCACTAAAAATATCCACCTAGAACCAAAATAATAAATTCATATCACTAAAAATATCCATCCAACCAAATTTATAAATTCATCACACAAAATATCAATCATTCACCAAATTCATAAATTCATAACTATTTAAGATCATTGTCTTAATTTAAAAACTATTGTAGCTCTCTACTACATCTCTTCATTTGTTTGTTTTTTCCTTTTTAGAATCAGAAGTTCTCCTCTCCTCTAGCCATTGTTGATGCTCATCTAAGATCCCATCCATAGCCTTGACAACATCAACAATGGTTTGCATCCTAGATGCAATCATCTTCACAAGTGATGCGACACATTCTTCATTTTGAATAATGTTGATTTGATCTTGGATGGTTCTAACATTGGAATTGATTTTTTCTTGCAAATGAGCATCATAGATTTCAGGTGGTGGAGGTGGGGGCTTATAAGGTGGATTGGGTGGAGGTGGAGGTGGAGGTGAAAGTGGTGGAGATGGATGGCACGGAGGTGGATTGTGAATATTATTGAATCGATCCATGTGATCTCTAAGATATGAATGAACCTACATTAGAGTTGTAATTTCAAAATGTAAGATAGATGTTTAGGAAATACCCTAAAACCATTCAATATAAATGGCCTAATTGATACAAATGATAAAATATGTAACCCTCATTTATGTCTAAGGCATGTTACTTGAATTAAAATACAATTAACTATTAATATACTACAATTTATGAATGTTATAGGGTTTATGGCTTAGAGTTTAGGATTTAGGTTTTAGGGTAATAGGATGCCTTAAGGGGATCTATGTAGTAAGGTCCTAGTACAAAATTACATGGCTTTTAAGTGAATAAAATTTGGTGAAGATGCCCAAGGAAACCAAATTTCATTAAGGTTTGAGGCAACTTCACCAAAATTTATTCACTTGATCCATGTCATTTTGTCCTAGGAACTTACTAGACATAGATCCCCTTAAGCCATCCTATCACCCTAAACCATAAATCGATCAACCTAGATCATGATTTATCTCATTCATATTATAATCTTACATGATCTTATTATTGTTAAATTTGGTTTCCTTGGGAAACTTCACCAAATTTTGAGAACTTATTTGATCCCCTTAAGAAATGTCATATTAGGACCCCTTAAGAAATTGATTTATGGTTTAGGGTGATAGGATGGCTTAAGGGGATCTATGTCTAGTGAGGTCCTAGGACAAAATGACATGGCTGAAGTGAATAAAATTTGGTAAAGTTGCCCAAGGCAATCAAATTACATTAAGAGCCTAATAAAAAATTATGGCTTTAGGGTTTAGAGTTTAGAGTTTAGGGTTTAGGGTAATAGGATAGCTTAAGGGGATCTATGTAGTAAGATTTTGTGACAAAATCACATGGCTTAAGGGAATAAAATTTGGTGGAGTTTCCTAAGGCAACCAAATTTCATTTTAAGGTCCTAGGACAAAATGAATGCTTTAGTGTTTAGGGTTTAGATTTTAGAGTTCAGGGTTTAGGGTTTAGCAAACTTAGGGTGAATTTTTGGTGTCCCTTGGAATATAATGAACTTGCAAGTTAGTAAAGAACATTTTCTTGTGGAACAGATGATTGAGATAGCTCTTGTTTCAACTAACCAAACTAGATCATGAAATCTCATTCATATTATAAACTTGCACGATCTTATTATTGTTAAATTTGGTTTCTTAGGGAAAATTCACCAAATTTTGAGAACTTCTTTGATCCCCTTAAGAAATTTCATATTAGGACCACTTAAGATATCAATTTATGATTTAGGGTGATAGGATGGCTTAAGGGGATCTATGTCTAGTGAGGTACTAAGAAAAAATGACATGGCTCAAGTGAATAAAATTTGGTGACATTGCCCAAGGCAACCAAATTTCATTAAGGGCCTAGGAAAAAATGATTTATTTAGGGTTTAGGGTTTAGAGTTTAGAGATTAGGGTTTAGGGTAATAGGATGGCTTAAGGGGATCCTTGTAGTAAGGTCCTACAACAAAATGGCATGGCTTAAGGGAATAAAATTTGGTGGAGTTGCCTAAGGCAACCAAATTCCATTTTAAGGTCTTAGGACAAAATGAATGCTTTAGTGTTAAGGGTTTAAATTTTAGAGTTCAAGGTTTAGGGTTTAGCGAACTTAGGGTGAAGTTTGGGTGGCCCTTGGAATAATGGACTTGCAAGTTAGTTCCTAGTTTATGAATAGTTTTGATTTTATGAATAAATTGACTATTTTCGTAATAGAAACACATAATTATGTATTATTAAGATTGAGTTTGATGTATATTTTAACTGGATATTTTTTTAATTGATCATAAGATTATTTTATTTAAGATTTTTTTCATTAATATTTCCCACTTAAATGGATTTTATGATATAAAATGTATAATATAAAATTAGTTAATGTTGAATCAAGTATTTTATTTTTGATTGTTTGGAATTGAAAGAACCTAAAAGAAAGAAAAGAAAAATATTTAGATTCTTTTAGTGTCTAGGTAACTAGTGCAAAAATTGAGATTTTAGACTAAACTAGAAGCCTAATTAACAAGTAATTGATTAGAATGAGGGTTAAGATTGTCAAAAGACAACAGACGACACATGCAAACAAGAAATAGAAACAAGGCATGACTAAGAGAGATCAAAACATAAAATAGAAATGAATGTTGAATACTATCTAATTAAGTGAATTAGAAATTGATTCTACACTTGGATTTATGAATTTGCTAACTAAATTTGCAAACAAACATTGATAAAATTTATGAATTGTAACTGTTCTTTAACATATTGTTTTCTAATCTAATTATAATTTAACATTGAAACTAAAGTTTAACATATCGTTTTCTCCATACAATGCAAATAAAATTTAAAACATTTAAGCAATGCAAATGAATTTTCTGGAGCTCGAAATTAGGGTTTCCAAAACCAAAATGATTTGTTTGATTTCAATTTAGGGTTTTAGCAATTTTTTTTGTTTCAATTCAATTTAGTGTTTCAATTTCTAATCAATTAGGGTTTTTAATACATTTTTTTCATTTCATTTCAAACTAGGGTTTTCAAATTCAAATTTTTTTGTTTGATTTGAATTCAAGGTTTCAAAAAGCTTGATTAGGGTTTCTAAATGCAATTTTTTATTTCATTTCAATTTCTAGGGTTTTGAAATGCATTTTTTTTGTTTCATTTCGATTGGGATTTTCAAATACTTTTTTTGGTTTGATTGAACAATTTAGGTTCAAAAGCTTTTTTTCTAAAATACAATTCAAGGTTCATTTTTTCATTCCTATTCAATATCTTCAGGTTTCGTTGAATTTTTTCATCTATTTCTACAATTCCTCATTTCTACTATAATAGGAAATAAAATGCTTAAAAAATCAAATAAATTAAAAAAAATGCTAAAATCAATTATTCTATTGACAATTTCAATAAAAAATGAAAAAACTCCAAAAAAATGGGGCTGGATGGAGGCTATTGCTGGTGGTCGTTGTCGCTTACAACTTGGGATCCCATGCTCTGTTAAAATGAAAGTTTTTTCATTTTTAAAAAATAAATACCATTAAAAAATGGGATCCCAATTATTACAAAATGGGATCCCATTTTTTTATAAATCGGGATCCTATTTTGTACTAATCAGGATCTCGTTCCCTGGACGTTGGTTTGGGACCCTTTAACAAAAGGGATCCTGATTTTTAAAAAGCGGGATCTCATTTTACATTTAGGCTTAGGATCCTGAAGCTAAATAGGATCACTTTTTTAAAAAATCGGGATCCTGTTTATAAAAATCAGGATCCTGTTTTTGCAATTTGTCGATTTCATTTTTTTGGCTAAGGCAAAAACTTCCACATTTCATGGAATCAACTTTGTGCACTTACCCATAGGTATTTTTATGGAGAATATATGGTACATGTTGGATATAAATATTTTTCCTTGATTTTTGAGTTTAATTTTAACCCCTTATACAATAAATATAATACGTGGGAAAATGTTGGAAAAAGGTGTCTTGTTAACCTTGTATAATAGTAAGAATATTAAATTAATATTAAATTATGTCACATATAGGAAATATAGGGATACATGCATGACATGGATTAGACATTATTGGAGACACTTTCTATATTATATACAACATTAGAATAAATATTTAATGTGGGGCAGGTGCAAAAAGATGGGGGACCAAAAAGTGGCCAAATTTTCAAAAATCATTTGATAGGATATAACGTGCTCATGTTATGGCTTGGTGTGACTAAGCCAAAGGATTGGTCACATCAAGCCTATAATGCGCTCATGTTATAATGCGAGCATGTTATAGCTCATTAAAACAAAAAAAATCGAACAACTTTATTTCTATTCTCACTGTGTTTTTTGTTACCTGTGGCCAAGAAAACCTACATTTGTGCGCTCATGTTTTAGAAGGAATTAACTTGGAATTTCTTCATTGATTTGTTGCAATTTCTTTGCCAAGATGCCACCACATTGACGAGGAGGTCAAACAAGTAAGCATTGTTTGCTTTTTTTATGAATTTGTTGTTAAATAGGTAGTTTTAGGTTGTTTTTCATATTCATTTATTTAATTTGTAAGAGGTGTTAATGAACCTGAAAACCATCCTCAAAATCGTGAACAACCAAAGCAACAAGCACCCAAACAAAATCCTCAACAACCACAACAACAATCTCTTCCACCAATTCCTCAACATCCTCTTGGCACTCAACAAAATTTAATGGGGGTAATTGAAAACAATAAAAAATAGATTGAGGAGTTAATCATGAGGTTGAACGATCTAGTAAGTTCAACTGTGGAAAGAAAAATTATGAGTTCACTTCAAGAAATGTTAAAACATGTAGATGCAATCAAAAAATAATTAAGTGGTTGGGCAAATAGGAGGCCTGCATTTAGGAATTTTTATGCAAATAAATTATCATATAAAGAAGTAAAAGATGAAAAAATTACAAAATATGATTTGTGCTCACTATTCAGTGACTCACACACAAATCAAAATCTTGACCTTAATGCCAAGAGGTTTCCTATCTATTGGTTCCAACACCAAGGGATTAGGAACAATTTTTGGGATAGGTGGTACATGGTTTTTGACTATCCACCATGCAAAAATTGTGAAGTCCCCCAATATTTCTTGAGGAAACTCTACTATGAGTTCATCCTCAAAAAAATCCCCAACTACTTTGATATGAGGGACTTTTAGGGGAGAGATGGGGGGTTAGCATAGGATAGACCTAATACACAATATGATCCTTAGTGGCAAGGGAGATGAGCTCTTGCTAGGCCGTCTCATGAGCATGTCGTTATCCCTTCCATTAAGAAGGAGAGTGTTGAGGTGAACAATTTGTAGTCTATCAACTCTTTAACCCAGAGTATCATCCAACATGTTGGTCCCATAGTACAATGCCATCCAAGGGAGTCTTCGAGGGGTAGGCTTCCACCCCATTCTTGTTAGGTTTGCGGATCAACTTGTACATATGACCCCACAGACACTCGAGGGGAATGGTGCACAAGATATGTTTGCTACCACGGTGATGGTGATGACAACTAACATTTTGAATCAGGCTTTCGACATCGATACTCAGGTAAATGTTAGCATGTTCATTGAATTTAATTTATTAAATTTCATTTTTGAAATGCAAGATTAACTAATTTAGTTTTATGATTGTAATAAAATTTTAGGGTCATAGTGTTGATACTGGATACACCGACCCTCCACCTGTTTATTACTCCACTGCATCTACCATTGAGGTATGTAACTAGTAAACAATTATAAACTTATTACATGTGAATAGCATTTTTATATGAATGGTATTCCAATATCTAATTTTGGAAATATTGAATAGGCTAATATTGGAGGTTTCATGAGAACACCTCCTAGTGCGAGTGGAGTTGGACAAACCTTCACGCAAGTAATAGAATAAAGAGTTTATCTAATGAATTGTACTTAATATATTTGTGTAGTTTATATTCATATCATTGATTACATTTCATTGCACATCTTTCAAACTCAAAGCATTATTTCACATTGCGTAACTAATAACTAGATGTTGATAGATGAGAAAATCTCAATTACAATATAGTTGTTTAGAAATTCAACGTAAGTAGTGATGAAATTACTTCACATAGCATAAGTAATAACTAGGAGCAACTTCCAATTGCATTTTCTTGTCATGTAATTCCATGAGACCACTTTTTATTGAGACAATTTTTCAAATAATTCACTACCTTTTCTATGCTATGGATGCTTGGAAGAAATATATGAAAGAATAATAGTAAGCAATGGAATAGACAAGGAAATTCAAGTTGTTTGAAAAAATTCCTCAAATAAATGTGGTCTCATGGTGATGTCCATCACCATGAGACCCAATTTCTTTGAGGCATTTTTTCAAACAGCTCACCACCTTTTCTATGCTACCACATTTTCCATACATGTCTACCAAAGCATTTTATCAAATAGTTCACTTCCTTTTTGCTATAGCTAAAAGCCTAAAGAAGGTGCTTTCCAACAAACTATGGATTCTTGGAAAAAATCTATTAAAGCATAATAGTAAGCAATAGCATAGACAAGGAAGTGAGTAGTTTGAAAAAATGCCTCAAAGAAATGTGGTCTCATGGTGATGGAATGCCATTCCATCACCATGAGACCATATTTCTTTGAGGCATTTTTTCAAACAGCTCAACGCCTTTTCTATGCTACCACATTTTCCATACGTCTACCAAAGAATTTTATAAAACTACTCACTTCCTTGCTGCTATGGCTAAAATCCTAAAAATGGTGCTTTCCAATAAATTATGGATGCTTGGGAAAAATCTATCAAAGCATAATAGTAAGCAATGACATATACAAGGTAGTGAGTATTTTGAAAAAAATACCTTGAAGAAATGTGAAACCACATTTCTTTGAGGAATTTTTTCAAACAACTCACCACCTTTTCTATGCTACCACATCTTCCATACATGTCTACCAAAGCATTTTAGCAAACTACTCACTTTCTTGTTTCTATGGCTACAAGCCTAAAATGGGTTCTTTCCAACAAACTATGGATGCTTGGAAAAAATCTATCAAAGCATAATAGTAAGCAATAACATAGACAAGGCAGTGAGTAGTTTAAAAAATTTCTTTGAAGAAATGTGGTCTCATGGTGATGGAATGAGTAGATTGATAAAATGATTTGGTAGACATGTATGGAAAATGTGGTAGCAGAAGCGGTGATGTTGAAAAATGCCTCAAAGAAATGTGGCCTCATGGTGATGGAATGCCATTCCATCACCATGAGGCCACATTTCTTTGAGGCATTTTTCAAACAGCTCACCGCCTTTTCTATGCTACCATATTTTCCATACATGTCTACCAAATCATTTTATCAATCTACTCATTTCCTTGCTGCTATGGTTAACAACCTAAAATAGGTGCTTTCCAAAAAACTATGGATGCTTGGAAAAAATCTATCAAAGCATAATAGTAAGCAATAGCATAGACAAGGCAATGAGTAGTTTTAAAAATGCATCAAAGAAATGTGGTCTCATGGTGATGGAATGTCATTCTAGATCACCATAAGACCACATATCCTTGAGGCATTTTTCCAAAAAACTCACTGCCTTTTCTATGCTACCACATTTTCCATACACATCTACCAAAACATTTAATCAAACTACTCACTTCCTTGTTGATATGGCTAAAATCCTAACATAGGTGTTTTCCAACAAACTATGGATTCTTAGAAAAAAATTGTCAAAGCATAATAGTAAGAAATAAAATAGACAAGGTAGTGAGTCGTTTGAAAAAATTCCTCAAAGAAACGTGGTCTCATGGTGATGGAATGCCATTCCATCACCATGAGACCACATTTTTTTGAGGCATTTTTTCAAACAGCTCATCGCCTTTTCTATGCTACCACATTTTCCATACATGTCTACTAAAGAATTTTATCAAAATACTTGAACTTTCTTTCCGCTATGGATAAAAGCCTAAAAAAAGTGCTTTCCAACAAACTATGGATGCTTGGAAAAAATCTATCAAAGCATAATAGTAATCAATAGCATAGACAAGGCAGTGAGTAGTTTGAAAAAATGCCTTGAAGAAATGTCGTATCATGGTGATGGAATGCCATTCCATCACCATGAGACCACATTTCTTTGAGGAATTTTTTCAAATAGCTCACCATCTTTTCTATGCTACCACATTTTACATACATGCCTACCAAAGCATTTTATCAAACTACTCACTTCCTTGTTGCCATGGATAAAAGCCTAAAATAGGTGCTTTCCAACAAACTATGGATGCCTGGAAAAAATCTATCAAAGCATAATAGTAAGCAATATCATAGTCAAGGTAGTGAGTAGTTTCAAAAAAATTCCTTGAAGAAATGTGGTCTCATGGTGATGGAATGCCATTCCATCACCATGAGGCCACATTTCTTTGGAGGCATTTTTTCAAACAACTCACTGCTTGAAGAATAGAAACCAAGCCTTTAGCCAAAATTCCCCTCCAAATTATTTTCAAGGTCCTCATCCTCATCCTCAATTTACCAATCCATGGAACCTTCCACCTTTTATTCCACTTGTTCATATCCCCACCCCTCCCTCTTAATGTCGTGATCACCCTCCATCTCATAACCAAGACCACACTATACCATCCACCCCATCCTAACAAAATACCATAGAGAAGGCAATGAACTGTTTGAAAAAATGCCTCAAAGAAATGCTATCTCATGGTGATGGAATGCCATGGCACATTTTTTTGTAATGGAATTCCATCACCATAGAGAAGGCAGTGAATTGTGGTATCATGCCATGACATATTTGTTTGCAATGAATTGTGGTAGCATAGAGAAAGCAATGAGTTGTTTGAAAAAATGCCTCAAGGAAATATGGTCTCATGGTGATGGAATGTCATTACAAACAAATGTGTCATGGAATTCCATCACCATGAGACCACATTTCTTTGAGCAATTTTTTCAAGCAATTCATTGCCTTTTGTATGCTACCACAGTTTTGTACATGTCTACCAAAGCATTTTATCAAATAGTTCACTAGCTTGCTACTATGGATAAAATCCTAAAATAGGTTCTTTCCAACAAGCTATGGATAGGGAAAATAGCAAGCATGATAGTCAAAAATATATAGTTTAATAAGTACTCAAAATTTTGTTCATTATCTCATACACTATAAGCCATGACGTGCATCACTATTGTAGTTTTTATGATTGAATAAATTTTTGTTTTATTTTCAGATGTTGCAAGTGGATACACCTCCATATGTTCATAGGGAAATAGAGATTGGTGTTTCTTCTACTATAGACTCCTCGATGCCTCTCATAGAGGTATGAGGCATATTACTAAATTTTAATTTACATTCGTTGTTATAGTAATTCGTTAGTGAAAAATCAAACCATTATTGATTTGTAGTTTAATTTCTCTTTGGATGGTTTCTACCGGGCTTCAACACGCCACAACATGGGCATACAAATATTTCCCTCGAGGAGAGTGATCATCTAGTGGTGGTAAATGATTATTTTGTTAAATATAACATTAATATTTAATGCAATTTCTATATATTAATGTCTTGTTATTATAATAGATAAAGCTTGACTAGGAACTAAACCTTAGGAGGAGCACCATGAACACTCCTCGACCTAAAAATAAACGAGTGATAGACTTATTGCCATCTGGCCAACAAGCAAAGGGCAAGAGTTTATTTTGAGAGCATGGAGAGCAATCACTTTTGATTCCAAAGCCCTTTGTTGTATGCCTATATGGAATTTTTGTACATATTTTGTATTGCATATATTTGACATTGTATGCCTATATGGAATTCTCATAAGCCTATATGGTTATTTTTTATATATTTTATTCTTATAATTTGTAATGGCATTCCATCACCATGAGACTACATTTCCTTGAGGAATTTTTTCAAATAGTTCACTGCCTTCTCTATGCTACCATAGTTTTTGTACATGTCTACCAAAGCATTTTATCAAACAGTTCACCACCTTGCTACTATGGATAAAAGCTTAAAACAGGTGCTTTTGAACAAGCTATGGATAGGGAAAATAGTAAGCATGATAGTCAAAAATATATAGTTCAATAAGTACTCAAAATTTTGTTCATTATCTCATATACATTATAAGCCATGATGTGCATAACTATTGTAGTTTTTGTGATTAAATAATTTTTTGTATTATTTTTAGATGTTGCAAGCGAATACACCTCTGCATGTTCATAGGGAAATGTAGCTTGGTGTTTCTTCTGCTATAGATCCTCAATGCCTCTCATAGAGGTATGAGGCATATTACTAAATTTTAATTTACATTCATTGTTATAGTCATTAGTTAGTGAAAAATCAAGCCATTATTGATTTGTAGTTTAATTTATCTTTGGATGGTTTCTACAGGACTTCAACACACCACAACATGGGCATGCAAATATTTCCCTCAAGGAGAGTGATCGTCTAGTGGTGGTAAATGATTATTTTGTTAAATATAACATTAATATAATGTAATTTCTATATATTAATGTCTTGTTATTATAATAGATAAAGCTTGGCCAAGAACTAAACCCTAGGAGGAGCACCATGAGCACTCCTTGACCTAAAAATAAACAATTGATAGACTTATCACCATCCAAATGACAAGCAAAGGGAAAGAGTTTATTTCGAGAGCATGGAGAGAAATCACTTTTGATTCCAAATCCCTTTGTTGTATGCATGTATGGAATTTTTGTACATATTTTGTATTGCATATATGGAATTCTCATAAGCCTATATGGTTATTTTGTAAATATTTTATACTTATATTGACATATATTGATGTATGCCTATATGGCTATTTGGTTAATACAAATCTTTTTTATTGATGGTTTCCATATTTGCATTATAAATCCACGGTTCAATAGATATGAGTTACATGTATTCAAGTGTATACTTTACAACTTACATTACACTTTGTGACTTATGTGTATTCCAATTTATACTTTGTGACTTACATGTTTTCATGCGTATACCTTGTATTCATGCATATACTTTGTATTAATGTGTATATTATGTATTCATGTGTATACTTCAAGGCTTACGTGTATTTGAGTACTTGTGCTTCACTTATTCACATGTATGCTTGACTTATTCACATGTATATACTTATTAATTGGTTAGCCCTAGTATTTCTCATTGTTATCCTTCATGGTTTGTCTTGAATATTTATTGATTGATGCTAAACAAATTTATTAGTTAATGCTAAACAACTTCAATATTCCCAAGAATACTAATAGAGTTACAAATTACAAAATTGTACAAATTGAAAAGAAAAGATTAACTATAAATAAATGAACTGATTATTAACTTGATAATTCCTTAAGAATGAGTATAATATATATATCAAGAGATGGGCCTTCTAGAATGGAAACTACCAACTAGAAAATAGGCATGCAACTCCATGCAAGATTTCACAACTAAGCAATCATTATCCTAAAAATCTAACTAGAAAACTTATCTAAAAGGAATATTTTAGGCAAAATATTCTACACCAATATTTTCATAATCAATGGCTTATTTCCATGCTCGCTCCCCTACTGTCAACCAAAATTTGTCAAGAAACCCCTTTGATATAGTTCTATGTCCATCAGATCGATGGATATAAATCTACCCAAATCATTCCCAATACTTTGAAAGCAATAATCCACCCAAAATTGCAACGAGAGATAAGTAAAATGAACCCACAATAGCATAACTAAAAAAAGAATAGTTCAACCTTCAAATCTTGGTGAAACCATTTCCAAAATTAGAAGATCTTAAAGATAAAGAAGAATTATGATCTAGGATATATAGTATAGAATTAGTACCCACTTTGATCACTACAAAATTTTAAACCATGGGCTTATCATGCTTTTTCAAATTTGGTAAAAGGCTTATTTAAGATCCTTGAGCAATGTATTTCCTAGTGCTCCCTTGTTCTTATATATCTCAATTCAGTTTTTTTCAAAGAGTTACATAAAATGCTTTATCTAAAAAAAAAAAACATGTTTTCAATTGGTATTACATGAGATGTTTCATAAAAAGATTCCAATATATTTAATATTTTGATTAGAACAACTCAATTAAGCAAAGGATACATAATCTTCACAAAACTTGCAAAACATAATATTCATAGTAGATGATGAGTAGTTAACTTCTTGACACATTATCATATAAACATTTAGCTTAAATGTTCTTTAAACATTTTCACAACATAATCCTCATAGTACAAAATGAATTGTTATGTTCTTGATCCATCACCATATAAACACGTTGAAAGATGCATATGTCAACTTTTTCTAATATTATTTCCTATATAGGAAATGGACTTGGGAGAAAGCTTTATAATTTATAATACAAATAAGAAATGGACTTGGGTGAAAAATTTATTTATCACACCAAATAATAAATGTACGTGAGAGCATCACTTGTTTCTCTTATAATCCAATTTTCAAGAATAGCAAATCATTTCAAATGAAAATGAAAAAATGCTGCACAACCAAAGTTGTTAATTGAGGAAAAAATAAAATGTTTCCAAGTTCCACCATTGAACCCATTTTCAATTGGTTGTATATTTTTGTAAGGGCAAGGAGGATAATTAAAAATTGTCTTTCCCTTGCTAGGCTTGAGGATGATCATATCCTTTTGGTGTGGAAAACTCAGACTTGTCAACTGTCATGTGAATGTTTCTCTTTTCGATTGTTTTGCATGCCATCATAAGGGATCAAGCTAGTTGAACATAGCTCAAAGTGATTTGGAATTTTTGGGTGTGAAAGAGGACCATTCCTATCGTAAATGTACCTATCCAAATGCATTAGAATAATTTGTTTGGTCACACGAGCTGCAGAACGAAAGTTGCATCATTTTGCAACTTTACACTGCTTGCATTTGACGCTTTTTCCATCAACTAAAAAGTCATCACCATGGGAAAATGACTCTGAGATAACCAAAACTGAGAGAGATTATTATAGAGGGTCCCAACGCGATCCTATAGGATCAAATAGTGAGTTTGTAAGAGTCATGATTTCTGAGTAATATCCTGTCAAAGATTGCAGCCATTTTGCACTTTGGACTCTTAAGGGATTGAGTCGATTGAACGTAGATTGGAGTGATTTGACATATTTGGGTCTGAAAGAGGACCATGACTAGTGTAAATGTACCCATTTGGATGCGTTGGAACAGTCTGTTTGGTCACACGAGTTGCAAAACGAAAGTTGCACCACTTTGCAACTTTACACTGCTTGCATTTGACATTTTTTCTATCAAGTGAAAATTGGAAACCATAGGAAAAAAACTATGAGATAACAAAAATAGAGAGAGGTTACTATAGAGGGGACCAACACGATCCCATAGGCTTAGATGAGGAGTTCATAAGTGTCATGGTTTTTGATTAATATCCCATCAAAGATTGCAACCATTTTGCACTTTGGACTCTTGAGGGATTGAGTCAGTTGAACATACCTTAGAGTGATTCAACATGTTTGGGTGTGAAAGAGGACTATTCCTAGTGTAAAATTACCCATCTAGATACGTTGGAACTATTTTTTTGGTCACACAAGTTGCAAAACGAAAGTTGCACCACTTTGTAACTTTACACTACTTGCATTTATCACTTTTTCCATCAAGTGAAAACTACAAACCGTGGGAACATAACTCTAAGATAACAAAAAGATAGATGTTATTATAGAGGGGCCAAACGCGATCCCGTAGGCTCAGACAGAATGTTTGTAAGCGTCATGGTTTCTAAGTAATAGTCTGTCAAAGATTGCAGCCATTTTGCACTTTGGACTCTTAAGGGATCAAGCCAATTAAACATAGCTCAGAGTGATTCAGTGTGTTTGGGTGTGAAAGAGAACCATGTCTAGAATAAAGGTACCCATTCAGATGCATTGGAACAATCCATTTGGTCACACGAGTTGAAAATGAAAGTTGTACCACTTTGTAACTTTACACTACTTACATTTGACACTTTTTCTATCAAGTGAAAACTGGACACCACGAAAAAAGGACTTTGTAACAAAAACCAAGAGAGGTTATTGTAAAGGGGCCCAACACAATCTTGTAGGATTAGACTAAGATTTTGTAAGCATCATAGTTTTTGAGTAATATCCCATCAAAGATTGCAACCATTTTGCACTTTAGACTCTTAAGGGATCGAGCCATTTGAACATAGCTCAAAGTGATTGTGCATGTTTGGGTGTGAAAGAGGACCATTCCTAGGGTAAAATTATCCATCTAGATGCATTGGAACAATCTGTTTGGTCACACGAGTTGCAAAATGAAAGTTGCACTACTTTGCAACTTTACACTACTTGTATTTGACACTTTCTATCAAGTGAAAACTGGACACCATGAGAAAATGACTCCAAGATAACAAAAATCGAGAGAGGTTATTGTAGAGGTGCCCTACGTGATCTTGATTCCTCAAACAGAATTGTAACTAACACATTCTTCAGGTAAAAAACCGTCAAATATTGTTGCCCTTTTGCAATTTGGACTGTTAAGGGATTATGCTACATGAATTACAAATGTTTGAGGACAGCAAAATATTTCAAAATTTGAGTAACTATCATTACAAATGTTTGAGGGAAGCAATAAATAAGCACTAGGGAACTAGATCCCAAACCCAATTACAAATGTTTGAGGGCAGACATAAATTTTTAGTTGAAAAACATGTGTGAAGAACTTATGGGGTACTTGAGTTAATTCATGTTACTTGAACAACATCTAACAAGTCATGCATGCCTCTATAACTTGTAAATGTGATTATTTTTATGAAATGTGGACATTATTTTATGACATTATGCATAAAAAAATGTTTACAAATTGAACTTCTTCAATGTTTATGTGAATAGATGGTATGCTATATTGATATTGATATATAAGTATTAGGTTGATTTATTTTAATAAATGAAGTTTTCTATAATAAGTTAGTCTTGATTGGTGCTAGTTATAATAGGGAGAGAATAAAAGAAGAAAAAGAATGATTGGTAACCATTAATGGTTATTACACTCACTATAATAATAATAATATTCAATGTTTACAATAAAATGAGATTTATTTGGCAGTCATAATTCTAATGTTTGTGCTACAATTGTCTAATATGCTTCATACACCAATATGATAACCAAGTGCTTGTACTTGTACGCACAATGCTTTCTCAAAAATATCAAGTGGTAATACAAAATCATGAGAAAAAAATTAACTAATATGAATTCCAACACCCCACTTAAATCAAATATTGAATTAATGTGCCCCATTTTCATGCACACAAACTCAACTTATAAGATTCTCTCATAATAACCAAAAATAGAATTCAAGGATACCTTAGGAACTTTGTTCTCATAGAACTTTTACAATGTCACTCATACATTTGAGATGCTCTTATAATGTCTACATCATAGGTGCTCATGATGAGGTTAACTTCAAATGAATAACTTGAAATTCCCTCGCTAAGCTTCATACACACTTTTATAATGTCTACACCATAGATGGTCATGATGACGTTAACTTCAAATGAATAATTTAGCACCATCTGCTAGTCTTGGATTTGGCATATACTTTATAACTTTATTTGGGTTTACTAGCTCCCACCTAAACAAAGAAAAGAGATTGTAAATATTAATAATCACATAATCAATTCAAATAAACATGTGATATGTCAATAATCTAAAACTTGTGTGCTCAATTATGCAATATCTTATAACTTATCACTAGTCAATCTAGTCCATTGAGTATCTTAAAAAGTAATTTTTATATGAATATCAAGCATAACTCCAATCTATCAGGATTAAATTTTAGAGGGTCCTCAAAGTAATGAGGATGAATATGAATAGAACGTAACCAAACTATTACTTTCCAATCTTTTGTAAACTTGTAACCTATTATAAAAATAACACAATTTAATCTTCCACTTAGTTTACTAATCTATTGAGAATATCCAACATCATTTTTTTTGCATATTTTTGAGAAAAAATAAAATACCATTTAACTTTGTATCCTTTAGCACAGTTCTAAACATAAAGTGTGCTATATTTGCAACTCTAACAACTTCATCAATCACCTACAAACATGATATAAACATTAGATGATAGCATTGTCATCATACAAATTAATGTGCATACTTACAAATTAATAAGAACCAATGTGCATACTTACAAATTAATCCAACGAACCATCCAGGTCTACTCTACTCTTTATTGTGTCAAGTATTTCCTCATGAATAGACTCACACACCTTCCACAAAGTCTTGTTCAAAGATATACCCCAATATTTGATCAAATGAACATTGGATTCCACGATAAGGTTGAAGTAATGAAGAATCTTTTGATGCATGTAAAAGTATTAAAATAGCCAAACATTAACACTCTTATGTGGGTACCTTCTAAGCCAGATTCTAGTAACAACTGATCCTGTAGGGTATTCGATGTTTTCTCCATCTATAATTGGGGCTTCCAATTTCTTTTTGGCCTCAACACAATGACACAAGTAACAATCCATTCACTCTTTGTTGTCTTCATTTGCAATATAGTTGCATAAACATGCCCTATATTGATATGTGCAACAAATTAGATGAAATTAATCAACATTACAAATACACTACAAAGTAAGATAACAATAGGAATTTCAAAAACTATGCAAGTAGATATATTACTTGGTTGAACTAGATTTGATATGTGGTCAAAGTCAACCGATGATTCCATCTGTGTTAGTTTCAATGTCGTCGAAGGGTGATACGTGTGAAGTGGGCTAAGATAAATTAACAACCATTTCTCAACCCACTCCTTTGGATTGCACTCATCCCAAGCTTGCATTGTACATGAAGAATAAAATCATGTCATCTTTTGCATATGGATACTCCATGAACCTACATTTGAGCTAACGAAAGAGTGTAGCTCACTCGATCATATCAATGTACAATAATCCTCATATAGTGCAATGTTAGTATCATCCATCAACCAAAAAAATCTATGAACTGAAGACTTACCTTCATTACCTAAACCCATCGAAGCATTACACCACTCGGCGATTGATTTTGCATTTGTCAACTTTGCATTGTATTTATACTTTAACTCTTCTCGTGCTAATGATCTTTTGACATATGCTCCTACACCATCATGGTCCCCCTTTCCATGCCTGACCTCACAAAATTTCTACATATGTTGAACACCTATAATGACATGCATCATGCTCAAACAGTAGAACCTGCACGAGTTCTTGAACTATGTTGCACAGTTATCCAACCATTTTATATGTTGGTTGTATGATATGCCCTTCTAAGCCAAACCACTATAGAACAACTAGAAGCAACCTTGTACAAACTCTAGAGAATGTGTGTGATCATCACTAATATAAAAGTGGTACTCCCTCAATACCTTGCTTTGGTCCTCTATACTATCAGTTGCATGAATGAATGCTATGTTCACAAATATAGAAACTTGTGTGGAGTTTTAATATTGTGACTGCACCTCACACTGTGATTGTAGAGTGTAGTTCTCTACAAATTTGACCGCCGAAACTATGCTACCAATTGGAAAGGTTCCCTTGCATAATTTAAATTGAAAGTCCAACCATCAAGCTCTATGGATATGCCTTGCATACTCATAAATTGTACTGTCATGAAATGTAGACATAAAATGATACATTGGAATCTTCTGAATAACCAAATCACACATTTTTGCTTGATTACCATCTTTTGTAGCATGTCATTGTTCTATACTTCCCAAACTCAACTAGTTGCTTTCCCATCGCATGTGTACTTTCCATATGTTGGCATATTGGCATACGTTGCAAGCCACCACAACGCTGACATGAACCATCCAAGCATAGTTTCCTATAGAATATTTGGTCATCCTCTCTTTCACATATTTTTTTTATAAGAACTCTCTTGAAGATGTTGGTGGGGAATGTATGCGACAATCTTGCAAAAAATTGTCAGTATGCAAATATAAACATATAGAATGATAAATATCATAATGGTTAGAGAATTCAATATGTAATCTACAATAATAAGTAGTGTGTGTTTGATTTATCTTGACATAAAAGGGTTTAATCATTTCAAAATATCTAGCAGAAATTTAAATTTGAGGATAATCCTCTTGAAATTTATGAAAAAATTGGGTTTGAGTCATAACTAAAAAAATATTTGGATGTGGCTCACAGTTCTAACTACCAATTCTCCTTCTTACTACATCCCTTTGATTCAGAGATAACCTTGTGTCATTCTTCCAATAGTCTCCAATTAGTGTTCTCAATGCTTCAACAACTGGTTTATCTTTTCATGGGAGTCTCCCTAAGAATACCCATAATTCATTTGAATTGGTGCCCTCAATTCTTTTGTGCCTTTGAATGACTCTTGATAAAGTTTCTCTATTAATTCTTAATTTTGTATTCATCTTTCTAATGAGATGAGATCTTGTTTGAATACTTACCAAAGTCAATGTAATGACACATTAGGTGACATTATTATCCTTTGAGTGTGAGGTCTTACCCACACTCTCATAATCATCCATTAGATTCTTCAAATAGTATTTTCACTTGAAGCATTTGATGTTCTCAACCAAAGAATCTTCATGATGTTTCTATACTTTATAACTCACATCATTTCAACAAATAGTTGACATCTTGCAGCCCCATTTAGGCTTTCAAAGAAAAATTTCCAAATCTTATCAACATATCTTCTACAAGTGCATTCTAGAATCTTACCTTCCATTGGTTGAAAAATATTCTCATCAATATCAATCAAATATTTTGGCTTTCTATGAAAAATTATAGGTGGTGTTCTCCTAGGTACATGCATCTCAACATTAGAAATTTCATAAATATTTAAGTGAGATGGGCTAGATCACATACCTTCAATCTAGGGTGGAATAGACGACATACCTTGAGGTTGACATGGGGATGATGACATACCTACTTCGTCAAATACAAGTGATGATGTACTCTCAACTTGAGATGTGGTGGATGGTGTCCCTCCATATTCACTTGCAGTAGATGGTGTCCCTCCATATTCACTTGTGGTAGATGGTGTTCCTTCGTATTCACTTGCGGTAGAGGGTGTGTCTCCAACTATGATATTCAAATTTTTTTTAGCACAATGCTTTCACATTCGTGCCCTTTGTGCCGCCAATTCCTTTTCTCTTTTTGATAGTTGAGGTTCCTCTTCATTTGGCTTGTTTTCATCAATTGTATCCAATTTCTTCTTTTGATGATATTCCCTCATCAATTCTTTTTTATTTGCAAGTTATTAGTTTTAATATAATAATAAATAAAAAATTTACATCACTGCATCATGGAGGAATCTTAGACCTCCATGATCCGAAAATTTAGGAATCTTAAAAATATATTTCTTAAAAATTCTTTTCTAAAAGTCAAATAAAGATATAATATATTAATATCTTCATTATTATAAGATTTAAATGTAATATTATATATTTGTAATTGATTGTAATATTATTTCTATTTGAATTAATAATATGTTTAATTTAAAAAATAAAATATTCTTTCTAGAAATAATATTAAAAAAGAAAATATTAGATTTAATATTCTTATAAGATTAGATTTAGATATTAAAAAAGAGAATATTAATATTATTAAAAATTCAAATATGTTTTAATATAATAATGTAGATATATAGTTAGATTAATATTATTATAAGATTTAAATATAACATTCTATTAATATTAATTAATTAATAATATTAGTATTTAAATTATAAGAATACTAATGTTGCACACATTTCTAGATTAGATTGTATGAGTTTTTTGCATCAACGTTTCAGATCACACTCAGTGATCCATCATCAGGATGAAAAAGCTCAAGGAGAAAAGTGGTTAGTTGCAGACCCAAGCACAATGTAGCACCCCTCTATTTTTTTTTTCTCTTTTGATCGGACAGTGTTTTTCTTTGTTATGCTTTGTTTCTCTTAATACTTTGACTATGGTACTTGGTTACTATTTGATCGCAAACTGTAAAGCGATGTGAATGTTATTGTTTTGATGTGATGGTATTTTATTCTGATGTTATCATTATGGAATGCTTTGGATTAGCTTAGCAGATATTTGAATTAATGATGCTTTACGATTTTGATTATATTATTGATGTTAGATTCGTTAGTTAGTAATATTGTATTGGTGTAGGGGATGGGATTGCACCACTTGCTTGCGAGCGCCCTGCAATTCCATGATTTCTTCTTCACTGTGTGTTTTATTATGTTATATATATGCATGTTCGATATACTCTTTTTTCGTAGGTTGACAGGTACAGGACATCAACTCCACCTAGTTTCACAGGTTTGAGCATGTTCATTGGCCAACGGTATTCAATTGGGAGATAGTAACGAGGTTCCCTTGTCAAACCACAACCTTGCCATAGTGTGTCGTTAGTTTGTGTCTAGTTTATTATTGGGTTACGTCATCTTTGATGTTTTAATCATTTATTATCGATGGAAATTATATGTGGGAATTAATGTTTAAGTGGTGGAAATGATTATTTATGTATTTTAGAATAAAATGGTTAAAAGCTTTAAATTTAATTTAATTAATTAAATTAAATTTATGTGGTAAAGTAATTTAATTCTAGTGGTTAAATTTATTTTATGAGTAAATGAATTGATTAATTAAACTTATTTTGTGGAGTAAATAAATTAAATGGTTAATGTCGTTTTGAAAAGAAAATTTTAAAAGTTTTAAATTATTTTGAAAAGAAATTTTAAAAGTTTTAAATTCTTTTTGAAAAGAAATTTTTAAAAAAGCATTAAATTCTTGTTGAAAAGAAATTTTGGTTTTAATTTAAAAAAATAAAACAAAATATCTTCAAAATGCATAGAGGGAGAAATAACACAATGAAATCCTCTATTTATTTATTTTAATATAATAATAAAAATAATTATTGTGTTATTTTTTATTTTTTTTTAAAAAGAGAATAATAAATAAAAATAAAATAAAATAAAATTTTATTATATAAATTGAGGGGACTATGGCACATGACCCCACACATTGTGGGAAGCGCTGACACCACCACACCTCCACCCAGGGGAACTGAATGCAACCGGGCTATGTCCTCCTCCCTTTGGGGTTTGACTTTATAAATTTTATTATTATATATATAATATTTAATTATTATATATATTATATATATATATATATGTTTTATTATTATTTATTTAATATATATATATATATATTATATATTTTAAATAATTGAAATATATTTTTGTATTGGAATTTAAATAGTTTTTTTTAAAATATATATATTTAAATATAAATATATAATTATATATTCATTAAATATATAGTTATATATATATATATGTTTAATTTTTATTTCAATATAGTTTTCTAAAATGATGATGTTGAGAAGAAGAAACAGTTATTTATTTTAAAACGATATGCTCTGGATCATAGAAGTAAATGCTTATTATTAATTAAGAGCAATTAGGGAATTACATATTGTAGACACGTAAAATATACTGATTGACATTGTGCATCTGATCCTGACTTACTAACATCATTTCTTCCTGAATCATCCCTCAATCTAACCATTTAATCAAATTCCCCTATTTGATTAAATTCATCAATATGCGTCTCTTAATTAAATAAATCATTTTATCTAATTAAGTCGATCTATTTTGTTAATTAAATCAATCCATCTGATCTAATTATCCCTATTTAATTAAATAATCAATTTATTTGATTAAATCTCTAAAGTCTGTCCATTAAATTAAATAAATTAAAACTTTATTTGATTTAATCTAACATCATTCTTTTTAATTAAATAAATCAAAATCTTTATTTAATTAGCCTCCTATCACATTCCTCTCTTATTTGATTTAAATAAATCCATAAATCTAAGTCAAATAGGTCACATCATCTAATCTCTTGTTAAATTAATTAACCCTTGATTAATTTAACCTCATCTCATGTCACATCCTTTAGATAATGCAAGTTGCACATGAAAATAGATTTAATTCATTTATTAAATATCTATTTTTCTCACAAGGCACCTTTTGGAATATTCTCTCAATTTGAATTCAAAAATTCCAAGTCAACATGTACATCCAACAAGGCATTTAAAATCTCTTTCATGTCCTTTGCCTTGAGCCAAGTGGCATTTATTGCATTTTCCCTTCCCTCTTGCATGTCATTTCAATAAATTTGAATTTCAAATATTGGCATTTATTGGCACAAACCCCCAATCTTGCACATCCATCATCCACTCATAGCTTGACAAGTGGCATCATATCATTAGATGAATGTTAGTCCCACATTGCTCAAATTTGGACTTTCATCCATCTTGAAATCCTATAAATAAAATGTTCATATCCTCATTTGATCATCCACAATCCAAGCAAAGTTACCATGCTAAAATACTTAGCCATTTCCATTCAACAATCTTGAGTTCTTAGCTAGGTTATTGCAGATTTTGGCTTGGAGCTCTCACCATTCATCATCAAAAGTGGATCAAATCTCTTCATCAAGTCAATATATCGAAGCTTGCAATCATAGGAATTGGGAAAGGGCCAATTTTCACATCAAATTGGCACCAATTCCCCCATGGGATCAAGAGTTTACTTTTCTAAATAGGATTCAATCTTTGTTTTGTCATTTGCTTTGTGTTCTTCAATATTTTCTTTCCTAGTTTGAAGTTGTAAATGGATTTCATGGGAAATCCTTGTTTAGACTTGCAATATCTAACTTGAGGTGTTTATTCTCTTTGTTTTGCAGGTACCTAGGTCGGGGTTCGCACATTTGGCGCTAGGAGGAGGGATGGATATCATTATTTCTAACATTTTCTTGAAAATTTTGCATTTTTCTTCACACACAGGAAATTCCAATGTGGGCTCATCAGCATCGCTGTTTTGGCACCGCGGGCTCGTCAGCGTCGCTATATGGCACCGCTTGAAACACAAACTAGGCCGCTGGACTCGTCCCGCCAAAAAAAAAAAAAAATTAATGCCGCCACTGGACTCGTTGACTTGTAGGACTTTTTGAAATTTTTGAAAACAGCGACATTGGGGATGAACTGCGACGCTGGAAAAAAAGAGTGATGTAGTTGAGCTCTCTCTCCCGACACAGAGCACCGCTAACTGGTAAGCAGCGTTGTGAGGGCACCTCTAGGAGAAAAAACTGCGACACCTTCACGAGTTGCGATGCTGGGGGACAATAAAACGGAGAATTTAATTTTTAGCACATGCTTTTGATTTATGATTGATTTTTCCTCTGTTTTCTGCTTTTTAATTTCTATGTTTTTCCAGAATCTGACTATTTTTTTTTCCTTTGTAGGTTGGGAATCGAAATCAAAAGAAAGAGGAGCATGAGAAGGGTGTTTGTCAAATCAAAGTGTTTTTAAACACTCTAGTGTTTGTTTAACACTATTTTAAGAATTTGGTATCTTTTCATTCTTAGAACACTAGTTTTCATTTGGGCTTAAAAGGAACCTTTCAATTTCTTCTTGCAAAGGTTAAAACAAACTTTAGGATCAACAACATACTAGATTTTGTTTCTTAGATTAACAAATTGAACAAATATCTTTCACTTGTGATTTGGTGCTCTAAAACAAACTCACATATTGCTTTGGGGATTTAAGAAGAACAAGAGTAGCTTTGTCTTTTGTGAAGGCTTACTTAGACTAAAGCCATTAAAAAAGGACATATGCGCTTCTATCGCACTTTATAGTGAGCTTGAGAATCAAAAGACCTTTTTCATGACTTTGGGATGAGATAAAGCAATCACCTCCACACTTCGATTTGGGTTTAAAATTGAACAACACCTTGTGCGAGTGTGAATGGGGGCATTCTCGCGTATATTCTCTCTCTTTGTTGCTATCAAAGATTGATCGAGTTACGGATTTTGTTCTTCATTCACTTTTGTTTATCCTAGAGGGCCCGCCTTGGGGAAAAAGTACTCACCCAAGGGAACGGCTCAACCGGTAACACTCTAAAGCCAAGAGTATTTCCAACCGGGATATAAATGTGGATATTGGAAGAAACGCCAATATCACGCGGTTGATTCCAACAAGATGGATCTGAAAGGGGACTCTTTCCGTATGGGTCAATCTCCACGAACAAAAAGTCCTTACTAAAACCCATGTGCTAGAATTTGCCAAAATCCTTTTATCTATTTATTGGTGCAAGAACGGTCATTTTGAAGCCGCCCCACACTTTTATGGTCTTCTAGTAGAAATGGAAAACATGCCATGGGAGTTTCATGGGTGTTGATGCTTGGCTGCCTCGTATAAGTGAGTGTCATGGAGGGGAGCCAGTGGGGTCAAGCATCTAACCATTCACTGGAGATAAGCGTAGCTGGACTTGTCCAAGTGGGAATCCAACAAATATTGTCTTACACATCCATAGGATTGTACTTATTCTTGGGTTACAAAACACATTGCTTGATCAAAACACCATGAAAACAAACACTTAACATCATCTAAATTTCAAACCCCTTTGAGGACAAATACAATTGACTCAATCCATATGTTATTGCTTTTGTTAGGGTTCGAGATGGCAGATATCTAACAATTAAATGAAAATTTAATTAATAAACAGAGAAACTAAAACACACAGAGAATAAATTGTAACACAGAATTTAACGTGGTTCACCCAATCCGGGCTACATCCACCAAACCGCAACCATCCAATAATTTTATTATCCAGTGTAAAACCTATTACAATTTTGTGAATAATCATGTTTTTCATCATACTATAATACCCATCCGAACCCCCTTTTTAACAAGCTTAGAAGCTTCCAAATTTTTGAGTTCTACAAAATCGGATTTTTCCTTTTTCATTGATTTTTCCCTTTTCGGTCATGATATACCATGGGATATACAGTATAGCATGATCAATCACCACATACCAACAATCTCCCACTTGGAGACTAATCAGGCTCCATACCAACACAATCTCCCACTTGGAGACTGATCCTGGATGACACTGCTGCAATTACAGCTCCCACTGGAAATAAGTACCTTGGACCTTGCTGCTCTGTTATACTTGAATTCAACCTTGAAGGCCAACCAAAGCTAAAGAGGAGTTCAACTTCTCCCTTGTCACCGCGTTCATAAACATATCCGCTGGATTGACATCTGTATGTATCTTGTCCAGTTTAACTTGTCCATCCTCCAACACTGACCGAATGAAATGATATCTCAACTGGATGTGTTTTGTTTTAGAATGCAAAGCAGAATTCTTTGCAAGATGTATAGCACTTTGGCTGTCTGTAAACAAGTAATTTCTAGCCTATTTTTTTCCCAACTCATCCATGAAAAGTTGCAGCCATATCATCTCCTTTGTCGCCTTTGTTGCAGCAACATACTCTGCCTCTGTGGTGGATAAAGCAACCACCTTTTGCAATCGAGAAATCCAACTCACTGTTGTCCCACCAACTGTAAATACATAACCTGTGGTACTCCGCCTGGTATCTATATCCCCTACCAAATCTGAGTCAATATAGCCTTTTAAATTAGTATTAGAGCCCCCAAAACATAAACATTTATTGGATGTACCTCTCAAGTACCTGAGAATCCATTTTACCACATTTCAATGCTCAACTCCGGGATGACTCAAATACCTGCTAACAACTCCTATGGCATGTGTAATATCCAGTCTCGTGCATACCAAGGCATACATTAAACTACCTACAGCTGAAGCATATGGTACCTTAAACATTTTTTCTTCCTCCTCTTGTGTCTTTGGACACATATCCTTAGTCAATTTAACATGACTAGGCAAAGGTGTGTTGACAACTTTTGCATTCTCCATATGAAATCTCTGCAACACCTTTTCAACATAATTAGTCTGACATAAAAATAATTGTTTGTTTTTCCTATCTCTACAAATTTTCATACCAAGGGTTTGTTTTGCTGCCCCCAAATCCTTCATAGCAAAAGATTTTGCTAACTGTTGTTTTAGCTCACTTATGTGATCCATGTTAGACCTTGCTACAATCATGTCATCAACATATAAACATAAAATAATGTAGTTGTCATTATCCAACCTCTTAAAATAAACACAATGGTTAGAATTACATCGGTTGTAGCCTTGCTCAGCCATAAAACTATCAAATTTCAAGTACCATTGCCGAGGTGCTTGCTTCAAGCCATATAAACTTTTCTTCAATCTGCACACTAGTTTCTCCTTACCTTTGACCTCAAATCCTTGTGGCTGGTCCATATATATTTCATCTTCCAAATCACCATGGAGAAAGGCTGTTTTAACATCAAGTTGTTCTAAATGCAAATCTTCAGCAACCACAATACTTAAAACAATACAAATAGAAGTCATTTTAACAATTGGAAAAAATCTCATCAATCAATACCCTTTTACGTACAAATCCTTTACAACTAATGCGGCTTTAAATCTCTTCTTACCTCCATCTTCCTCTTTAGGCCTATAAGCCCATTTTGTTTGAGTAAAGCCTTTTTTACTGCGGGCAACTGCATAATTCCCAAGTCACGGTTTTTCAGCAAAGGTCATTTCTTCTTCCATTCCATGCTCCCCGTGAACCTTGGTATCCGCATAGCTTTATCATAATATTTTGGTTCACCAACATCGATTAACAAAATAGTATACAAAGAGGGAGAGAATCTTTCTAGAGGTCTGCTTATCCTTGAAGATCGTCTAATAGGAGTTTGTGGTATTTGTTGTTGCTGTTGTTGCCTAGCATGAGGAACCATTGAAATATCATTGTTTGGAATATCATCCAACAATGCATAATCATTTTCTTTCTTCTCATCTTTGCAGCAATAGATCTTGTACAATACTTTCTCATTGAATATGACATCCCACTTCTCACAATTTTTCTAATTTTTCAAAATCCCAAAGCTATAACCAAATTCATCAATGCCATATCCACAAATACACATTTCTTTGATTTTGCATCAAGTTTGGTTCTATTTTCAGAATCTACATGTGCAAATGCTTCACAACCGAAGGTTTTGAGAAAAGAATAACTCACCTTCTTACCTTTCCATGCTTCCTCTGGAATACCACAACCCAAAGGATTAGAGGGACCTCTATTAATTAAATAAACAATAGTGTTTATAGTCTCTGCCCACATTTTTAAAGGCAACCCAGCATGCAATTTCATAGTCCGTGCACACTCCATTATTGTTCTATTCATGCGCCAGCCACTCCATTTTCTGTGGAGTTCCTTGGAACCGTTTTCACCTACGAATACCATTAGAGGGAAATTTAATCTTCAAACTCTTTTGCAATACTCACCACCATTATCAGATCTGAGACATTTTATCTTTTTACCTGTCTCATTCTCAACCAAGCTTTTCCATTTTTTAAAAAGTTTCAAATACATTAGATTTACGCCTAAGGAAATAAATCCATACCTTTCTAGTTGCATCATCAATGAATGTTGTGATAAGAAGCCATCATGAGAAGAAACCACGATGAAGATACGATTTCTGTTCATACACAACTCCAGAAATCCATATTAACACATTTTAGACTGGTAAAACATTATTTGAATGAAGTACTTTCATACCTTTTGCATTCATATGCCCCAAGTCTATTATGCCACAATGTTGATTCGAGTCCGGCAAAGCGTATGATCTCTACGATGAATTGTAGCAAGCGTTCACGAACATTGACCTTTTTTCGTAATAATTAAAGTAGAAGGAACGGTATGAACTATACAAAGATATAAGGTGCCTACTTTCACACCTTTTTGCTACCACTAAGGCACCCTTTGTGACCTTCCAATTTTATCACTAAATGTAACAACCGACCTTCATCATCTAGTTGCCCTGCTGAAATTAAATTTCTGCTTAACTTTGGAACATGCCTTACCTCACATAGTAGCCAATGATTCCCATTCTACAACTTAATCTTGATTCTTCCCTTTCCAACAATCTGACAGGGTTCGTTATCTCCTAAATAAACCAGCCCAAAATCCCCTTGGACATAATCAAGAAAATAACTTCTATGGGGGGTAGCATGAAATGAAGCCCCTGAATCTAACACCCAAGAATCATCAGCATTATCAAGGGAAAGAATCAAAGCATCCTCATCAGATTTATTAATTACCACATTTGCCTCTTTACTTCCTTCTTTTTGTCTCCTTTATTTTTCCGAGACTAGCAATCTTTCTTCAAATCACCCAGCTTACCATAGTACCAACAATCCTTCTTATTTCTAGATTGGGACCTTCTGTCCTTTGATTTTCCTCGTGACTTCCCATGATTTCCAAAATTGTTTCCTCTCTCCTTTGTTCTGCCCCTGCTTTCTGCATTCAAAACACTGCCTGATGTGGATGTTCCACCTGAGCTTTTCCTACGAATTTCCTCGCTCAAAATAAAACCAACAACATTATCAAATTTCAATGTATTTGAACCAGAAACATAATTGCTAACAACCATTACCAAGCTATTCTAGCTTTCAGGAAAAGAACACAGAATCAAAAGAGCTCTAACTTCTTCATCAAAGTTTACTTTTACAGAAGTTAATTGACTAGTGACTGTATTAAACTCATTCAAATGATAGTAACTGACCCACCTTCTACCATTTTCATATTAAATAAACACTTCATAAGAAATACCTTATTCGAAGCGGAAGGCTTTTCATACAACTTCGCCAGGGTTTCCATCAACTCTTGATTTGTCTTTGCTATTGTAATATTAAACGCCACTAATTGTGCCAAGCATAGACGAATACTGCCAAGAGCCTTTCTATCCAAGATCTCCTAGTCCTCATCTGACATTGCTGTAGGTTTCTTGGTTTTCCCTTCCAATGGCCCCCATAAATCCTTCTGATAGAGATAGTCCTCCATCTGCATCTTCCCTAACTAATAGTTCTACCCGTTAAACTTCTCAACCTTCTTACCCTCGTCTGCCATTGCTCCCACTCAACCGTGAGACTCCCACTCAGCCGTGAGACCTTCCTACAGATGATAATCAAAACACAACCCACTCTGATACCACTTGTTAGGGTTTGAGATGGCAGATATCTAACAATTAAATGCAGATTTAATTAATAAACAGAGAAACTAAAACATACATAATAAATCATAACACAGAATTTAACGTGGTTCACCCAATCCGGGCTACATCCACCAAACCGCAGTCATCTAATACTTTTATTATCCAATGTAAAACCTATTACAATCTTGTGAATAATCACATTTTTCATCATACTATAATACCCATCTGAACCCCCTTTTTAACAAGCTTAGAAGCTTCCAGATTTTTGGGTTCTACAAAATCAGATAGGGGTCGAGGTGTACAGTATACCATGGGCTATACAATATAGCATGATTATTCACCACATACCAACAACTTTCCCTTGGGATTCACATCCTTAGAGGTTTCTAAACATTGGATTATATCTCAATTTGTCTCCTTAAGTAAACAATAGGAAAACGCTTGCCTTAAGTTCATTGAATTTCCACATAACATATCTTGTGGGGTTTGAAAAAATTAAGACATTGGACATCTTAGTTTGAAAACCTAATTGAAGAAAGTGTTTTTTTGGTAAAATAAAGACATTAAGCAAAGCTAAGAAAAATGAACTTTCATATGTGAAGACTCCAAAACCCAAAGCACAAATCATTGATTGAAAATCCAAAAAATGTGTGTTCAAATGGAATCATTTCTTGGTCACAAAGGTCTTTAGGAAGCATTTGCATGCTCTTCAATACCTAGGTCTAGGCAAACAAAGTGTCCCTTTTTAGGTTCATCTTAGGATCAAAACATATCAAAATCTTTTTCATCCATCCTCAAAAACATCAAAACAAATTTCATCTCACCATCAGCTTTTGGAAATTCTTGAAATCATCCTTAATACTAGGCTTTTTGGAAAAATCAAAATCATCAAAATCCTTGAAAACATTTATCAAAACACCTTTGGCTAGGTATGTGTAGATGCATCCTTTTGCATATGCTTAGTCAAAGTTATCCAAATCATCTTGTCTAGCTTAGTATATGTAGATGAATCCTTCTTCATATGCTTAGTGAAACAAATCATCTTGTTTAAATAGGTGTGGGTAGATGCATCCTTCTCCTCACACATATCCAAATCATCATCCTTTGAAAAAAGCTATCCCTTAGATCATCATCCAACATCTTAGGGTCTTTTTGTTCAAAATCAAAATCAAAATCAAGGACAAAATCTCAAATCCAAAATCAAAATCAAAATCCGCAAGTCCTAAAAGCCTAGTATCTCATTCAAGACTTATCAAAATCCAAAAACATCTGTATCATCCATCCCTAACATCATCATCATATCATCACCTTTGATCCTCAAGACATCCTAAAACGTTCTACTTTGGAGCATAAGATAATGATCAATCCAAAGAATCAAGAGATTCATCTCCCATACTTTTGAAGATTGATCCTTGTTTTATGGTTCTAACTAGATCTCAATACAAGAAGAGTATGGAAGCCAACAAAGAAACAACCGCTTCAAGCGATCTTAGCCAAAAAAATGTAGAAATGAATCCCGCTGAATCAAGTAATCCGTTGACCCTCTCATCATCGCAAAATCCACAAGAAGAAAACCAAGGAGAGGACCTTACCTTTGGAATGTCTCGCGAAGAAATGACAAAAATGCTCCAAAATCCGGAAAACCATAGAATCATCAATGTCATGATGAGACTTAACCCTTTGTTGTACATGCTTGAACTAGCCAAACAAGGGGCCAAGTTGCCTTTGGATTTTGATGTGAGTACTATAGTAGAGACATTTTTTCCACCAATCTCATCCACCATCCCCATCTCATCCACACCTCCATCTCAAAACATCAAGCAAAACATTCCACAAATCACATCGTTTGCTCCAACCCAACCCAATGTCAACAAGGGAAATACATTTCTCAATGCTCTTCAAGCACATCCCCTTGTTAATAATCAAAATTTGGATGCAAACACCACCTTGGAACAAAGCATACCTCAAAACCCGTTACACAAAAATGTTCCTCTCACCTTACATCACGATCCATCATCATCATTTTTTCACGTGACACCTCAAGCACCTCTTCTCACAAATTCACAAGAAGAGGGAGATATGTTTGGACCAGGGGGCATATTCGACACCACACAACAACTCACACCCCTTACATTTCCACCTCTTCCACCACTTCCATCATCATCCACACCACTCCTTGGTTTAGGCCTTCCCCCTCTACCAAGCATCAATCAAACCACTATCCCAAACATCAATCAAAGCATCATGTCAAACGCTCAAAACTTGTTGATATAGCAACAACAGATGAAAAACACACAAGCAATTGCATCATCATCAAACACCCCCTTAACATCACAAAGCATGGTCTCTCAAGGGTCAAACACATCAATAGCGCCACTTACCACACCAACACCACCATCCACTAATCAAATAATCAACACGACATCACCATTCACCACCACTACGTGAACGCCATTCTGAATCCACCACCACCCCGACCACCACCAACATTCACCACATTAAACCAATACAACGCGGCATTGCAAGTTGCTTTTCAAAGAGGATACCAACAAGTGCAGAAACAAAAAGCCATGCACCTAGCTGCTTAGCAAGCTGCTCAAGCTGCACAAGCTACACAAGCTGCCTTACAAGCGCAACAAGCCCAAGCGTTATTGCAACAACAACAACAACAACAAGCCACCCAAGTTGTACAAGCATTGCAAGCACAAAAGGCTGCTCAAGCACAACTTCTATTGCAACAACAAGCTGCACAAGCGCAAGCTCAAGTGCAAGCTCAATATCAAGCACAACTTCTTGCACAACAACAAGCAGCACAATTTCAAGCATATCAACAAGTGTTAAAACAATACCAAGAGCAGCAAGAAGCAGCAGAATTGGCAACCCAACAACAAGCGTTGTGGGAACAACAGTAAGCACAAAAAAAAGTGGTGTTTGAACAACAACAAGTGCAACAACAAGCACAAATCTTAGCACAACAACAACAAGATCAACAACAGGAGTTATTCATACAAAAGCAGGTGGAATCCTACCTCACTCGGAAAAACATACAGATACCATTAAACAACGCACCGACCGACCCACCCATCCAAACCACAATTGCAACACCCCAGAACACATTCATCCCACCCCCTGATCCACAAAATGATGTGATGACACAACTCAGGTTGCTCTCGCAACAAGTGCTCGACCTTCAATCAGGGTGAACAACCAAGACACCAAGAAACTTGTGTCCCTATCCATTTGATAGGAGCCTAGAGATGAAACCATTCCCCAAGGGATTTGAGATCCCTAAATTTGACAAATATCGAGGGATGGGAAACCTTGAAGACCACATCAGGGAATTCCAGGTTCATTGCATGGAGGTCGCATATGACGATACTTATCTAATGCGACTATTTCCTAGGAGCTTGGCAGGCCCCGCTATAGAATGGTTCTCTCGCTTACCTTCAGGCATTAGAACATTCCAAGAAATTAGGGACGCGATCATTAGAAATTATGCATGCAACATTGCAATGGATGTTAGTCTCAAAGAACTCTACACTCTAAAACAAGGAAAGAATGAATCTTTCACTTCATTCCTTCAATGATGGCGATCCAAGGCCAACCGGAGCAAGTGGACCATGCCAAAAGAACAACAAGTTTTCACCATCATAGCCAACCTTGAAGGCCACTTGGAATTTCATCTCAAGATTTAGGGCATCACCACATATGATCAGTTAATCTCCAAGGTGCTTAGCATTGAAAGAGCCCTTGTGACTCAACCCGCAAAATCAACATCATACCACGAACAACAAAACAACCGCCCACCATCCAATTACAATGATAAACCTCGTACGTGGGCAAGAAATAAAAATGTTACTAATGATGGTGTCATAGATGCCAAGGTGGTCATTAGTGGTCCACGCCAAAATACACCCACACAGCAAATCCAAACACAACACCAAAACACTCATCACACAACATATCAACCCAACATTAATCCAACCATCAATAACCTCAATGATCAAAGAGGACCACCCCAACACAAAAGTTATCCCAAATGAAAATACACCATTTTGGGAGAACCACTGGAGGACATAATGAAAAAGTTGATCAACGAAAAACTCATCAAGCCTCCTACATTCGAGAATTACCAAGAACCCGATGTCAAACCTCCTTGGTATAACGAGAATCAAATTTTTGAATTTCATAAAATCAAAGGCCATACCACAAACAGCTGCATGAGACTCAAAAACATCATCCGAGATCTCATCGATAAGAAAATCATAAACGTGGAACAACCTACGGGAAATCAGGATCTTAAAATCTACACGAATCTGATGCCGAATCATGGCAACAAAGGGAACAAAAATGATAAAGGGAAGGGTAGTGTAAATCATGTGTACAAAATAGTCATTGCCTCCCTAAATGAAGACTGCATGGTCATCACTATCAAGGGCGCCCATGCCAAAGATTGTGGAGTCACCACAAGAGGCGGCAAAATAACCATTGCAGGATCATCCCAACCAAATAGAGTCCCTACATCTAGATATGTTCCTAATGGCTACAATGTCATGGACCAACTCAAGAGAACGCCATCACACATCCCCATTATGGAGTTGTTAAAAATATCATCATCCCATAAGAAGACCCTTGAGAAAGAATTAGCCTCATCCACTGTCCTCGCAGATCTCGATGCAGAGCAATTCCAAGCTATGGTCAGAAATATCATAACGCTTAATCTCCTTACATTCTCTGACCAAGATTTTCCCGCCCAACCATATGATAACCGTGCACTTCACTTGGAAGCCATTGTACACAAGTGCAAAATCAAAAGGGTCTTGGTGGATGGAGGTGCGGGTTTGAACATCTGTTCTCTCAGCCTCATCAAGCAGTTGAAAATATCAGAAGATTCCATCGATAAAGGAAAGGGCATCACGATAAGAGCATATGATGACCAAGAAAGAGTGTCTTAGGGCATAATCAAACTCCCTATTCAAGTAGGACCAACACTCATGGAAACCACTTGTCAGGTCTTGGAACTTGATTTGCCATATAATATCCTCCTCGGACGCCCATGGATCCATGAGATGAAAGCCGTAGCATCAACCTTCCACCAATGTGTGAAATTTACACATAATGGACAAGAGGTCACCATCCATGGAGATCCCAAACCGTTCTCATATTGCAAAAATCTTGAGGCAAAGTATTACAAAATCCCCCAAGTACCAAAAAATGATGAGGGCCCATCCACACCATACATCGACCCCACCACTCTCGCATCCACCTCTGTGATAGAGACACCCGCCATTCCCACCATTTCTGACATCAATCTCATCATCTAGGAGGACGGTTTTGGAAGCTACAAACTCCCTAACAATGCTTTTGTGATAGGAGAGTTACCACAATCTCCTAGATCACGGGGACGTCCACAAGAAAACCAAGCTTCCACATCACAAATGTTTCCTGAAGACTATCCTAAATTCACAAGATGGGGAGACCTTTGCCAGGAGGTTATCGAGATAGATCCATCACACATGCTATATCAAGATGAAAGACCAACACCTGAATTACCAATGGATGAGACAAGCAAGGGCCTACAAATGATGCTTGCAATGCGCTACGACAGAAATAAAAGACTGGGACAAAATGATAATGGGCTTATAATACCTATCATACCAAAGACGCGAGCCATAACAAATCTTGGCCTTGGATGTACCCCTCCGAGAATAACCATACGTGGCCAAAGTTCTCTAGTTATAATGGTTAATATTTCTCCTCAGCCAATACTAGCACAAGTATGCCCACCATTATCCACAGGTAGAGACATACATAACTTTATAACTAAGGCCTATATTAGTAGTGATGAGGAGGACCTCATATCCAATCTACCTAGGCTATTCGAAGATACCACCTTATGCATGATTAGTACCTTATCCTTTGAACCAGACCATGAAAACCATGAGATTCATTTAGTGTATCCCCAACTGATCGACTATGACCAACGAGGACCACTAGTTCTTGATACATTCGAAAACGATGAGGCACTCTCAAAATTCATGGGATTGAGGGATAACATTCCAGATGGGGATCATAAGGTAGGGTTTATAATGGAGTTGTACACACATGCCTATTATGGGGAAACGATTGAATCCTTCAGTCACAAAAGTGAGAAACTAAGAATCATATCCAAGTCCTTGAGTGAAAACCACATTGTGGCACTCTCTGACAAGAAAATAGTAAAAAGAAAGGACGTATCCAACGATGAAAACCTCTCTGAGGCACCTGAGGATGAAGGATTCAATCTTCCTCTAAGAGCTATTCATCAGGAGAAGTCAGTAGTCTTGCCTAAAAAATGCAATCTTGTCAACCTAGGAACAGAGGAGACCCCGCATATCACATTCTATGCAGAATCACTATTATCAAAAGAGCAAGAACTCCTAGCAGCATTCCTAAGGGAAAGGAAAATAAAATTCGCATGGAGTTATGCTAACATGCCCGGGCTTGATCTAGAGACTATAGTTCATCACTTAGCTGTGTATCCAAAAGCAAAGCCAGTCAAACAAAAGCTTTGAAAAATGCATCCTCAAATAGCCTTATTGGTCAAAATGGAGCTCAAAAAGTTGTTAGATGTAGGATTTATCCGACCAATTGATTATCTAGAATGGGTGTCAAATTTGGTACATGTTTCAAAACCTGACGGAGCCATCAGAATCTGTACGAACTTTAGAGATTTAAACAAGGCATGTCCCAAGGATGATTTCCTGCTTCCCAACATCGACATGATAGTAGACATGACAGCAGGACACGAGATGCTATCACTAATGGACAGATTTTTAGGATACAATCAGATCATGATAGCAAAAGAAGATCAACATAAGATGGCTTTCACTTGTCCATGGGGGACCTACTGCTAGAACATGATGCCATTCAGCCTAAAGAATACAGGAGCAATCTATCAAAGGGCCATGACATTGATATTCCACGACATGATTCATAAAACAGTCAAAGACTATGTCGACAACATTCTAGCTAAGTCAAGAAAAAGACAAGATCATATAGCAACCCTAAGTGCTATCTTTGACAGACTAGAGGAATACAAAGTCAGACTCAATCCCAAGAAGTGCGTCTTCGGTGTACAATCAGGTAAACTCCTAGGGTATATAGTATCAATGAGGGGTATTGAGGTGGATCCAGTAAAAGTGAAAGCAATCCTTGAGATGGAAGCACCAAAGACATTAAAACAACTGAGAGGTCTCCAAGGCAGACTCCAATCCATCCGACGATTCATAGCACAACTAGCAGATAAACATAACCCATACTCTCACCTACTCCACAAGGGAGTAGTGTACAAATGGGATACAAAATGTGAAGAAGCATTCAACAAAATCAAGGAATATCTACTGACACCGCCAATCTTAATGCCACCCATTTCAAAGAAACCATTGATCCTATATGTATCAGCAACAACATCAACCCTTGGAGCTCTCTTGGCTTAGCATGATGAAAACGGAACGGAGAGGGCTATCTACTATATCAGTAGAACAATGGTTGGTCATGAGCTAAATTACTCATTCATCGAGAAATCTTGCCTCGCAATAGTGTTTGCATCCCAAAAATTCAGACATTACATGTTGGCACACAAGATAAAGCTCATTGCGAAAATTGACCCCCTCAAGTATCACCTATCAAAGGCAATGCTCACAGGCAGAATGGAAAAATGGGTAATGATATTATCAGAGTATGGCATCAAGTATGTGGAGCGGAAAACCATTAAGGGACAAGTTATTGCAGATCAACTAGCAGAAGCACCCATTTATTCTGAGAACCCTCTTGTCTCAGAATTCCCAGATGAATCCATTTTTAACCTCAATGTAACTGACCATTGGAAACTATACTTTGATGGTTCATACACACAACATGGATCAGGAGTTGGTGTCTTCTTCATTACTCCACAAGGGGATTGCATACCAAGATCATACAAATTAGCATTTCCTTGCACTAATAATATTGCAGAATACAAGGCCCTAACCATAGGTCTCAGGATAGCAGTGCAATGGAATATCATAGCTCTCAAGGTGTATGGAGACTCTCAGTTGATCATAAATCATGTCAATAATGAATATCAGACCAAGGATGACAAGCTCACTCCATACAAGAAATTGGTGGAGACTCTAAAGGAATCCTTTATTGACATAACATTTGAGTAGAGTCCAAGAACCAACAACAGAGCAGTAGGTGCCATGGCTACAATTGAGTCCCTATTAGACATCCCTCATAACATACCGAAGTATGAATTTTTGATTGAGCAGCTTCTCGTTCCCGCATTTGAGGTACTAGAATCAGAATATGTGTGTGAAATCGTTGGTCCTGGCGATCCTTGGTATCATGACATCTATACATACCTTCGCATAGGAGTCATACCCGCTGACCTACCATCAAACCTAAAATGAACCTTTGTCAAAAAGGCATCCAGATTTGTGATCCTAGGTGATACCCTATACTATAGAAGTATAGAAGGAACCTTGTTGTGCTGCCTAAATGCTAAGGAGGCATTAACCGCTCTAACCGAGGTTCATAATGGTATCTGTGGCTCACACTCAAGTGGAATGACCATCACCAAGAAAGTATCGAGGATAGGGTATTATTGGCCCACAATGGAAAGAGAAGCACATGATCATGCTAAAAGGTGTTTACAATGTCAGCAGCATGGGGACCTCATCCATGCTCCAGCTCAAGAGCTTCACCCGATCGTCACACCGTGGCCCTTTTCACAGTGGGGACTCGATCTCATTAGGAAAATCACACCCACCTCATCCAATGGCCACAAATTCATCATAACTGTAACTAAGTACTTCACAAAGTGGGTGGAATCCATACCCATGACATATATCACTGGAAAGTAGATCTCAAAATTCATCCTGAACTATCTCATTTGTCGTTACGGTGTCCCACAAGCCATTATCTCAGATAATGGGACACCATTCAAGAACCAGGAAGTTCACAACTTGTGCAAGAAATTCAAAATCCAGCATCGTTTCTCCACCCCGTACTATCCCCAAGGCAATGGCCAAGCAAAAGCCACAAACAAAACCATCCTCAAAATCCTCAAGAAAACAGTCAATGACGCAGGTCGTGACTAGCATCTGCAGCTTAATCCCACCCTCTGGGCCTATCAAACCAGCATCTGCACACTCACCGGCGCCACCCCCTTCTCTTTGGTCTACAGATTAGAAGCGGTCCTCCCCATTGAGATTGAGTTCCCATCCCTCAGTATATCACTGCAAAACCTCATCACTGATGAAGAGTACTGGGTGTCAAGATTAAACAAGCTAGAGCTACTGGATGAGAGACACATAGATGCTTTGAATCATTTGCAAGTCTATCAGAATAGACTCAAACGAAGCTACAACAAGAAAATTAGAAGCAGGACTTTCCAAGTCAGAGAACTGGTCTTACAAGAAAATCAGAAGAATGTCCCAAACCCAAGCAGCAAAGGAAAGTTCAAACCTAATTGGTTAGGGCCTTTTTTCATCACAACAAGTTATAAATCAGGGGCATATCAGTTATCAACACCCGAAGGGGAACCTTTGCAGGAGCCAATGAATTAGAAGAAGTCCTGAAAAAATGGTTGCTTAGGCGAAAACCTGGCAAATAGGCGTCTTGGTAACAACAAAAAAAGCAAAAAATCCAAAAAAAAAAAGGATTAAAAATTGTCCTTTAGTGAAAACCACTTCGGTGGCACTTTGGGCAAGTACCTCAGTGAAAACCTGGCAAACAGGCGCCTTGTGTAAATAAGCACTTTCCATTCATCAGGACCTTTACGGCTTGTTTGGCATCATCCCTCCATTTTGCTTCCATCATCCATCGCATTCAGATCTCCATCCATCATTCATCCACTTGCATCTGCACCATAGCTTGGTCTTGTTTTCGTATCATGATCCCTCCTAGTACTACTCGGCCCATCATCAAGGTCAGTTTGTCCTACCTTTATCGGGGTAGTCTATGGCATCACGCTGGGGGCACATTCTCATCGGCTCAGATTCGTGTATATTTTTAAAGTCCTCAAATCAGAAAATCCAAAAACATCAGAAAATCAGAAAATCCAAAAACATTCAAAACATCATCAAAATCCGAAAACAGGTCAAAAAGTCATAACAGGGTTGTCTTGTCGAACTACGTCATCTCTAAGCTTGAACGTAGGCAAGGTTGATCTTTGATCATCCCCTGAGACATTTAGGTCAGTCCTATAGGAGTCTGTCATAATAAACTAAAATTTCATCATGTATATCTCCATCTGTAAATTGGTCAAGTTGTCAGTTGAACTACGTGGTCTCTACGTGTATAACGTAGGCAAGGCTCATATGTTGATCAGCTCTCGAGACCCCTAGGATAGGTCTTTAGGTTAGTCTCTTGGTCAAAACCTTAGAAAATCCCAAAAACATTTGAAAAAACAAAAATCAAAACATTTGTAAAATCTTAAAAATACCAAAAACAGCCTCAAAACATTGCAAAACATCAAAAACATCCAAATATTTGAAAAAATCCATCCATCTCATCTCGCTTGCACCCGCAATATACACCATCCATAATAAACTAATCGCCATCCTCAATCTTTGACAGGATAATCGAAAACAAGTCTAGCAAGTTAAAAGTGAAAACTCCAAACGTCAAGTCTTAAGTCTAAGTCGGTACGTAAGCAAGCTGGTTATCTTGTCATATTGGTAACTCATCATTTGAATCGGTCCCATATCAATCATCCCTTAGAACACTTTGGATAAACAAAATGACTTGCCGCCATCCACTAACATGTCCTAGGATGAATCCTTCCTACAATGGGCATTATCTTTTGGCAATAAGTTTCAGGTATCATCCTTAGAAAACACATCCTCTTTCCGTTAACAGTATTGAAGAGCATCAGTCTGTTTGTTTACTTGGTCTTTATCTTTTGACTTATCTTATTTGTGCTCATTCCAAGGACATCTCGATGATATCCCAAAATAGAGGATTTAGAGAAATAGGAATGGGGCAACGATCATTATCTTTTGTCTGTCGTGCTTGTTGGACGTTCTTGTAATATAACCTCAGCGAATACTTGCTTTGTTAGGTATGTATGGAAGAGGTCTAGGGCAACTTGTTGACTACTGCAGGGATAGGTTTACCTTTCCGTGTTTTGGTCTGAGGTGTTTGAAACTTCTGAAGTGCATCGTAGCAAGGTTTTCGTATGTCAGGTGTGAACAAGAATACTCCTATCTACTTGTCAAGTCAAAGTTCATCTCACTGGGTACAATGCCATCCTGGTTTTCTATACCTTGATGCATTATACCATGTGTGTTATCAAACATAAGAAAATCTGGCCCTTTGAAAATTCCAATTCCTCGGCAAGTAATCATCATCATCATCATCATTTGCATTTGCATCATCTTGTTTCTTGTTGAAATGACTTCTTCTTTTCTTACTAACCACACTAACAAGGTACTATGACAGTTGATCATCATCACCATCATCGCCATCGATCCTACACCCACAAATCATTAGCATATTACATAATCATATCATATAGGAAACATGCGCATTGCATTATCATTATATAAACAAGATATTATAAACATTGTTCTTAAATAGGTGCATCCATGTCATTGCATTTTACCCATTACATTGCATCTCATGGCATTATATCGATTATTGCATAAACATTCATTTGCATTTCACAACCATTTCATATTACCATCTAAATCATCACATAGCATCTACGGAAGCATTTCATAATCATTTTTGCATAATCATAAGCAATAGGTATATAGGCATTTAATTCATTAGGCATACATACTTGCATAACATAAATGACATCATCTCATCACATTACGCATCAACATATCACTTTGCATTAACATATCATTACATTACATACATCATCAATAATTACATTTAGGATAATAACATTTGTTATTCTAAGTATCTCATTAAACCATCCCATTACATCCATCCATAAATCATCTCATCATTGCACATACCATAGATCATATCATTTTACATATTAAAACCCATTTCACATATTACATTAGCATAAAATAAATCATCATATAGTTAACATCATTATACATCATATCATAGGTGAGCATAATATAGATCTGTTAGTCATAATCATTGCATAAACATCATTAGAAATAAATGCATCCATAAAACATCACTGCAAAGCATATAGAAATAAATCATCCATGCATAGAGGAGTACACAGTACATCACATCAAAATCGGCTCATATATATCATCAATCATGTCACTGTCATAGTACAAAAAATAAATCGGATCACTGTATATGTATGTCAATCGGTACAAAAGGCCCATCGGGGCTATCAAAAACGAGCCCATAAGGCACAAAAGGTACATCATAATATTAGGATCAAGCTTGATCTTTGTGAATGCTACCCTCGCCCCTATCACCGTAACCCTCTGGTGTCTCTGGCTAGCCCGCTCTGAGTACTCAGAGATCCAATCTGCTCTAGGTACGGTGTCATGGTAGGCCTGACGGTAGTACTCTATCTCTCAGATGGCATCCCTGTAATATCATACTGGCACTATACCCTGGGAGGAGGAGGCTGTCATACTCTCAATCTGCTGCCTGCAACCTAGCTCTATGGCTGCCTGTAGCTCTATAACCCGTCTCTGTTGAACAGCCTAATCCCTCTCTGCTCTGAGCTACTCTCTCTCAGCCCTTGCCTGGTCTCTCTCCACTATCAGTGCCTGAACCTGGGCCTACAGCTGTACAATCAGTGCATCCCGACCATTTGCCTGTCCCTGTGGCTGTGCTCATGGTTGCACGTGAACCTGATCCTCACCCTCAGCTCATGGTGGTGGGACTGGTGGCTCCTACTGCTGATCTACATAGGGACATCTCCCTGACCTGGTGGAACTGGGGGCACCCATGGTGGATCTTGTCGAATCTCAACCCTCGGTCCTCGTCCTCGTCCTCTCCCCCTGCCTCTGACCCTGCGCACCTCTGGATCCTAGCCTGGAACAGTCAACCGGAGAGGAGGTCTAAACCAGTCTTTGTAGGCCTGGGTGGTCCCTGGATCTGCCAAGCCCTGATCATAAGCCCACGGTCGGGCTACCAACTACCTAAAGCTATCAACTGCCTCAAAGGTAAGAATACCATGCCCCCATGCTATCTGTGTCATGCTACGTGCAAAAACGGCTACATAACCGTCATCAGGCCGATCCTGTGGCTCTCCAAACTGACGTTGTACGCGCCCAGGTAGGTACCGCTTGATCATCATGTGCTCTCGACCCTACATATATCGATCCTGGCGGCAGTAAAAGAGCTGAGTAGCATCGCCGACCCATCCGGGCTGACCAAGGTATGGTCTTCAAGTAAAAACAAGCATCTCATCTAGGACCCAACTCCAATAGGGGATCCCATGCTCGCCAGTGTGTGTGAAGGACACACCGCCTCTGTACCATGCCACGAGGGAATCCTTTGCCCCTATCGAAACTAGAACGACATGTGGACGTAGCACAAAAATGTACTTCCATGCCCAGACATGAAGTAGTGTCACTCCAGCCCCTAGCGCTCTGCCATCCATATAAACATACTCATGTAAATCCCTGTAGAGTGAGGCTAGAAGGATAGGCCCTCATGCAAAGCGAACCGACCTATCCCGGACCATCCGCTCCTAGCAATAACCCTGAAGTATTGCCCTCGTCTGTCTGGGGCAACCAAACCCGAAATGATCACTACAACTACCCAGCGGAAGGGAGGTGTAATAACCCTGTACCGCTCGAGCTCAATCTGCCCCTCGCAATAAATAATGTCTCATGTGGCGAGGACTCTGGTGCAGCACTCGCATCCCTCGTCCATGTCATATATCACCCGTCAGCCATAAATAGGAAATCGTAGGATGCGCCAAACATCCTCCAAGGTGATGGTGGCCTCGCCAGTAGGGAGATGAAACGACAATGTCTCACTGTGCCATCTCTTAGCCAGCGCTGATAGCATCCCTAGGTGTGTGCGCATGGGCGCTGCGTACGCAATGTGCCATAATCCTGTGACTCCTAGTCGATCCTGGTCTCTATCGCTCAGGTCTTGTAGGACGCTCGCCAAATCCCACAATCAGTGCTCCCGAGAATAGAGCTCCCTAGGCCCATCATGCATCAAGGAAAGTCACCGTGTTAATTTTTTTTGAAAAATTCCTGGTAAAACGCTCTAGGCTTATCTCTAGCGGTGCAGTTTGTGAAGGCGTTGCAGTTTGATTTTAATCAAACTATGATGCTCGAGCCCAAAAAAGAGCAAAAAAATGCACCGTCGCGGTGCACTTTAACCCCCAGTGTCGTAGTTTACATGAAAAGGGCGCCATAGGGCGCACTTTTTCCAAATTGACCCACCGAGCCCGAGCCCAGCGTCAAAGTTTTTAAACTCTGAACTGCACCACTGCAGCGCAAAATGGCCTGGCATGGCGCACTTTAAATGCTGAGTGACACTATATAGCGCCATTGGAGGAGAGCTCTTCTTTTGAAGCGGTAATTAATACACTAAATGAAAACACAAAGCTTCAGTAAAGGTCACATACCAGTGCCCCAATGCCAGGTGGCCACTGGTAGGTCTGAACTCGGTTCGAAATGTGTAGAGGAAGTTGGCGTTGTGCCATATCGCTGGAGGGTCAGAGCTCGAATCTCAAAGTTTGCTAGCGGAGGTGTGAAAATGATTTGAAAGTGAACCCTCAGGCCCCTTTTAAGCCTAAAAATTAGGGTTTTTAACCCTCAATGGCTGTCCTGCTAGGGTTTTGGACCCCCGAACCTATTTTTGTCCGTTTGAGGCTTGTTTTTTATCATTTTATTGTGTTTAGACACGTTTTTAGCCTCCTGGACCCCTTTAGGACTTGTCGGGTACTTTGTCATCTTTTTTCGCGAGATCACCCAAAAAATTAAAATTTTCGTCTGATCTCTCGAGGGGGCATTATAATGGCATGTTTTCTCCCACCATGCAGCAGTGGGGCAAGTCTTTAAATATCAAAAAAATTGGCTTTGATCAAGATCGGTTATTCTTTGAACCAATGCAACGAGTGCATTGCTTCAAAGAGGGGCAAAATGTAGACACGTAAAATATACTGATTGACATCGTGCATCTAATCCTGACTTAATAACATCATTTCTTTCTGAATCATCCCTCGGTCTAACCATTTAATCAAATTCTCCTATCTGATTAAATTCATCAATATTCGTCTCTTAATTAAATAAATCATTTTATCTAATTAAGTCAGTCTCTTTTGTTAATTAAATCAATCCATCTAATCTAATTATCCCTATTTAATTAAATAATCAATTTATTTGATTAAATCTTTAAAGTTTGTCCATTAAATTAAATAAATTAAAACCTTATTTGATTTAATCTAACATCATTCCTTTTCATTAAATAAATCAAAATCTTTATTTAATTAGCCTCCTATCACATTCCTCTCTTATTTGATTTAAATAAATCCATAAATCTAAGTCAAATAGGTCACATCATCTAATCTCTTGTTAAATTAATTAACCCTTGATTAATTTAACCTCATCTCATGTCACATCTTCTAGATAATGCAAGTTGCACATGAAAATAGATTTAATTCATTTATTAAATATCTATTTTCCTCACAAGGCACCTTTTGGAATATTCTCTCAATTTGAATTCAAAAATTTCAAGTCAACATGTACATCTAACAAGACATTTAAAATCTCTTACATGTCCTTTGCCTTGAGCCAAGTGGCATTTATTGCATTTTCCCTTCCCTCTTGCATGTCATTTCAACAAATTTGAATTTCAAATATTGGCATTTATTGGCACAAACCCCCAATCTTGCACATCCATCATCCACTCATAGCTTGACAAGTGGCATCATATCATTGGATGAATGTTAGTCCCACATTGCTCAAATTTGGACTTTCATCCATCTTGAAATCCTATAAATAAAATGCTCATATCCTCATTTGATCATCCACAATCCAAGCAAAGTTACTATGCTAAAATACTTAGCCATTTCCATTCAGCAATCTTGAGTTCTTAGCTAGGTTATTGTAGATTTTGGCTTGGAGCTCTCACCATTCATCATCAAAAGTGGATCAAATCTCTTCATCAAGTCAATATATCGAAGCTTGCAATCATAGGAATTGGGAAAGGGCCAATTTTCACATCAAATTGGCACCAATTCCCCCACGGGATCAAGAGTTTGCTTTTCTAAATAGGATTCAATCTTTGTTTTGTCATTTGCTTTGTGTTCTTCAATATTTTCTTTCCTAGTTTGAAATTGTAAATGAATTTCATGGGAATCCTTGTTTAGACTTGCAATATCTAACTTGAGGTGTTTATTCTCTTTGTTTTGCAAGTACCTAGGTTGGGGTTTGCACACATATCTAGTCAAATTTTATCCTTTGTCTGAAAGAGACATAATTTAATTAGTTTTATTGCGAAAATAAACTATTGAATTTTTATTAAAGGAAGTGGATTTAGGGAATCCAAAGTAGATTTAGTTCCTATTAAATTTCTCTTTTAAATGTGATTTCTTCTATTATTGCTTTGGGGGAAATTGATTAGAAAGGTTGTTAAGTCTTCCATATGGGGTTTTCATTTAATTGTGTGGGTTGTCGTAATATGTTAGTCAAGCTTTGGATTGTCTCGGGTAGTGTGTCTTAATGTATCCAGTTAGATACTCGATTATCACGAACGAGATGTGTTGACTTTATGTCATGGATAGGGATTTAATATCCTTAGGTCGCACTTGTGTACTCTTGGGTTGTGGAATTAATTCCATGTGTTGTCTTAGAGGAGTGGCTTGCAATGAGGGCCGACACACAAAGTGGTGCCAGGGTAACTCATTGTAAGATAGTTAATCCAGTGATAACGTAAATAAACTGATTAGAGGAATAGGTAGTATCAAACACTTAATAAGATTATTTTTTTGCATCGCTCATGGATGAAAGGGCTTGTATAGACTTGGGATGGGACGAGAAGGCCTGGAATAGAAAGATCGTTATCTTGTCTTTATGAGAGATAATTGATTCTGCATTGGTTTGCATGAGGGGTCGGGAGTCGTTAGAGGTTTCCAGGATATCCCGAGAAGGGAGTTGGGACCTAGGAAGACTTGCCAGGATAACCCATGTAACATCATGATGACACTTCTCTTAAGTCAGCAGTATGTTTGTATCAGTGATGCAATTGATTATTTAACTCTAGAAGCATTGTAACCATTATGTTAAGTGATGTTGTATTTGTATTTGATTCAGTTCAATTATGTATTAGCCTGTGTCTAGAGGTAGATGGTCTTGTCTAGGAATCCATGTTACTATCTCCTAGCATGGGGGGTGAGCCTTCAGGTATCACTTGGTTGGGTGGAACGTGCACCTTACTCCGTTGGGTTTTCTTCTTGTTTGTGTGGACGAGATTTCCAGTTGGAGAGCTTGTGGGATCCAATTACTTTTTAGGTTTCATTCATTTCAGTTGAATCTTGTAATTTATTACCCCTCATTTGTTATTAAGGTGGAAGATGTAATATGTAACCATGCTTATTGGATTTACCTCATTCAGGGAATGAGAGTTGTAATCTTATTGTTAAATTACGTTAATTGAAATCATGTGGTATCTCTTATTCTTTGATGTAATTTATCATGTATGGAATGTATGTGTTCTTAATTTCTTAAGTAATTAAATGTTATGGTTTCAATTCATGTTTTTTTTGTTGTTTGGGTTTTAAAGTAATCACAGTCTCGTAACCTTAGAGGTTGTTGGCAATGGGTAGTGAACTTGCATGTTAATTGTCCTTAAACAAAAAAAATTGTGTGTGTTTGAGTAGTTATTTGCAACTTCCTCTAGGGTTCCGTTGCAGGGCATTACACATGGTATCAGAGCCCAGTTTAAATAGAGGGTACTATGGGATTATGATGAACCCATTAAGCTTTTAGTTGTGTAGGTTTTAAGTTGTGTACCTTGCCTAATACCTTGATGTGTCTATGTAGGATTATGCCTCCCAAACGTGGAAGAGGTAGAGGGCGTGGACGTGGCCATGTAGGCCATCGTGATGGGTATCAACATGACTCTCCTCCTCATGTTCCACTTATTCTAGATCAGGAAGAACATCAAGCATCATAGAATGCCCCAAGGGGTAGTGATCAACAGCAGAATCCTCCAGGGATTGAGGCTGCGTGTAGAGCACTTGAGGAGGCATTAGCGCTCCTTGGTCAGAGGCAGGCCGAGGTTCAAGGTAATCTTGGTGAGATGGAAGTTCCACCTTAGTCAGAGACACATATGAGAGATTTACTCAGGGCACATCCACCACTATATGATGGAGCAGGCACTAGGTTAGAGGCTGAGACTTGGCTTATAGACCTTGATAGGTGCTTTGTTATGCATCCTTACGGCGGCAATACCAAAGCACAATGCACTATCATGCATCTGCGGGGGTTTCTATCCACATGGTGGAGGCTGGAGGAGCAGAAGCTCCACATTGATATTAACTCAATATCTTGGGAGATTTTTCCAGAGCGGTTTAGAGCTCGTTTCCTATCCGAGCACTGGCGTCAGTTTCGAGGCGATGAGTTTCACACTTTGCATCAATTGGCCTTGTCAGTTGAGCAGTATGAGCGACGCTTCTACGAGCTCAAACAATTTGTAGGGATAAGAGATGATGAGGGGATGTTGGTTCACCACATTGTCAGGGGCTTAAACGCCCGTCTTAGTGAAGGTGTGAGGGTTTCCAAACCCAAAACCATGGAGACAGTGGTGGAGAAAGCACGTCTAGTATAGGAGAATCTGGCCATGGCACTGGGAGGCCACATGGGTGTTCAGATAGGCAATAGTTCAGCAGCAGGGTCTAGTGCTCGAGGAGGTCAGCCTCAAGGAGGTGCACCTTCCAGGACTTAGCAGGGACCTTCACAGAGTGGTCAGTAGCAACAGCAGGTTTCTCAGGGGAAACATAAAGGTTTCCAGTAGAGGCAGGGGGACAAGAACTGGAGGCGTATGAAACACTTCAGCTTTGAGCAGCCAGCACAAAGTTCTCAGTCCACTTTCAAGGGTAGTGCGCAACAATCTAGCACACCACCTGGAGGCAGGGGCTATGGCAGAGGTACTGGATGTTTTGCATGTGGCCAGCAGGGTCATATAGCTAGAATGTGTCCCAACAGGGGCACATCTGGTTTTTCTCAGGGACCAATGCCATCTGAGCTAACAATTGGTGATGTAGGAAGATGGCATCATGTTTTCGCAGTGGTTGATAACCACCAAACAGAGCATCAGAGTACTGTCGTTGAGACTTATGGTATGTTGTTGGGTAACCCAGTTACCATTTTGTTTGATTCTGGAGCGTCTGACTCTTTCATTTCTTCTTTCGTCGTGACATGATGTAGACTGTGTGCAGTAAGGAAAGTCGATAGGTGTCAGGTTGAGTTAGCCTCGGGTGTGAGAGTCGCATCCCATTCCCTTATACCAGAGTGTAGATTGGAGGTTGGACCTCTCCATACTACAATGGACCTCTGAGTTATTCCATTGGGTTCTTATGAAGTTGTCATAGGGATGGATTGGTTAGAGGCGCATAGTGTGGTCACAGATTGTCGACGTAAGTCGATTCAATGCATTGAGGAATCTAGCAGAGAAGTAGAGATAGTGGGAGTTCAAAGGCCAATTTCCTTGAGGGTCATCTCAGCTATGCAGTTGAGAAGATGTGTGTGTCAGGGTTGCCAGTTATTCACTGTTATAGTGGATGATTTGGATTTAGGAGGTGAAGATAAATTCTCTCTCGATAGTCACCCCATTCTTCAGGAGTATTCTGATGTCTTTCCAGATGAGATTCCAAGGATTCCACCTCAGAGGGACATAGACTTCAAGATAGAACTTGTACCTAGATCGGAACCCATTTCATGAGCTCCTTATCATATGACCACCCAGGAGCTGAAAGAGCTTCGCTTGTAGCTTGAGGAGTTGTTAGAAAAGGGTTTCATTCACCCTAGTGTTTCTCCATGGGGAGCACCAGTTATCTTCGTGAAGAAGAAGGATGGTTCAATTCGGTTATGTATTGATTACCGACAGTTGAACAAAGTGACCATCAGGAATCGATATCCGCTTCAAAGGATTGATGATCTATTTGATCAGATCAAGGGTGCCATGATCTTTTTGAAAATTGATCTTAACTCGGGATATCATCAGCTCCGTATCTTCGAATCAGACACCATAAGACAGTGTTTTGAATGTGATATGGTCACTATGAGTTCACAGTAGTATCGTTCGGGTTGATGAATGCACCCTCTATGTTTATGAGTCTGATGAACGGGGTATTGCATATGTACTTAGATTTTTCCTTGTGTTCCTTGATGACATTTTGATATACTCTAGGATAGTGGAAGAGCATGAGGAACATTTGTGTCAGGTATTACAATGCTTACGGAATAACCAACTTTATGCTAACCTATCGAAGTGTGAATTCTTCAAGATTGAGGTCTAGTACCTTGGTCATGTGATCTCAGGGGAAGGTATTTCAGTGGATCCTGCAAAGATCCAAGCGATCTCAGATTGGCCTGCACCCATCAATGTGGCAGAGACACATAGCTCTATGGGGCTAGTAGGTTATTACAGGCATTTTGTGTAGGGATTTTTGAGAATAGGGTATCCTATCACCTCCGTTCAGAGGAAAGGGAAGAGGTTTGTGTGGTCAAAGAAGTGTGAGGCATCGTTTCAGAATCTTAAGGAGAAGCTGACTAGTGCACCAATACTTGCGATACCTGATCCAATTAGGGACTTTTTAGTTTGTACAAATGCATCCTTGGAGGGATTAGGTGCAATGTTGATGCAGGAGGGTCGTGTCATTGCATACGAGTCATGGAAGCTCAAGGATCATGAGTTGAACTACCCCACACATGATCTTGAGTTGGCAACAGTTGTTCATGCATTGACGAGATGGAGGCATTTCCTTCTTGGCCATAGGTTTGAGTTGCACAGTGATCACAGAAGCTTTCAATATATTTTCACGCAACCCAACATTAATGTTAGGCAGAGGCATTGGATGGAGTTTCTCTATGAATATGACTTCAGAGTGAAGTATATCTAGAGAAAGGAGAATGTCATAGCGGATGCACTTAGTAGGAGGAGACATGAGATATCTAAGTTGACTCTTGTTGTAGATTTGTGGAGTCAGATTCTTTCTGCCCTTCCAGCAGATAGTTGGTATCAAGAGGTTAGGATAGAGATTGAGGTAGGCAAACCCCTTGAGGGAAAGTATTCAGGATATTCTATGGATTCAGATGAGATATTGAGGCACATGGGATGCATATACGTTCCTTCATCAGGTGATCTTTGCACCTTGGTCATGACTAAAGCACATCGTGCACCTTATTCATCCCATCAAGGGGTGAAGAAGATGTATGCAGATCTGCATCAGTTGTATTTTTGGCTAGGGATGAAGTGCGATATTGTGGATTATGTGTCGCGATGTCTTGAGTGTCAGTGGGTGAAGGCTGAACACCAACATCCAGCAGGGCTTTTGCAACCGCATCTAGTACCAGAGTGGAAGTGGGATATAATTTCATTGGATTTCATTGTTGGTTTACCCAACTCTTCGAGACGACATGATGCGATTATGGTGACAATTGATAGGTTGATGAAGGTAGCACACTTCTCACCTATTCGCTCTTCCTATACTACATCGTCCATAGCTAGAGTGTTCATGGTATTCCACATCGGATTATTTTTGACAGGGATCTAGTGTTCACCTCAACTCTTTGGTCTTCATTACAACATGCGATGGGGACATAGTTGAACTTCAGTTCAGCTTATCACCCAAAGATAGATGGACAGACCAAGAGGGTCAATCAGATCCTCAAGGATATGTTACGTATGTATGTGATGGACCAGCAAACATGATGGGAAGATTATCTCTATTTGGTAGAGTTCGCTTATAATAACGGTTTCTAGAGTTCATGTATGGGCGACCATGTCGCACTCCCTTGAGTTGGGATTGACTAGAGGATAGAGTAACTTTGGGTCCTAAGATGTTGCAGGATATGGAGTAGCAAGTGGATAGGATTAGAGAGAACTTGGTGGCAGCACAGGATAGGTGGAAGAAGTTTGTGGATACGCATAGAGTGGATCGTCAGTTTTCTGTGGGTGATAGAGTCTTCTTGCGGGTGCGTCCGAGAAAGAATCCAATCCGTTATGGGAAGGGCTCTAAGTTGGCGCCTTGCTTTATCAGACCCTTCAAGATCCTCGAGAAGATTGGTCCAGTTGCTTATCGTCTTGCTTTACCGCCCAGTCTTTTGCGTATTCACAATGTATTTCATGTTTCATTTCTTTAGTAGTACCATCTAGACATTTCTCATGTCCTTGATTGGAATGCATTACAAGTAGAGGACGGGCAGCTGGCTTTGGAGCCCGTGGCCATAATGGAGTGCAGAATGCTCACTCTTCGAATGCAAGATATTGATCAGGTTAGGGTCCAGTGGGATCCTAGGGATGATACGTCATCCACTTGGGAAGATGCAGCTAGAATGAGGGAGCTCTATCCCTATTTGTTTGCAAGCTTCCAGGAGTAAGCCTGACCCTAGGGGGGAGGATGTAGCACCCCTCCATTTTTTTTTCTCTTTTGATCGAACTGTGTTTTTCTTTGTTATGCTTTGTTTCTGTTAATACTTTGACTATGGTACTTGGTTACTATTTGATCGCACACTGTAAAGTGATGTGAATGTTATTGTTTTGATGTGATGGTATTTTATTTTGATGTTATCATTATGGCATGCTTTGGATTAGTTTAGCAGATATTTGAATTAATGATGCTTTATGATTTTGATTATATTATTGATGTTAGATTCGTCAGTTAGTAATATTCTATTGGTGAAGGGGACAGGATTGCACCACTCACTTGTGAGCCCCCTGCGATTCTGCGATTTCCTCTTCACGGTGTGTTTTATTATGTTATATATATGCATGTTCAATATACTCTATTTTCGCAGGTTGCCAAGTACAGAACATCGACTCCACCTGGTTTCATAGGTTTGAGTGTGTCCATTGGCCAATGGTATTCGATTGGGAGATAGTAACGGGGTTCCCTTGTCAAACCACAACCCTATCATAGTGTGTCGTCAGTTTGTATCTGGTTTGTTGTTGGGTTATGTTGTCTTTGATGTTTTAATCATTTATTATCGATGGAAATTATATGTGGGAATTAATGTTTAAGTGGTGGAAATGATTATTTATGTATTTTAGATTAAAATGGTTAAAAACTTTAAATTTAATTTAATTAATTAAATTTAATTTATGTGGTAAAGTAATTTAATTCTAGTGGTTAAATTTATATTTATGAGTAAATGAATTGATTAATTAAACTTATTTTGTGGAGTAAATAAATTAAATGGTTAATGTTGTTTTGAAAAGTGCATGGAATTAAAAGTGTTAAATTCTTTTTGAAAAGAAAATTTTAAAAGTTTTAAATTCTTTTGAAAAGAAAATTTTAAAAGTTTTAAATTATTTTGAAAAAAAAAAATTAAGTTTTAAATTCTTTTTGAAAAGAAATGTAAAAAAAAATATTAAATTCTTGTTGAAAAGAAATTTTGGTTTTAAATTTTTTTTTTTAAAAGAACAAAATATCTTCAAAATGTATAGAGGGAGAAATAACTATGGTGGATGAGATATTTTGGGAAATTTGACTAAATTTGGGGAAAATTTATGGGAGATATTTTATTTTTATTTTATTTATTTTTTATTTTGTTTGGAGAATTTGTTGTTAAAAGAAAGAAGGCTTATTTCTTGTCGACATACATTTTTGGATTTGGAATGAAGATTTTGGAAGAATTTCTGGAAATTGGAATTTTGCAAGGAAGCTCAACTTCAGTGCTCTTCTTCTTCAAGCTTTAAAGCAGGTTCCTTTAATGGTTTTATTTTGTTTAGATACTTTTATTTTAATTTTTAAGAAGTTGTAAAACTTGCTTTGAATTCTTGAGAACCTCTGTAGAAAAATGGAGAAAATCTCATATTTTTTGTAGAGAAAACAATAGAAAATTTTGGCAAATGAAATTTTAACAATAGAAAAATGGAAAGGGAAACAACAAAAAAATAGAATTTAATTTATGTGTTGGGAATCAAAAAATTTCCATTTCAAACAAGAAATTAAAATTTAAAAAAAAAATGTGCTTGAAAATGATTTGCTATAGTTTTTTTTTTAAAGGATTTGTCCAATTTGATGTAAAATGAAAATTTTTATATATAAACCTACATATTTTATATATAAAAATTATGTGTTACTATGCTGGGAGATTTTCTGGGAAAAAAATTTATAAAAAAAATTTACTATCAAAAAAATCTATGTTCTGGAAATTACCAGAAACAAGGATTTCATTGTGTTATTTTATTTTATTTTTAAAAAGAGAATAATAAATAATAAATAAAATAAAATAAAATTTTCTTATATAAATTGGGGGGGCAGTTGTGGTTGCACAGCTGCACCTGAGTGGAGGGCTCTGCTGTCAGCAGCGCTCCCCACACATTGTGGGGGAAGCGCTGCCCATGCAATGCAACCTCCACCAGGGAGGCTGGGTGCAGCCAGGCTGCGTCCTCCTCCCTTTGGACTAGGGTTTGACTTTAATAAAAAAAAAATTATTATTATTATTATTATTATATAATATTTAATTATTATATATATATATAATATTTTATTATTATTATTTATTTAATATAATATAATATATATATATATATTATATATTTTAAATAATTGAAATATATTTTTGTATTGGAATTTAAATAGTTTTTTTTTAAAATATATATATATTTAAATATGAATATATATAATTATATATTCATTAAATATATAGTTATATATTGTCACGACTCCATCTCTTCCCCAAATTCTATTGCAAATGTTAATAGACTTTAACATTAAAGGTGAATGCATTGGACACATGATAAAAAAAAAAAAGACTCATGAAAAAAGTTGAGAGGTACTTTACCCACGTTCCTAAAATCCTTGCTAGTCAGATCTAGAGTCATTAATTGCTAACTTGGAAAATCTAAGAGTAGAAGTTAAATACCAACTAAGAATTAAATATACCTTGCATGAATAGGATTGGACTTTTATGCACTACCACGTTTTCAAGAAATTGCACATTAAATCAGGAATAAACATCACGCCGCCCATAGCCACCCAAAACTGACATCGATCACCTCACTGCTCCATCCATATTATTCACATGGGATATATTTCAACTATCCCAATAAATTACATATCTAACTTGCATACTATAGTTGCAAAGAATTTAATGCATCTTCAGCTATAAATTGAATGGATGGGCATGTGTTTGGGGTATTCAAGTGGACTGTGTTTTCAGTACCTTGAAAGGATACAAAGGGGTTTTTATTTGTAGATTGGTGGAAAGGAGGCATACTGATTTGAGCATATTGTTTACCCATACCTCTTCCTGAAGATTAGTGCTATAGGTAAGTTCTTGAAGTATGTTTCCTGAAAACATTATGTCCAATTATATACTTATTTGGTGATGTCTATTATTTTCTCTACATTAAATTGTGTCATATCATGGTTATTTTAAAAAGCATATACAAAACCATTAATCTCTGTAATCATAAACTTAATGCTAGATTTTTTTATTTTTTTTTAAATTACATGAATATGTGAAATCAACGTGATTTAAGACTTTTAGTTTCAGCTTAGATCAACATTCTGACAACATAAAATATAAAAACACACAAGCAATATTTGCTTATTTGATTCAAATAATTGAAAAAAAAAATCAGAGCAATTCCCCACAAGTTGTTCTATGAAATCTGCAACTAAAAAAAAAAACTTAGCACCCTTCAATTTGTCATAGCGTAGCCTTTAACTTCACATCTTTCTCATTAAATAATAGTTGTTCAACTTTGGTGCCTTAATTAGTAGAAAAATGTGCATAGAGTCAGTATAAAACAGATAATCCTCTTAATGGTTTATGCAGATTTTGAAATCTGAGCAGTTCTCTTAACCTTAGCACCATTTTCCTTAATAAATGCATACTGTAAATTAGCAGCAATGTTTTTATAGATTAACTAGAAAAGCTACAAAAAAATTGTGTTGAGTTTCATGGGTATTACGGTGAGGTTGAGATCTGGAGATTTTTTTTTTAAGAAAGCATGTGGCTCAGAAATGTCTTTTTCTAATATAGATTAGCATTTATCCTATTCTTGTTGTTAGTATAGTATGAAATTTTAACTTCAAGTGTTCTTTAAAACTTCATTTAAGAATTATTATTTCAGCCATAAATAAATTAACATAATTTTAATATAGATTCTTATTCAAAATACAACAATTTCAAGATTAGGATAGATATTCATATATATTCATCTATATAAAACTAATAATGATGTGATTATCAAAATTAATCCAAGCAAATGAATATTAGAAGTGCTATAAAATTCATCTAATCATATTATTGATTTGATTAAGATTTAGTTCAGTATATATTTTGTGGAAAATTTCATTTAAACTTATATAGAATCATTTTTCCTAATGAATAAATAAGATACTACCATTTTATTATAGTTTTTGATTCTCATACCATGAAATCAATTGGTTGTAATTACTCGTAACAAGTTTACTCGTAAGCCTTATAAGAAGACTAATATAATATTTATAAACATAATGAAAAAGAAAAAAAAAAGATTACAAAATATAGCCTTGATTGAAAACATTGGTTATTTCAATACTTTAGACATGCAAAATGCATTTTGGAAGTTCTATTTGTACTTAAGGATAGTTTAAAAGTTGCTATATGAACTCCCAATATGACCTAGATTATTAGGTTTTCTCAAAACTTATCTTAAAGAAAGATTGCTTAAGTCACGTTCTTGAAAGAGAAATTTACGTTTAATCTTAACAAAATGAAAGATCATGGTCTAAAACTTAGATGAATCAAATTAGAAAATCGTGACAACCTTTCCCTAAGAAATGAAAAAAAATATTTTCCACGCCTTTCCAAATATGTTAGAATAAGAGAGCTCAAAGAACTTAATTTGGAAAAGAGAAACCTCTTCCAGTGTTTTGGCAATAGATATGGAAGCCCTTGCATCCACACATAAAATGGTTGATAGATAAGAAAAGTGAAACCACCAAAGGAAATGAGGAATATCGCATGTAGATAATCTTAAAAGATCATCTTATTGTGTTATATGGTAATACTTTTTATGAATGGTTATTATCTAGTTAATTCCTTTACTCAATAGTTATGATGGAATGTTTCTCTAAAAACTTACTGCAAAATTATTGAATAATGCTTGTTGATTTACTAAATTATCTTGGGAAACTGTTCTCTTTAAATGTTGACAAATTGTAATACTTTATAAAATTTAGATTCTTATGAGCTCCTCTCTTATGAAAGTTTAATTATGTTGGAAACCTAATTCAAGAAAGGAAAACAAATCTAGTAGCGTTCGGTATTTGCGGTGTCTTTGGCTCACGTTTACAGGTAATGTCGTCACGCTTGAGCTACTGCACCCATCGCCTAACATAGCTGCAATAACGGCGTATGTGGCATCGTCCCTATAAATTGTCGGGGAGACATAAGGAACATTGGTTAATTTAATCCAAAGGGAGGGAAATCCCCTTTGGATCGATAATCTAAAAAGATATAAAGAAAACGAATTAAATCCGCTAGTGACAACCTAGAAAAAACAAAACTTAGGAATTTTTCTATGGTGCAAATGAAGTGTTGACTTGAAGATATGATTATGTGGAAGATTTATTATGAAATCATTTAAAATGGGTCAAGGGTGACAAATATTAATAGGAAATAGGTTAGATGAATGCTATTAGGTAACAAACAATGGTCAAATCAACCATTTGTTATTCTTGCTTCCCTTCGTGGGTAGCAACCGTAGAGGAACTGTATGGGGGAAATAAAAACCCTAGAAAGGGTTGCATACCCACTTTATAACAGTTCACATAAACATAGTCTAGAAAACAGAACTACATATTTTTACGCCTTGATCCTATTTGGAAGCAGGGTATGTAGGTAGTCTGGGAAACGAAGGATGCTCCCAGTACTCAGGCATTCGGGAATGGGGTTTAGGGTTAGAGATCTATCACAAAAATAGTTATAAGAGATAATCAACTAAAATATATACAACTATACTCAGAAGAATCCCGCATGGAATGCTTGATTCCCCGATGCCCTTAGGCCAAATTCTGAGGCAAGTTTCAAGCTTAGAATTAAAATTTACATACCCCTAAGGACGACAACCTCGGTGCACTTTTAAAAGAAAGTGTGGTCATCAGGGAAGTGACTCAGGATCTGGATGATCCCGATGAGTCCAAGACTCTGGCCAGAGCACATGCCTATCGTATGATAGATGCCTGCCTCGTTTAGGTGGATGCCTATTCTAATTATATGAATAGATGTATTCTTATTCCATATGAATAGATGAAGTGAATTCATGTTCTACATGAAAAAATGATATACATATCCCGTATGGATAGAAATTCCCAAGTATACTTGTAAATGAATACATGAACACAAAATAAAAATAAAAATAAAAATATAGTGGTGTTTTGGGTTAGAATTAATCTAGTCTTTACATATATATATGTTTAATTTTTATTTCAATATAGTTTTCTAAAATGATGATGTTGAGAAGAAGAAACAGTAATTTATTTTAAAATGATATGCTCTGGATCATAGAAGTAAATGTTGATTATTAATTAAGAGCAATTAGGGAATTACATATCTAGTTAAATTTTATCCTTTGTCTAAAAGAGACATAATTTAATTAGTTTTATTGCGGAAATAAACTATTGAATTTTTATTAAAGGAAGTGGATTTAGGGAATCCAAAGTAGATTTAGTTCCTATTAAATTGCTCTTTTAAATGTGATTTCTTCTATTATTGCTTTGGGGGAAATTTATTAGAAGGGTTGTTAAGTCTTCCAGATGGGGTTTTCATTTAATTGTTTCCAGGTTGTCGTAATATGTTAGTCAACCTTTGGATTGCCTTGGGTAGTGCATCTTAATGTATCCAATTAGATACCCGGTTATCACGAACGGGATGTGTTGAATTTATGTCGTGGATAGGGATTTAATATCCTTAGGTCACACTTGTGTACCCTTGGGTTGTGGAGTTAATTCCATGTGTTGTCTTAGAGGAGTGGCTTGCAATGAGGGTCGACACACAAAGTGGTGCCAGGGTAACTCATTGTAAGATAGTTAATCTAGTGTTAACGTAAATAAACTGATTAGAGGAATAGGTAGTGTCAAACACTTAATAAGATTAATTTTTTCCTCGCTCATGGACGCAAGGGCTTGTATAGACTTGGGATGGGATGAGAAGGCCTGGAATGGCAAGATCATTATCTTGTCTTTATGAGAGATAATTGATTCTGCATTGGTTTGCATGAGGAGTCGGGAGTCATTAGAGGTTTCCAAGATATCCCGAGAAGGGGATCGGGACCCAAGAAGACTTACCAGGATAACCCATGTAACATTGTGATGACACTTCTCCTAAGTCAGCAGTATGTTTGTATCAGTGAAGCAATTGATTATTTGACTCTAGAAGCATTGTAACCATTGTGTTAAGTGATGTTGTATTTGTATTTGATTCAGTTCAGTTATGTATTAACCTGTGTCTAGAGGCAGATGGTCTTGTCTAGGAACCCATGTTACTATCTCCTAGCATGAGGGGTGAGCCTTTGGGTATCACTTGGTTGGGTGGAATGTGCACCTTACTCCGTTGGGTTTTCTTCTTGTTCGTGTGGACAATATTTCCAGTTGGAGAGCTTGTGGGATCCAATTACTTTTCAGGTTTCATTCATTTAAGTTGAATCTTTTAATTTATTGCCCCTCATTTGTTATCGAGGTGGGAGATGTAATATGTAACCATGGGGTGACTTCAAAATAGTGGTTTACAATTTATATGAGGAAGGAAATTTCATTTTTTTCCTTTTCCTCAAACTCAAGGGGTTCAGTCGAACCATATGGTTTGACCGAACCTCATTAAGGGTTTGGTCGAACACCTTTGTTCGGTCGAACCATTGGTTCGACCGAACCCTAAACCCTAAATTAAAAAAAATCATATTTAAATGGGTTCGGTCGAACCTGGGTTTGACTGAACCCCCTTACATATGAAAAAAAAACAAAAACTCTCATTTTGACTATCACTTTCTAAAATTACCAGTTGCTTTCCCTGCATGCGGTGAACCGAGACCGTGACGACGAGTGAACTGATTTCTTCTTTCCGGTGAACACAACTTCAACTTGGTCTCTCCAAACTTCATCAACCTGACTTCCATAACGAGCACCAGGTATTTGAAATTTGAATTTTTTAGAGTTTAAAATGCATTGATATGTTAAATTTTGAAACCCTAGATGCAATTTTTTTCAAATTTGTTGAATTCAAATTGGATTTGTTTGGAAGTTTTTAAAGTGTTTTCAAATTTGTTGAATTCAAATTAGATTTGCTTCCCCATTGTGCATACATTTTTATGTTCTATGTGTAAATGAAATATGCCTTCCCATTTCAACAATCAAAGCTATGGATAGCCTGCTCCTAAATGGAAATACCAAGTGAAACATATATAAGAACTTAATAGCATATGGAAACAAACAATATAAAGTTATGAAGTTCAAATAGAACCACAAATTGTATCATTTGTAACATTAAAAATGTCCATATTAACCTATCAAGAGATAAATATGCAAAATAGATTTAATTTTAGTTACAAGAAAAATGTATAAATTATAAATTTATAACATAATTATGTACATGGGAAAATCCTCTTTGAAGAAAAATCCCACAACCAAAAACATGAACCAATTATATTATTTGATAATAATATCATTTACAATAAAATATTCATGTGCATACCCTTATAGTAGTATCATCAACATGTGATTCATATGGAGTAATTTCTAGTAGCATGATGATACCTATAAAATCATTATGCTTTCTCCATCTCAAACACCCATAAATAGGAAAAATTTAAACCATAAACCAAGTGTGGTTTACCAAAGCCATGAGCCAAAATAATGACCTAAAAATGGCACCAAATTTGGCACAAATTCCAACACCATATTCCTTGACTTGGTTTATAGGATGTATTTAACAAATGCTTTACATCTTGTCAAAAAAATTCAAATCCTCCTCCTCATAACCGACACTCCATTTTTGACATATTCAAACCCATTATTTAAGATGATCTTGATGATTTTCATAATTCTAATCAATATTCTAGTGTAACCCCCCTTTTTTATTCTCTTATGTGTCATATAACATTTCATAAGTAATTCCCATCTTACAATTTCATACAATGCTCTTACAACTTCTTAAATATATAAAAGGGACAACCCTAGTTCAATTAGGATTATTTAATTATTATCACCTACATCCATTCATTACATGTTATTAGTTTTTAGTTGCACACATTATTAGGAAATATGCATTGTCTAAGTAATTGGGGTATATTGCATGTTTGAGAGTGTTTTCCTTGATCTTTTATCTAGTTAAATTAATATCCTTTAAAATATTGTTTTATGGAGTTTTCATCTTAACTCTAATATGGCTAGCAAATAAAATGACTGATTGAATCATTTTTTGATATAATAGCTAATGGAAACCATATAAAGAGCCACATTAAAGAAGATGAAAAATAATGATCAAGACTATGATTTAGATACATATGTTGCTAAACAAGATATTTTCCTAAATTGATAATTACGTATTGATGCACCTCTCCACCCTAAATATCCTCACTCATTGGCTAGTAATTTATATAATGTATTAGGTGGCTATCCTTAGGGAATTAATACTATTCATAATATTACCACTCTAATGGATTTTAATAATGTTGTACCCTCTATGCATCCATCTACCCTTCATCCTCTTATAATGATTCCTCCTATCATACTATAGTTACCACTTCCATGGGATCCACCACCCATGTCCTACCGCCTTTCTCTCCACTAGTATTTTTCTTATCTCCCATCCTTTTATATATGTTCACACCATTGTTACTACTAGCACTATCCTATATGTAGATATGTTCTTCATACCATTCCTCCTTATCCTATGAAAATCTAACCTTATAGTGTAACTTCTCCTTCCATTACCATGTCATTACCTTTCTAGACCTTCCCCTCTTTATACATTCTCCTTTTTATCCTACACTACTCTTACCACTAATATATCCCTATACCTTGGATATACTATTGAAGAAATTTAACTGACTTTCAATATTGCAAAAATTAGACCCATATTTTTAAACGTAAAATGTGTATAATAAAGCACAATCCATGCTTCCTAATTCAACTTCACTAATATCTATCGAATGAACTTAGGTTCATTACAATAAGATAATCATATAGCCATAATTAGTTGTCAAGATAATGGTAAAGTTTTCAATAGCCATATTTATCCTTCCACATGCCACCATTAGACATACACATAAGATTCATTAGGAAAAGTGGATGTGTGGATATGTGGATATGTGTTGAAAAAATGCTTTGATAAGATGTGTGTAAGGAAAAAATGGAGTTCAAGTGTTTGATTTATGTCTATATAATAGGTCATAAACTCTAGGGGAATTATTACCACTTTGCACAATATTGCACCATATATATATATATTCAAAATGAGGCAAAAAATACAATAGGAATAATATGGATATGCAAATTTTATCATTACATTTTTTTCCACTTTAAGATGCATGTGAAGATTTTAAAATAATCGTGCATCTCAATTTATGTGGTATTCACAAACATGTATGGAAAGTAAATATTTAGACATCAAAAAACATGAAAAAGTGGTTTGTTGTCTTGTGCACAACACATCCTTTTTCTTTTGAGAAAATTATCTATCACTTTGTAAAATCCTTGCTATGTTGAGATTATTTAATTTTTTCCCTCCATATTTGTAGTCCTTTTTATTTCTAGAAATATAATTTATGACATTTTTTCTTAATAAACAACATATGAATAAATTTTACATGGTTGTAAATTTTACACATGGTTGTATGCAATCTCATATATATATTACGTATGGTTGTGATTACAATGTTTATATTGTGTTTAGATTTGGTTTTATATTATCCTTCCAAAAAAAGTTTGATGTTTATAATATTTTGATTTACCTTTGGATTTTGTAGACACTAAATCTCACATACACTCATATCCATACCATGGTCCCCACCCGAACACCTAACATCCACTTATTAACAAAATTCATGATACCTTAATTCCTACACTTTATCAAAATCAAATTAATTTTTCTTTTCAGACCTAAAACGATCAAGGCCTAAACTAATTAAAATATTTATTGTAAAAATTTCCATAGTAAAGTACAAAATAGAGAAGGGCATGTCAACCCACAAATCATGAAGGTGTAGGGACAAAACCAAGAGACCCATCAAATAGGATTGTAGCAATCATATATAGACAAAATTGATTAAGAAAACCTACCATAAATGAAAAAAAACCTAAAAAGAAGACATATATTACATATTTTTTGAGTGCCCATTTATTACATATATATAGCAAAAACTAGCAGAGGGTGAGGGACATGAGTGAGGAGAAACAACATTTCCTTATGTGCCTCCATTGTTTCTCCATACAATAGAGCACACAATTCTATTTTATGTCCATTGATTGTATTATCCACTAAAGATTCATCCCATTCTTGCAAGGTTCATTTCAAAGAAATTCAAACACAAAGGAAACTAGAGTTTTCCTTTAAAACTTTGTGTCTAAACAAACACCCAACAAAATATTTTTCATTATGTAAGTTATCATCCTGAATGGCATTGTTTAGAGAATGGTCCAAAAAGAACTTATAAAACATAATCCACTACAAACTAAGCAACTAAACCATAATTTTGAAGAAGATCCATAGCATTAAACAAAAATAAAGACACTACCTAAGAGAGAGACATTAACTAGAGAGTTTCATATAGAATTTGGTCACCTACGGTCACCCAAATTACTAACTCCACATGCCAACAATCAATCTTGAAAATTTTCTTCAGCATTTTGAAAAAAAAGTCTCAAACTCTAAATGTACTCCCTTTTTGGGATGGGATGAATGCTCTCCTATTGATCAAATCGGCCTCCATTGTTACTCGAGTAGAATAAATTAACCAAATATTTAAATGAATCATTCTCTCACAAATATTGAAATAAATTAAAATAAATCCAAGTAAATCTATTATTCCTAGATAATTCAATGAAAATTATGATAAATTAGTTTATATATCAATCAAATTATTTAACATATTTAATCAAATTAGATAAAAATTGAAAATAATTCAATCAATTCATTGATCAAAATAATTAAGAAATTTCATTAAATAAATAAATTAGTTAATTAGGTAATAATAGTAGCCACATTTTAATTGGGTTTTAAACTCATGATACATGATCAAATCCTAGCAATTTATCCATCATATAAAAAATCTATAAATTGAGATCAAATCCATCATTTCATCGTCTCAATTTTGAGCAAGTATATTTTATCTAGTTGGGCAATAAATGTTTTATCATTTGCAAGATATATCCATTTGTCAATATGTATTTCATTATAATTTTAGTTCATTTTTTGTGTAATTCATCTTTTCACTCTATTAGAGGTGATTTTTTAATTCAATTTGAAGTCTACATTTATTTTCCTCAATGTCTCATTTATTTAAATTCAATGCTTACAAATTGACATGCTTGGTGGGATGCAAACCCACAAATGCTCGGTTACATTTTATATTTTATACTATTAAAGTATTTGATTTATGCTTTATTTGTTATTTAATCTATGTTGATCACATTTTTCTATAGAAAAATTTGATTCTTGCATTAAGAAAAGAGAATTTCATTATTTTTAATGTTTTTATTGGAATAATGTTTGAGATTCATGAGCTTATTTTCTAAGGAGTTGAGTGGTTGGTCTATTTCTCTCTGATTTAGTTCCCAATACAAGAAATACAAGAAATATAACTATATATCATGCACATCATCAACATACACATAAAATATCACACCCATCATCAACACAACTACAAGAAATGATCCATACCTATGAGCATCCAAATACAAGAAATATAACTATATATCATGCACATCATCAACATACACATAAAATATCACACCCATCATCAACACAACTAATAGTTCCCATATCATATTATCTATGTTCTCATACAAATGTGTCTTCAAATACATCAAAGCACTCATGAGTAAATCCACTTTGTAGAGCATACACACAACTAAAAAGGTGCCCCTAAGGTATTTGTCTCCTATATCTATCCTCTTAGCCTATCCTTCTCTATGGATATGTTCCACTCATATCTACCACCCTGAGGTGATCCATGTCTCAATCCTTGTCAAGGTCACTCCTCCTCTCTACCTATATCCTTTCTCAATGAGCTAGATCTATCACTGCTACTCCCCAAAACACCTACATTTAAATATTAAAAAAATGTTTAATAAATCATACAACATTGATTAAAACTAACTAAACTCTAATGATATTAAATCTATTTTCCTCCAACATTACAAATAATTTTTAATTGATCTAGTTGAAGGAGATCCACATCAAGATATAGTGAAAAATTATGGGCATAACAATTATATATATTTTTAACATATATAATATGTATGGTTGGATTAGTGAGATATTTATAACAAGTATGCAATGAAGTCAAACTTTATTAGATTTGATTCTTAATATGAGATATTTATTTTGCTTTCCAATCTATAATTTTTTGATGTTCTTGGCTATATAATTGAAGTTCATTTATGTTAACAACTATTAGATTAAATATTTTTATCCCCAATTATTTTCAAATGATTTTATACTTTAATCTTTGTATTCTTATTCTTTCTTTCATCGTTTCATTTAAAATTTGAACCATTTAAGGATGCTATGTTATAGATTATAGTTGTCTTCCAATTCTTTTTAAATTGTTAATAATATAAAAATATTATTGATGAGTAGATGAATTATTACAAGTTCTATTTTAGATTTGTATTCTCTTTATCTAGATATATTATTTACCAAAGTCTCATTGCTTTTTTAGGTGTACTGTATATATATAACATGGAAAATGCAGATCATGTTCCCCCTGTGCCAGATTCTTTGTTTGCAAATACTAGTAATGAGATAAAAAAAAAATGAGAGATTCATTAGCACAGGGTGCAAACCCGGGGATATATAGTGAACCATGCATGTTAATATTGCATAGTCTAGAAAAACTAAAAGATGAACTTGAGAGGACTAGTGCATATTCCCTAGATAGAGTGACTGTTATTCTTTCCTACATGCGGGAAGAAGTACATGGTGACGTTTCCCTTAAACAAATACAAGATAGTGTCACCAAAGAAATGATAAAATCCACTTGTTTTCCATTTTATCAAAATGTGCGTAAGGTTAGGGGTATCAGGTCACTAGATATGTCAATCATGCTATGGCCTCATTGATCTACCCACGATTTCTCATAGCACATGGTCTATACCCAAACAATGACCAGATTCCATTGTATTTTGTTCAACAGTTATATGCTGAGGTCTATTTGGGCCTCATAGTTAACTACCTGGACATTCCACCATATGCTAGTCAAGGGCGTGGTAGGATTGCTGATAGGCCCACCTATCATCGAGCAAATAGACCACCCCCAGTGTTTAGGGTATTGGTTGGTGACATGTCTCCTACTCTCACCCCAGCTCTAGCCCCAATAGCAGATGAGGTTGTTGTTGCTTCCCAAAAGGAAGCAATTGACACTATAGGTGACATCGTGGCTGCCACCACTAGGATATCTGATGATCGTGTAGGTCAGTATTTGATATCCAGACATTCTCGATCCACACCATTTTTAGCACAGTGGACCACCATGGATCCTTTTACAGTGGCTAGCATCCCTACTCCTACACAGCTTGATGCACTTATAGGAGATATGTCACGCATGACTCTGCATTGTTTGGCTGAGGACCTATTGGAGGCATATGCCCACATTGCATCAGACAATGGGATCGGTAGAGAGCATGTTAGAGAGAATTTGAGATGCAGAGGTCGTTCAGTTCTAGGATCCCATCACTCTCAGCTGAGCACTAGTGCACATCAGGATCCACCTATAGTTCATACGGCAGCTGCACAGACTATGGATTTTACTGATATGTTGATTGGTTCTAGTTCATCATCACCGATGCCATCTCACCTTCATAGTCCTCTACATTCATCATTTATGGCACGACATGGGATAGATCAGATGGATGCAAATGTTGATTCGTTGCTTGATCATTTGGTGCATATGGTGGAGGCGACTGTTTCAGAGGACTTAGGTCATCCGATATTAGATGATGTGCATGTGCATGTTTCAATTCTTTTTTCATTATTTTTTTTTAAAAAAATCAACTAGATATTCATGTAAGTTGATATATATGTGTATATATATTGTTACAGGTGGACATACCTCATATCACTCCTAGCCTTGGTCCAGATCGTGTGCATGATCGATGTGACTTTGTGGATGAATCTGCTATCAGTGGACATGTGAGTTTTACATTTTTATATAATCACACGTGTATATGTACATCCAATATATTTATGTATGCATAGATCTAGATTGATATTTAAAAATAAAAGTTCATTTAAAAATAACTTTCATAAAATTTATTTAATATAAATTATATGTATTTAACACATCTTGTACACAATTTTATTTGCAGGGCTCAACACATCCATCAGAGCAGGACCGTTCTCATTCAAATGGCCATTCGTGTAGGAGTAGACATTCATATTAGGCCATGCATTCTAGATTTATGATCTTTACCACATGTATTTGATTATATGATGATCTTTAATAGTATTTTATATTTGATGATCTCTAACTTACACTTTGCTTTTATGATATGTACATATATTTTCTTATTTGTTGATCTTTAATTATTCGACATTTGATGATGCTTTTAATTTACATTTTGCGCGGTATAGTACATATATTTTCTTATATGATATATACATACATTTGCCTCTTTGCCCATAATGTGTTATGTTTATATGTATTGAATCCACTTTACATATATGTACATGTGTTTGCTTATGGTTTTAAACATGTTTACATAATATATGTATGCATTGCTTTAAATATTCAATGTCATACATGTTTTCTTTTTTTATGACCTCTTACATCTTACATTTCCTTATATTCAATATACATTTGATCTCTAGTAGATTTTAGGGAAATCAATGCCATTTTATAATTAAGTTCATTCATGTTGATCACAATAAATATTTAAAAAAAAATGACTTAAGCAACATGAACCATTGAGTTGAGAACAAGATATAATCTTTTGACAAGTAACTTGAAATTCAATTCAAATATATTGAGCTATTATACATTTTTACAAGTAACTTGAAATTCAATTCAAATATAATTGAAAATTTAATTCAAATTATACCTCTATTATACATTTTTAGGCATTCTTGAAATTCAATTCAAATTATACCTCTATTATGCATTTTTGACACTTTAACAAAACTCTAAATTACTAGATATGTTGTGCATACCTATGCATTAAATAACAACAAACTCCACAATGAAATAACTTGTTTTTTTACTACTTGATTCATTTAAACTAGGATCTAGTTATTCCATGTACACTTGAATAATTTTGATTCACTTGGAGCATAGATTTTGGAGAAGTTTTTGCACATTTATCAAGGAGGCAAATATTGGAGCTCGACAACTTTTCATTTTTATCAATCAAGGCAAAATTTGGAGGATAATTTAACTAAGTTGGTAGAGGACTTGTTTAAAGTCATCTTTAAGTTGAAGAAGAAAATGGGACAACAAAGAAAAAGAAAAAATGCATCTCAACGAAAATTGTCAAAAGAAGAAGAACAAAAGAGGCGTGATCAAAACTTGGAAAATTATCATAGAAAGAAACAAGGTACATGCTTGTTTTCTTCTCTCTCAAGTGTGTGTTTAGGACTTTTACTTTTGAAGGTTTCCCACAACCATCATTGCACTTGAATGACTATAAATACTTTTAAATGTCCTCAAGTCATCTTGGTCATGCAAGTTGTAATGTTTATATGATCCTTGACTCCAATTCCTTAAACCAATTCTTTTTGTTTCAATATTTACAGTGTTTTGTGTCTTTCATATTTTATTTTCATCACTTCAATGTTCTCAAATTATTTTTATGTTTTATGCTCTAGGGATTCATCAAGCAGGAGTCGAGCCAAATCTAGATATTGGATCAAACGAATCCGTTGAAGAACACATGAACCTTGAAGTTAGGGAGGAGACCCAAGTTCAAACAATGCTTGTTGGAGAGGGGTCAAGATCACTTCCTTCTACTGGTATGGATGAGCATATAAAACTAACACAAACTTCTCTCACTTATAGCTCATCATGTTTTATCAGTTTGTTTTCTTGCATACATAAACTTCACTTATATATTTAACATCATCTCGCTTTTGTTTGCAAAATATTTTTGTGACACATGTGTGGGAAGGGCTCCAGCGGGAAGTTTTTCATGCTTTCCAGAATTGAGACAAATCTAGACATTGGATCAAATGAATCTACTCAAGAATGCATGGTCCTTGAAGATAGGGAGGAGGCACAAGTTCAAACAATGCATGTTGGAGAGGGGTCGGGATCACTTCCTCCTACTGGTATGGATGAGCATATAAAACTAGCTGAGAAGGTGGGGAAACAAATCTCTCATAGAAATTTAGATCATTTACTTGAAATGGATATGGAGAAACTCAAATATTATGCCAACCAGCCTTATAATAAGAGAAAGAGGTCAATGACTATATCTATAAATGGAATGATCAATCATCATTTCAATCATCTTGATACACTTGAAAAAACCCAATTGTTATCACGTTTACTTCTTCGTGATGAGCTCAAAGAGTCATTACAATTGTTGGGTGTCCATTCAGCATCAAATATGAAGAAACACATGGGATTACAAAAGGATATTGTTCAAAATGTTAAAAAGGGTTTAGATTCCATTGGGAAAGGATCTCGAACTATGGATAAGGCCACTACAAGAAGGGTGATGTTGAAATCTATTGTACATCAAGATATAGCAAGAAAAAGAAAAATGTCAGCACTTTCAACTGAAATTGGTTATAGTAGAACCACATTGATAAAATATGAGAAAAAGAGAAAGTCTTTGGATGAGAGTTTAGAAGGAAATTGGGAAATTATGTGTAGAGCTCCCCGTTTTGACAGGATTGAAGATGTTGTTAGGAACTTGGTCTCAGGTTTTCGGCATGATCAGACTCGTCCATCATCAAATACTAGAGATATTATGAGATACAAGATTGGACCTAGTATTTATGAAAATCATATCAAACATTGGCTAGACATAACACAATTTGAGATGTATATGAACTTTTGTAATGCATATCCTCATATAAAGATTGGGCAAACAATGTTTCAAAGGTTAAAGCCATATTATGTGAAGATAAACAAGTTTTTTGAAACTTGTTGTTGTCGTTATCATATTGAATTTAATCTCTACTATCAAGTGTTTCAAAAGATGAGAGAAGAAAGATGTGGGTTTCAAAATGTATCTCCTAAACAGGCAAGTTTGTTCATAAAGTCTATATTATGTGATCATGAAAATGGACCTCAAATAAACTGCATAAAAGGAATTTGTGAGACGTGGAAATTTGGCTAAATTTCCTTCAAGAATTGAGGATACTGACCTAACAAAG